>JALGBA010001150.1:0-207655 GCA_023970755.1 Azemiops feae
GCCAACATGGGTTTGTCAAAAACAGATAATGCCAGACAAACCTTATTGCATTCTTTGACCAAGTGACAAAATTAGTGGATCAGAGGAATGCTGTGGATATAATTTACTTGGACTTCAGTAAGGCATTTGATAAAGTAGATCACAACCTACTACTTGATAAAATAGAAAAATGTGGGTTAGACAGCATCACCACCAGATGGATTCGTAGCTGGCTGACCGGCCGTACTCAGCGTGTGGTCCTCAATGGAACCGCATCTACATGGAGGGAAGTGTGCAGTGGGGTGCCCCAGGGCTCTGTTCTGGGGCCAGTGCTCTTCAACATCTTCATCCACGATTTGGACGAGGGGATAGATGGGGAATCGTCAAATTTGCAGACGCACCCAACTGCAGGAATAGCCACACTCCAGATGACAGGCTTAAGATACAGGAGATCTGGACAGACTTTTAACACTGGCACTACCTCACAAATGAATTCAATGGTGAAAAAGCAAGTTCTCTACATTTATGCAAAGAAAAACCACAATGTACCAGGTATAGTATAGGGGTACCTTGCTCAATAGCAGTAACTGTGAGAGGGACCTCGGAGTCCTAGTGGACAATCACTTAAATATGAGCCAGCAGTGTGCTGCAGCTGCCAAAAAGGCCAACACAGTGCTAGGCTGCATTAACAGAGGGATAGAATCAAGATCACTTGAAGTATTAATACCACTTTACAATGCCTTGGTAAAGCCACACTTGGAATACTGCATCCAGTTTTGGTCACCACGATGTAAAAAAGATGTTGAGACTGTAGAAAGAGTACAGAGAAGAACAACAAAGATGATTAGGGGACTGGAGGCTAAAGCATATAAGGAACGGTTGCTGGAATTGGGTATGTCTAGTTTAATGAAGAGAAGGACGAGGGGGGACATGATAGTGTTCCAATATCTCAGGGGCTGCCACAAAGAAGAGGGAGTGAAGCTATTCTCCAAAGCGCCGGAAGGCAGGACAAGAAGCAATGGATGGAAACTAATCAAGGAGAGAAGCAACCTAGAACTAAGGAGAAACTTCCTGACAGTTAGAACAATTAATCAGTGGAACAACCTGCCTCCAGAAGCAGTGAATGCTCCAACACTGGAAATTTTTAAGAAGAAACTGGACAGCCATTTTTCCAAAATGGTATAGGGTTTCCTGCCTGAGCAGGGGGTTGGACTAGATGACCTCTAAGGTCCCTTCCAATTTTATTATTATTATTATTATTATTATTATTATTATTATTATTATTATTATTATTATTATTATTATTATTATTATTATTATTATTATTATTATTGTTGTTGTTGTTGTTGTTGTTGTTGTTGTTGTTGTTGTTGTTGTTGTTGTTGTTGTTGTTGTTGTTGTTATAGTATATTACATGATTTAGAAATATTGCTGAATCTTTGTACTTCAATTTTGAAGATAATGGTAACACTTGTTCTCCCAACTCACAATATTTGCAAGTTAATCAACCATAGAAGAAAGATTCAAATGTAAATGTGATAAGAGTTAAGAAACCAAGACTTCTGCTTTTATAATTCCTGGATGTTTCCATTCTAGTTCCATCCATTTCTAAAGAGGAGGGAATTGTACAATCTTTCCCTGCTGAAAGTGTACTTGGATCAGAATGGAGACGTAGCAGCAGATCTGGATATTATTAGCATGGTGGTTCTCCCCAAGGAGGATCGCATCAACAAGCAATTGGGGAGTTTTGAAAGACAAAGACTTATAATCAACCAAGACGCTTTGTCACAGTTAAAGTTGCTCAACAAGGTGGGAAAAATATTGGTGTCTTTTCCCTTTTTTCCAAAGCCGTTTCAAGTAGGCTAAACCCAGTCAAAAAAGTGGGTAACCTTCACTGAGAATTGAATGTGTGGAGTAAAACCTCTACAATTTTCTTAGGCAGATAAGCATGCTTCAGTTCTATTGACCATGGTTTCCCTTCTGATGCTGTCATGCTGAATCCTGTTCTAAGCTGATCCAAAATGAGATATGGGGTGATTATTATTTAGGACACAAATCATTGCCATTTTGTGTCCCTTCGGCAGTTTAGTATAACCATAAAACTAGTGAGAGAGGGCCTCATATGCTGGAGATTTTGGTGTTAATAGCTTCAGGTTCACTAGTTTTTTGTCTTCAAATATGAAAAATGAATGCAATTCTGTTGACCAGTCCCTGAGTTCAGATTTTGACTGAATCCAATGAAATGGAATCAAGTCTGTTGGTCCAATAGTTAAAAAAGCTTCATCTTGCCTTGATTGGAGTCAGGGGTCTCCCAAAATTGCAGGCTCATAGTATGGGATGTTTTTAATCAGCTGACAACATGCTTATAGCTGCCTCTCTCTAACCCCACTAGGATAGTGGAATTTAGGAAGGAGGTCCAAGGCTTTCAGTTCACATGAAATAATAATGACTGGTCTGATGTGAGCTCATTTATGGATTGATTGATTAAATTTATTTGCTGCCCATCTCACCATGATAATGGCTTGAAAACTGAAGTACCAAAGCATCGCTTTGGTGCAATACAAATCTTGATATCAGAAATAATAAGGGACAATTTCGAGGGAAATATTACTTAGATTTTGGCATTGGCTTGTAAGAGTGCACTTCATCTGAAAATCCCTTGAATGCAACTGTTTATCTTGATTGTTAGCTGCCTTAGGACACACTGAGAGGCTACAAATCAAACTAATAATAAATATGAGTGTGTATTTCCCTGTCAGATTATGTCACCTAATTGTATTCTCTCAACAGAAAGGACCTTGTGTTGAATATCCCTTTCACACATAAAACTCACACCTATGACCCATGTGGTGCACCAAAAGATCCCTGACTCACCCTTATTGAGGGACACATTCTCATGACCTCACCTCCATCTCACCTCACTATAGTTTTAGAAACTAGTCAGCCAGTTTTAGTTTTAGTTCACCAGCATGGTTGCCATATAAATTGAACAAATATATATACAAATAAAGAACATCTTTAAGGTTGACAGCCCTTATTTGTAAGGAAATTTCCCTTTTTATCTTAACTGGAGATAATTTTGGACTGATTTCAAAGGGAAGCAGCTTCGCAATGTTTTATGTACTCCAGAAGAAACCTTTCCAGATCCTACTTGTTAAATGTTTCTTTCTTCATCATAGTTTTATTCTAATTTAATAAATCCAATAAAATGAAAATGTAATTATATTTTACAATAAAGTTTACTCTAAAATAGTATTTGTGGATATTTTAAAATCAAGCATTTATGAAGAATGGAGGAATGCATATTAATTCCACTATGAGGAGGAACCCACCGGTTGCCACTTAATGGTTAAATCTTTTCTCAATTTCATCCCTCCAGACTTTAAGTAGAAAGCTTCGTTTGTTTTTTGCAATCTGATATGTCAGAAGAAAAAGGGAGGAACTAAATGAGGCATCTGCCTGCAATTGTATCTGCTGCCACCATTTGGATGTGGTCAGAGATTTCGTATTTGCCTACGTGAAGCCCAGAGACTACTTGGCTAATGTTTATGTCTATCTTATGTCTATATTTTCTTTGGCATTTCTTCTTTTTCTGCTTAGTCTTTGCCTCAGTCTAAATGTGTGGAAAAATGTCTTCCTGGATTTGTCAAGAAGGCTCGAGAAGGACAGCCAGTTTGCTGCTACGACTGCATTCCTTGTCCAGAGGGGACCATCTCCACTCAGGAAGGTGGGTGACACCATAGGGAAACTTTGATCAATATGCCTCTTAAGGAAATATTTAAGTTTCATTGTTTTGTTCTTAATTTTCATGGTGTCCAATTTCTTCCCTCATAGGAGGGAAAAGAAAAAAATCTTGCGGGATGAGGTAGGATTGAATAGGAAATGGTATAGGGTTTCCTGCCTGAGCAGGGGGTTGGACTAGATGACCTCCAAGGCCCCTTCCAACTTTATTATTGTTGTTGTTGTTGTTGTTGTTGTTGTTATTACTAATCTCTCTTTCATTTGCCAGTGTGGATGTTTCCGTCCATTTTTTACTTCCTTAGAAATATCTGCATTCTTTGTAACTTGACGAATGATTTTAGATTAATGGGATTTGCATACCTAAATCAACTTTACATTACAGGCCAAAAGAAACATCAATCAATCCTTCAATTAATCAGTTAAGGGAAGGGAAGTTGTGGCACCAGATATTTCTTCTTTTAATTTTATTATGTTGTTTTTGTTTTTATTAGTTTTTTATATTGGGAATTTTTTTTGCTGGACTATAAAAATATACCATTTATTGAGGCTTTCCAGTCTCTCTGTATCACATATCATCCAAAGGTTTTTTTGAAATTTGAAAGACTATAAAAGAAATGTTACTTTGTTTTTTCAGATATCAAAAAATGCACCAAGTGCCCAGATGATCAATATCCAACCAAGAACCGAGTCGAATGTATTACAAAAAAAATAACCTTCCTGTCCTATGAAGAACATCTGGGTATCATCCTCATTTCCTTTGCTCTACTCTTGTTCCTAACTACAGGCCTTGTTTTAATCATATTCCTTAAATATCTAGAAACTCCCATTGTCAAAGCCAACAACCGGGACCTCTCCTTTATCCTCCTGGTCTCCCTCCTGCTTTGTTTTTTGTCTCCCTTTCTCTTCATTGGACAACCAAGGAAAGCCACCTGTCTTCTCCGACAAACAATATTCAGTATTGTCTTCTCAGTAGCCGTGTCTTCTGTGTTGTCCAAAACAATCACGGTAGTGCTGGCCTTCCTGGCCTCAAAACCAGGGAACAGGATGAGGAGATGGTTCGGGAAGAGCTTGGCCAACTCCATCATCCTTTCTTGTTCAAGTGTCCAAATTTTTATCTGTGTCATGTGGCTGGGAGTTTCTCCACCATTCCCTGACTCTGACCTGCATTCCCAGCCTGGAGAGATCATCCTTCAATGCAACGAAGGCTCTGTCACTATGTTTTATACTGTCCTCGGCCACATGGGTTTCCTGGCTGCCATCTACTTCATGGTGGCTTTCCTGGCCAGAAACCTGCCTGGGGCCTTCAATGAAGCCAAACTGATCACCTTCAGCATGCTGGTCTTCTGCAGTGTCTGGGTCTCCTTCCTGCCCACCTACTTGAGCAGCAAAGGAAAGACTATGGTGGCCGTGCAGGTTTTCTCCATCTTGTCTTCTGGTGCTGGGCTCTTGGTTTGCATCTTCTTCCCCAAGTGCTACATTATCATCCTGAGGCCAGATGTAAATACTAAGGAACATCTAATGGTGACAGTAGGTACCTGATCATGAAATGGTTTCTTACGATCATAACATTTGATTATTGATTGCAATTGTTGTTGGTTTATATGCTTCATTTGCCTCCGTTTGACAATTAAGGTTATTTAAAATCCAAGGAAATAAAAATAGTTAGATTAATAAAATTAAAATCTAACATAATCATCAAATAATGAAATTAATTAATAATTAATATTTGTTGTTTTTAAACTGTTGGTAACCCTCCTTTTCCTCACCATACAGGTTAGCTAATATTTAATAATAACAATAATAACAATAACAATAATAACAATAATTTATGGTTGGAGAAAATGACTAAAAAACAAATAGACTTTAAATCAGAATTATTTTTGTTAGGAATAATAGGAGCTAATTATGAGAAAGATTGCAGATATAATAATAATAATAATAATAATAATAATAATAATAATAATAATAATAATAATAATAATAATAATAATAATAATAATAATAATAATAATAATAATAATAATAATAATAATAATAATAATGTTACACCCTAATCATGGTATAGGATTGGACTAGATGACCTCCAAGGTCCCTTCCAATTTTTTTTATATTATTATTATTATTATTATTATTATTATTATTATTATTATTATTATTATTATTATTATTATTATTATTATTATTATTATTATTATCATCATCATCATCATCATCACCATCATCATCATCATCATCATCATCATCATCATCATCATCTTTCTTGCTCTTCTCTGTACTCTTTCAAGAGTCTCAACAGCTTTTTTACATGTGGTGACCATAAGTGAATGGCGTATTCCAAGTGTGGCCTTACCAAGGCATTGTAAAGTGGTATTAACACTTCAGGTGATCTTGATTCTATCCCTCTGTTAATGCAACCTAGTACTGTATTGTTTTTTTTTTGGCATCTGCAGCACACTGGTGGCTCATATTTAAGTGACTGTCCACTAGGACTCTGAGATGCCTCTCAGAGTTACTACTATTGAGCAAGGTACCACCTATACTATACCCGTACATTTGGTTTTTCTTGCCTAAATGTAGAACCTTAGTTTTTTCACCATTGAATTTCATTTTGTTACATAGCGCCCAGTGTTCACGTCTGTCAAGATACTTCTGTATCTTAAGCCTGTCTTCTGGAGTGTTAGCTATTCCTGCCAGCTTGGTGTCATCTGCAAACTTGGTGAGTTCCCCATCTATCCCCGCATCCAAATAATTGATGAAGATGTTGAAGAGCACTGGGCCTAGAACAGAGCCCTGGGGCATCCCACTAGACACTTCCCTCCATGTAGATGCAGTTCCAATGAGGACTACAGGCTGAGTACGGCCAGTCAGCCAGCTACAAATCCATCTGGTGGTGATGCTGTCTAACCCACATTTTTCTATCTTGTCAAGTAGTAGGATGTGGTCTACTTTATCAAATGCCTTACTGAAGTCCAAGTAAATTATATCCACAGCCATCCTCTGGTCCTCTAATTTTTTCAGCTTGTCAAAGAAATATGATTTGTCTGGCATGATCTGTTTTTGACAAATCCATGTTGGCTTTTGATAATGATTTTGTTTGCCTCTAAGTGTTCGCTAATTCGTCGCTTGATTATTTTTTCTAGAATCTGTGAGTTAAGAAGGAGGAGGGTGGAGGAGGAAAGTAGCTGAGCCCCTGCTGATTGGACCTCCATTGCATTTAAACTGCCCAGAAGTTGTTGGGAAAGCTACAATCTGTGAGTTAAGAAGGAGGAGGGTGTAGGAGGAAAGTATGAGCACCTGTCCAGCCTAGAGGAGTTCAAATCACCAGGACCAGATGGATTACACCCCAGGGTTCTCAAGGAACTGGCAGATGTGATCTCAGAACCATTGAACTATATTTTTCAAAGATCCTGGAGCACTGAGGAACTACCGGAGAACTGGAAAAGAGCTGATGTAGTTCCCATCTTCAAAAAAGGAAAAAAAAATGTACCCAGGAAACTACAGACCTATCAGCCTGACCTCAATACCTGGGAAGATTCTGGAAAAGATAATCAAACAACGAGTCAGCGAACACCTAGAGGCAAACAAAGTCATTACTAAAAGCCAACATGGGTTTGTCAAAAACAGATCATGCCAGACAAATCTTATTGCATTCTTTGACCAAATGACAAAATTAGTGAATCAGAGGAATGCTGTGGATATAATTTACTTGGACTTCAGTAAGGCATTTGATAAAGTAGATCACAACCTACTACTTGATAAGGTAGAAAAATGTGGGTTAGACAGCATCACCACCAGATGGATCTGTAGCTGGCTGACCGGCCGTACTCAGCGTGTGGTCCTCAATGGAACCACATCTACATGGAGGGAAGTGTGTAGTGGGGTGCCCCAGGGCTCTGTTCTGGGCCCAGTGCTCTTCAACATCTTCATCAACGATTTGGACAAGGGGATAGATGGCAAAATCATCAAATTTGCAGACGACACCAAGCTGGCAGGAATAGCCAACACTCCAGAAGACAGGCTTAAGATACAGAAGTAAAGGACTCAAATGTCTATACACCAATGCACAGAGTATGAACAGTAAACAGGGTGAACTAAAAATTCAGGTTAATGAGGGCAGATATGATATTGTTGCCATTACGGAAACATGGTGGGATGAAACCCACAAATGGAATACACAGATAGAGGGATTTAAATTATTTAAAAGAAACAGACCAAATAAAAGAGGAGGTGGAGTTGCTCTCTCTATAATAAATAACTACATCTCTAAAGAAATAGAACACAACAATGATGAAAACTGTCTTGAATGCATTTGTCAATATAAAAAGGGGGGAATGACATTGCCATAGGTGTATACTATAGGCCACCCAACCAAACAGAGGAAATAGATGAACTTTTTGCTAGTCAGCTAACTAAGGTATGTAGGAAGCACATCACAATAGTAATGGGGGACTTTAATTACCCTGACATCAACTGGGAGACAAACTCTGCACCAAGTGGAAGATCAAACAGATTACTGACAAATCTAGCAGGCAACTTTATCTCCCAAAAAGTAGAGAAGGGAACTAAGGGATTAGCCATATTGGATCTAATTCTCACTAACAGAGATGGAATGATAGAAGGTCTTGAAGCAACAGGAACCTTGGGGGGAAGTGATCATGCAATATTAGAATTCAACATTATGGAAGCACAAGCAATAGAACACAGTCAACCTAGAGTCTTGGACTTTAAGAGAGCTAAACTCAATAAACTTAAAGAGGGCAAGAAAATGGTAAGTGAGCATCTGTCCAGCCTAGACAAGTTCAAATCACCAGGACCAGATGGATTACTCCCCAAGGTTCTCAAGGAACTGGCAGATGTGATCTCAGAACCACTGAACTATATTTTTCAAAGGTCCTGGAGCACTGGGGAACTACCAGAGGACTGGAAAAGAGCTGATGTAGTTCCCATCTTCAAAAAAGGAAAAAAAATGTACCCAGGAATCTACAGACCTATCAGCCTGACCTCAATACCTGGGAAGATTCTGGAAAAGATAATCAAACAACGAATCAGCGAACACCTAGAGGCAAACAAATTCATTACTAAAAGCCAACATGGGTTTGTCAAAAACAGATCACGCCAGACAAATCTTATTGCATTCTTTGACCAAGTGACAAAATTAGTGAATCAGAGGAATGCTGTGGATATAATTTACTTGGACTTCAGTAAGGCATTTGATAAAGTAGATCACAACCTACTACTTGACAAGATAGAAAAATGTGGGTTAGACAACATCACCACCAGATGGATTCATAGCTGGCTGACCGGCCGTACTCAGCGTGTGGTCCTCAATGGAACCGCATCTACATGGAGGGAAGTGTGCAGTGGGGTGCCCCAGGGCTCTGTTCTGGGCCCAATGCTCTTCAACATCTTCATCAACGATTTGGATGAGGGGATAGATGGGGAACTCATCAAATTTGCAGACGACACCAAGCTGGCAGGAATAGCCAACACTCCAGAAAATAGGCTTAAGATACAGGAGGATCTGGACAGATTTGAACTCTGGGCGCTATCCAACAAAATGAAATTCAATGGTGAAAAAAGTAAGGTTCTACATTTAGGCAAGAAAAACCAAATGTACAGGTATAGTATAGGGCACGGGTCAGCAACCCGTGGGTCCGGAGCCTCCTCCGCCATTTGCAGAGAGAGAGACAGAGACAGAGAGGCACTTGCACTTCCCTTCTCTCTCTCTCTCTCTCTCTCTCTCTCTCTCTCTCTCATGCGGACTTGCCCCCTCGCAGGGCTCCTGATTGGCCCTGTGCCCGGGTGCCCCGCCCCCTGGGAGAAGGGTGGACAGGAAGTCCCTTTCCTGGGCTGGCCCAGTCTGAGGCACACGTGGCCGGGGAGCCACACGGGGAAGCCCCAGGATCCCCACTGGGAGCGGCCCACTGGAGCCTCCACTGAGCGGGCCATCCCTCCCTCAAGCCACGGCCCCGAGGGAGAGCAGCCCCTGCGATCCCCAGCCAGTGCGACCGTTGGCCAACCAGCAGCAGAGCTGGTGACAGAGGGTAGGTGGTGGGGGAGGAGGGAGGGGGGTCTGAGTCCACAGTGTGCTGCTGCAAAGCGGCCGCAGGGCAGGTGGCGCGCCCCCTGACTTACCTGTAACAGGCGGAGGGGCTGGCAGGGGCTGGTCAGGCTGAGCAGCCGCTGCATCGTGGCCAGGGCCAGCGGGCTGTGCTGCACCAGCCCCCCCAGCGGCCTGCCGCAGCTACATCTCATGGGCGGAGGGTGAGCCTGGGCCAGGCGGCAGTCCCAGCTGCGGCGGTGAGGGCATCGCTCCCTGGGCCATCCCCGCTGCTCCCTGGGGAGCCGAGCCAGCCACATGTCTCCCCCGCTCCGGGCGGCAGTCCTGGCGGGGGCGGCGGCCGGCGGGGACACCGCTTCCTGGGCTGTCCCTGGGCCGCTCCCCGGGCCATTGAGCTGGCCACTCATCTCTCTGGGCTGGGCGGCAGTCCCGGCTGCGGTGGTGGGGGCATCGCTCCCTGGGCCATCCCGGGCTGCTCCCTGGGCAGCCGAGCCAGCCATGCATCTCCCCGGGCCTGTCCGTGGCGCCCTGGGTGCTTTTCAGCGCATTCTTCTGCCTCCTGCTCCCCCTCCCCTCCCCTTTGGCACCGTCTGCCTTTCGTTCTCTCTCTGTCTCATCTGGAAAGAGAGAGAGAGGGAGGGAGAGGAAAGAGAGACAGAGAAAGAGAGAGAGAGGGCGACTTGTTCTGGCGAAGAACCAGTGGGGGGCAAGGTGATCTCCCGAACCCTTGTTATCCCTGCCACAGACTCGGCTCATCCACCCTCACTCTCTCCTCTTCTCTCTCTACGGATGAGGCTGCTCGCTTCAAATGATTGGCTACCGAGGCCCGGGAGCCAGGCAGGTGGGCAAGTGTCGACCGCAGCATTTTGTTGCTGTTGTTGTTTTGCGTGTGCGGCGCTGGCTGGGAACAGAGCCAAGCAAGCTCTGTGGTTGGAAGTCCCGGCGGCTTGGGAGCCAGGATCTTCCCCCTCTCAGTCCCAAATCCCAAGCAGGATTCACCACATTGGGATTGGAAGCGAGCGGCGAGGAGATGGTCTGTTCCTCCCTTCCTCCCTTCCTCTATGGCTACTGAGGCTCCATGCTAGGCGCAGTCAGCCTGAAGCGGAGGAGGGTCAGGGGCCTTTCAAAGTGTGACATTGCAATGGATGGGAGAGCCTTTCAGGAGGGTTCAAATGAACTGTAGCTCTCCAGATATTGCTAACATACAGCATTGGCCGGCAGCACGATCTATGCTGAGTGAGAGGTGCTGGCATTTCTCTTTGTCAGAATGTGGTGAATCCCCAATTGCCCATCTCTAAGGGAGGAAGTTAAACGATTTGGTAGGTGAGCTGTTTCTATTAGTAAAGGGGGGGAAAGGTGAAGAGAAAAAGAGAAAGAGAGGGAGAGGGAGAGAGAGAAAGGAAAGAGAGAGAGAGGATAGAAAGAGAGAGAGGAAAGAGAGAAAGAGAGAGAGAGGAAAGAGAGAAAGAGAGGAAAGAGAGGAAAGAGAGGGGGAGAGGAAAGAGAGAAAGAGAGAGGAAAGAGAAAGAGAGGAAAGAGAGGAAAGAGAGGGGGAGAGGAAAGAGAGAAAGAGAGAGGAAAGAGAGAAAGAGAGGGAGGGAGAGGAAAGAGAGAGAGAGAGGAAAGAGAGAAAGAGAGGAAAAAGAGAGAGGGGAAGCGCAAGTGCCTCTCTCTCTCTCTCTCTCTCTCTCTCACACACACACACACACACACACACACACTGAGTGGGGGAAGAGGACTGGCAGACCAAGGGCAGAAAGAGGGAGAGGGAGGGAGAGGGAGAGAGGGAAGGACAGAGAAAGAGAGAGGGAGAGAGACCCTTTTGACATCTAAAATGAAGATAACACTGCATATATCCTTTTTTACCTTTATTATAATATATATATAATAGGAAATTTGGCTTGAAGCCCAGATTCAGATAAGACTCTCACTGTCCTTGGAAACTTTCACTTTTGAAGACTGCAGCTGGGAAAAGGGGAGAAAAAAACCTCTTGGGCTGCTTATCTGTGTGGCAGAGATGATAAACTACTTTGAAACCGGCCTGCCTCAACTATGAATATAAATATTAACTGACTTTCAGAGCTGTGTTGTGGAACTATTTCCCTGCAGGAGAAACACACATCATTGCTTGAGATGATGGAATATTTTGGATTATAAATCTTTGACTGATGAACAACTTTTACTATAAAGACCACCTACAAAAAATAAAATGGATGTCACATACTCAGCTTTAAATGGTAAAAAACCATCTCTAGCACCTGTCCCCAAAGTCTTCAGCTTGACATACCACCAAGAAAATAATGATGAAGCTCAAAAAGAAATTCTCTCCATGTTGAAATCAATCCAAGAGACAATTGCCTTAGCCTGTGATGAGACCAGAAATAACACAAAGGAGATAAAAGAACAATTTTCTAATCTAAATTTACAAACCCAGAAAATGACTACAAAGAAGGAACTAGCAACCCAGAAAATAGAAACAAAACTTGAAGAAGCAGATTCAAAGATGGAGGACCTAAAGGAAGGAACTAACAGACAGACTCAGACAATTCAAGAACTAGAAGACATAGCAATATCGGAAATGGAGAAGACATCTTACCAATCAAGATCTCAGAACACATTTGAGGAAAAGGAAGAAGAATTGATTGAATGGAAGATAGAGCTGTTAGGAGAACTGTGGGGAACTGGAGAAGGAGGGAGGCTGTTTAATGAATATCAATGGGCTGAGCGTTCTTCCAAAAATACTTTAAACAAATGGTTTTTCTTATTCCAAACAATATACACAAAAATAGAGGAAGAATTATTTGATGACTCAAATGCATTGACTTGGAAAGTTAGTTGGCAAAGGAAGAAAGTTAGAGTAAGACAGAAGAAAATAGAGGCTTTGACCGATTAGACTGGATATTATATTATTAATTAGATGTTTGAATATGGTGGAGAATAGATAACTGTTAGAAATAGAAATATTATCATAACTAGAAAGACAAGATTTGTAATTAGAATATTAGATTTTGGTATGAGAAGGGAAACAGGAAAATGCTAAGAAGTTTGAACAAGGGAAGCTTTTGGTTACCCAAATATAACTTACTTTGAAATTATAAACAATAGAGACATTTTGAACATCGATGGGAAATTAAAAATTTTAAAAAAGCAAAAACAGGATACTGATTGAATATATGGATATTAAGTGCAAGTGCAATTAAGATATGTGTTGGTTAGAAAAGATATCTTAAACTGACATTATTGATATTATTAGAAAAAAATAACAAAAACATTCAATTGTATATCTATTAATAATAAGAATTATATTTGCCTAGTGTGGGGAAACAGATATCACCAGAAAAAGAGAGGAAACATTAGATGGTGCAATATTGGATCTAGACTGAAGAAATTAATATATACCACTGAATTACTAATGGACCCAGACAACAAGTCGTTTATTAAGTATTTGATTGTAAAACTAGAAAATTAATAAAATATTTATATATAAAAAGGAATATCAATAAATAACAATAATAAATGAATACATTTTGTAGGTCTGAGAGCACAGAATATATCACGGGCAGATCTTTCTCCGGGAGAGTCCTAATAAATGAAATGAAAGGGGGGGTCCATGCATGGCCCCCCCATGGAACTCCCCCTCCTGCCCTCACCTCTCTGGCCAATCACAGAAGCAGTGTGGCCTGTCTCGTAGCTGTTGCGGCAGAAAGCATCCACTCCAACCTTCAGGTACTGCAGAAAGCGCTGATCTCTGATGAAAGCCTCGGCCTCCGGCTGCCCCAATGCCATGACGGCCACGAACTCCCCGCAGGCGCTGTCGAAGCGGAGGATCTCCCACCAGTCATAGATGTAGTGCTGCAGGTAGCACACCCGCCGCGTCCCATTGAGGAAGCAGCACTCGAGCTTCCCCTGGAACAGGAACTGGGCTGGGAGGAGGAGGAGGAGGAGGGCCATCAGCAGGGATTCCAGGGCCCATGGTTCCCAGCCTCTCCTTGAGGAGGGAGCCACACTTGTCAGGAGAGGGACGGGAAACCTGCTGCAAGAGGCTTCCAGAAGATGCCCCCTGGAGGACGAATGGGAAATTAGTCCCAGTCTGATCCACCCTTGGTGGGTGTCTGGAGTGGGGAGGAAAATGAGGGAGTGGGGGCTTCCCAAGGGACTTCCTCCCAAGGGTGGAAAAAGGTGGGCAGAAGTTCACCTGGTCCAGCACTCGGCCTAAGTCTCTGCAGGGAACACTGGATCTCGGAGGGGCCTCTTTGCCCCCCCAACCGGCAGGAAATATGGGGGGAGGGAAGAGACCCCCTCTGGGCTGGAGGGAAAGTAATATCCATGCTTCTCTCTCCCTCCTTTTAGGGGTATAAGGGAGGGGGTCACAATAAGGATACCCACACCCATGCTCCTGGGCTCTCTCCACCCTTGAATCCCCACCTTCCCTTTTCCTCTCTCCCCCCATCTTCAGCCCTACAAGTTGCCTTTTGATGCTTCTCAAGGCCTCTTTCCTGTCCCCCTCCCAAGTAGACCCCCCTGCAGCCCCCCAAGACCTCCTCAAAGGGAGGGGCTCCAGCCCCCTTCTTTAAAGGGAGAGGTTGGAGGAGCAACTCAGACCCCCCCCAATATCCCTCCCAATAGAAGCAGAGAAGGTGAGGGAGGGGAAGATTTTCAGTCTTGGGGGATGCAGCTTCATGGGGGTATGTGGACTTCCTTTTGTGCCCTCCCATGACTCTCAACCTGAGTCTCCCTTTCTCTGTGTGCCTGGAAGGGTGGACTAGATGCCCCTTTAAGCTCTCTTAAGGTCTCCCATGGGGAGTCCAGGCTGGGTCATTGGAGATTTCGGAAGGGCCGAGTGGAGCCAGGGGTCTCTCTGGAGAGTCTCCCTCCTCCAGGTCTCGCTTGGCCCAAAGGGGCTTTTCCAAAAGGCAGCTGGACTTTCCTGGTTTTTCCCTTGAAGACGTTTCGATTCTCATCCCAGAAGCTTCTTCAGTTCTGACTGAATGGTCGAAGATGGAAGGATGGGTATTCCTTGCGGTCATTTGGTCATTTTGAAAGTCGGTCACTCATTCTCTTATCTTGGCCCACTGGGTCTTATCTGGGCCCTCTGGGTCACGTGAATTGGGGGGGCAAGGGGGGGATCCTTCCTGGGGCTGCTGAAAGGACCCTGTTGTAGGCAGGAAATGGTGGGTCCTTTCCCTCCCCCTCTGTTGAGATTTTGACCTAGATGGCTTGGGGGTCTAGGGATCCTGGGGAGAAGGGAACCCCCAAATTGTCTTTCCCCTGAAACTTCAGACCTACTAGCTGCATTTGCAGGATTTGGGGGTTCAACCCTCTTTCCTGTCCTCCTGCAGCCCCTCCAAGACCATCTCAAAGGGAGGGTCTCCAGCCCCCCCACACACACAAAAGGGATTCTTTGGAGCCATAGGGGAGCAATATCCTTTTCCCTCAGTTCCCTCCTCCTCAATTTCAAAGTCTCCCCAAAGAAGGAATCAAAGCTCAACTTTTCCCTCACCTTAAAAAAAAATTGAGACTCAGAAGAAAAACTGAGGCTGCAAAACCAGTTTTGCCAAAAAGCGTCTTTTCCTTACAGTTTTGGTGGCCTTTGTGGATGCAGGTCTGAAAATGCCTCAATTTCCCTCTTTTCCTTTCCGTTTCCTTCCTCTTTCAGTGCAAGAAACTTTGGGGGCTCTGGATCCGGGTCAAATTCAGGGTCCGGAGAGACCCCCTCCCACCCAGCCATGGGGGGGGGAGATGAGAGAGGGGATGGCTGAGTCTTACCCCAGATCCTCTGCCTCCCCACGACCCCTGCCCCACCTCGTCCACAACCCAGGAAGACGGGGGTCCAATCGCGTAAGGGAAATGTGACAAGGGAGGGGTGGAGACCATGCGGAGATCGAGGCTCCTGCAGGCTCCTGCCTCTCTTGCCCTCGACCCCTTTTCCCACCACTGCGGTCCCAGCCCCTTTCTTCACCCCCTCCCCCAGGGGCACCAAGAGTCCCTCCTAACCCCTCTCCTCCCCCCGACAAGCCCCCTCCTTACCGGGGGCCTCTTTCCCCCAATTGCTTCTAGGGATCCGGACCAGCGGCCCCACCAGCAGCAGCATCAGGGGGAGCCCAGCGGAACCCATGTATGCTGCCCCACAAGCGCCCCCAAAGAGAGGGGAGAGAGACACGAAGGCTCCCAGCCCCAGAGGCGGAATCGGGGGTCTGGATTAGGAGGCGGGGGCGTTTCCCTCAAACTATGGAATTGGGAGGGCTCAGAAAAGCGGAGGGACCAATGGGAATCTTCTCTTCTGTAACATCATTGGTCTCCGGGCAGTCTCCCTTGACTTCACTCGATGTAAGAGATAGTTCGGCGCAGAGAGAGAAGCGGAGAAAGGGGGGGGTCCCTTCAGTCTTGGGGGGCTGCAACTCAAGGGGGGTTTCAGGCCAGCCCTGGAGGGGAGTGTGGACTTCCTTTTGCCCGCCCACCCCCCTTTGGCCTGCCTAGAAGGACTGGGGGGCTGCAGGGGAAGGCAGAAGGGGAGGCGCTGCCCCGCAGCCAGAGAGGACTTGGGGGTCTCTGAGGCAACTGACTGGGGAGTCCTTGGGAGCCTTCAGACACAGAGACACATGTTTTCTTGCCCCGCATTTAAAAAGGAGGGGGAAGAGTTTGGGGTAAGTGCCCCCCCGCCCCTCCAAAAAGCTTCTGCTTGGACCCCTTTCCTTCCTGGTGAAGGGGCTGCGCGGGGGGGGAGGTTTTGCCCCCAGCGCTGAACGATTTTTTGACCCTTTGAAATAGCAGGTCAGTTTTGGTGTTAGGTTCCGAAGCGAAGAAGCAATCTTAAAGAAATCTGATCCATTTTTGTTCAGAAAACTCTATTTATGCAACATTACTTCAGTACGAATAAAGTGAAGCCAAAAACTAAAAACTCCTCCTTCTTCCCACAGTGTCTAAGCATTTCCTCCTCCCTCAATGTGACAAGTCATAAATCACATTCCCCAATTAGTTTAAAGTGTGAGCTTTCTTTCCCGCCATACTATCTATCTTCTCACATTTCATTCTTTGAAGACGCTGTGCTGAGATATTGTTATGGCTAAATAGTTCCCAGCACATTCTTTCACTCCCTCCCCCCATACTATCTATTAGTGGCTCTTAAAGTAATACACAGGTTAAATAGTGAATGTCTGCATCCATATATATTGTCAAGCATAACATTCGATGTTAGCAGCCTTGACATCCGGCCCCCCTTACAAAAACGACAGATCCTGTAATATAAACAAAAGCATATGTTAATGATCAGGTTTCGGTTTGTTGGGGTATTTTGCATGAAATCTTTTGACGAGTCTGTCGGCTTCCACCTCGCATGATTTCACCCAGGTGGCTTCAGATAGTGGGTATCCTTTCCATTGTACTAAGTACTGTAATTTGCCTTTAAAGATTCTGGAATCAAGAATACGTTTCACTTCATAATGGGTCTTCCCTGCAACTACGAGGGGCCCAGGTGCTTTCTTTGGGGGAGGTCTTATAGTGGAGCCCCGATAAGGTTTTAACAAGCTACTGTGGAAAACAGGGTGAATTTTACCCAGAAGTCTAGGAAGTTTCAGTTTTATGGTGACCGGATTGATGACCTTTACGATAGGGAATGGCCCTAGGAATTTCGGTCCTAACTTCTTGCTAGGTAATTTAAGGCGTAAATATTTGGTTGACAGATAGACTTTTTCCCCAACTTGAAATGTTCTTTGGGGAGCCCTCTTTTTGTCAGCTTGTTTTTTATAGGTTTCAAAAGTCTTTTTTAAAGCAGACTTAGTGTTCTTCCAAACTTCCTCCCATCCCCTCACCCATTGGTCAAGTGTCTGGGAAGCGGTTGGCACTTGGGGATATTCAGGTATTGGACCGAACTCTTTGCCTGTGGCTACTCTAAAAGGTGTGTAGCCGGTACTGCTGTGCACAGAATTGTTGTACGCCACCTCTGCAAAAGGGAGGAGGTCAGTCCAGTTAGTTTGTTGATAGGATACGTAGCATCTGAGATATTGCTCCACCATTTTGTTGGCGGCTTCTGCAGCTCCATTGGTGGCTGGATGAAAAGCAGACGATAAGCCTTGAGATGACCCAATTAATTTAAGAAAACTCCTCCAGAACTTTGCTGTGAACTGCACCCCCCTGTCAGAGATTATTCGCTTAGGGGCGCCGTGCAGTCAGTAAATATGTTTCAGGAACAATTTGGTCAGTCGTTGGGCAGATGGGAGTCCTTTGCAGGCAATGAAATGAGCCTGTTTTGAAAACAGGTCTATCACAGTCCAGATGACAGTATTTCCTCTACTTTCAGGTAGGTCTACGATAAAGTCCATAGCTATTTCTTCCAGGGTTGGGAAGGGTCTGCCACCGGCTGCAGTAACCCAGGGGTTTTCCCCGGTATTCTTTTCATTGTGGCACATATGGTACAACTCTTCACGTAATTTTCCACATCCCGTTTCAGTCCAGGCCACCAGAATTGCCGGCGGGTGAGATGCAGAGTTTTTAGGTATCCAAAGTGTCCAGCCTGTTTAATATCATGGCTATGTTTGAGAGCATTTAGATGGAGGGATTTGGGTAAATACAGTTTCCCTCCCTTGTAAGCCAAACCATCCCGGCAGGTCAAGGAGGTTTGATTATCTTTGAACCATTGATCGGTGAGGAGCTCTCATTTTAATTTCTTTGCTCCAGGGTCATCCGGATTGGGGACCCTGCGAGGTGTAATTTGTGCAACAGGCTGTGGATTAGAGATAATCGCCTCATTGACTTCTTCACGTTTGCTTTTGTATTGGGGCAATCTAGATAGCGCATCAGCTAGGAAGTTTTTTCCCCCTGGGATGTACTTTAGAGTAAAGTTGAAGCGGTTAAAGTATTGCGCCCACCGTACTTGCTTTGGGGACAATTTGCGGGGATTTTTTAGTGCCTCTAGGTTTTTGTGATCTTCAAACTTCAAATGGCACCTTGCTCCCCTCTAGGTAGTGTCGCCAGTTTAACAATCCCCATCTAATTGCAAAGGCCTCTTTTTCCCATATTGCCCATCTCCGTTCACTTTCTGTAAACTTTTTTGAGGTGTAGGCGCAGGGTTGCAGGACTCCATCTTTGTTCTTTTGAAGTAGTACAGCTCCAACGGCCACATTGCTGGCATCGGCTTGTATTACAAAAGGTTCCCCTGGACAGGGGTGCTTTAGAACTGGTTCAGCGGCAAATAGTCTTTTCAAATTCTCAAAAGCCATTTGACAGTTCATAGTCCATGCTAGTGGTTGGCCCGGTCATGGCTTCCCTCCTTTTTTTCCTGTTTTGAGTAAGTCTGTAAGGGGTAGGGCAATCTTGGCAAAAGAAGGGATGAATTGACGGTAGAAGTTGGCAAAACCTAGAAAGCTCTGGAGCTGTTTGCGGGTTCTTGGGGGTTGCCACTCAATTATAGCTTTCACCTTTGCGGGATCCATCTCTATACCCTCGTTGGAAATTCTGTAACCGAGGTAATCTAATCGGGTCTGATGAAATTCACATTTTGACAATTTGGCATAAAGCTTGGCATTTAGTAGTTTCTTCAATACTTCTCTCACCAGCTTTACATGTTCAGTCATATTCGTGCTGTATATAAGGATATCATCAAGGTACACCAGGACCCCTTTGTACAGGTGATCATGTAGGACCTCATTAATCAGTTGCATGAACACAGCTGGGGCCCCCTGTAGCCCAAATGGCATGACCTTGAATTGGTAGCTCCCCATGGGGCAGTTGAAGGCAGTCTTCCACTTGTCTCCCTCTTTTATTCTCACTCAGTAATATGCCTCTCTCAGGTCTAGCTTAGTGAAGACACTCCCTTTAGCTAGATGAGTTAATAAGTCCTGTAGGAGGGGGAGGGGGTACTTGGTGCACACTTACAGCGTTTAAGCCCTTATAGTCCACACAGACACGAAGAGACCCATCTTTTTTTCTTTAAATAATACAGGGGCTCCCACAGTAGATTTGGCCCTTTCAATGAACCCCCTCTTTAGGTTCTTGTTCATGTATTGCTGCATCTCTTCCATTTCGAGGGGGGACATGGCGTACATTCTCGGGCGGGGGAGCTTGGCGTCTGGTACCAATTCAATGGAACAATCATTGGGTCTGTGAGGGGGTAGAACATCGCATTCATTTTCACTGAATACTTCTGCTAAGTCCCGGTATTCATTGGGGATGACTAGATCATCTGGTGACGGTGAGGCAGTTATAAGTGCTCGCTCATTTGGTGGCCTAAAGTGTTCCATTATGTCTGCCGAATCAGGGGGAGGGTCTGGTCCTATTGGTAACCTCACAGTTCTCATCCCTTTCTCCCACCAGATAAATGGCTTCCACTTGTCTAACCAGGCCAATCCTAGGATCACAGCCTCAGTTAATTTGGGAGCCACTAGGAAACGTACGAACTCCCAGTGCTCCCCTATTTCTAGGCGTAGAGGCTCAGTTAGTTGTGTGACAAAAGTTCCTCCCATCAGGGAGCCATCGGCTTGCTCAAACCTCATTGGCTGGGAGAGCGATTTTGCTCGTATTCCTAATTTCATGGCAAAGGGCAAGCTAATGATACATCAGGAGCATCCAGAATCTATTAGCACTTTTAAGTCTGTTTGTGCTCCTGACTTAGGGCTGATTAGCCTTGCAGCCAGTTTGAAAGGAGGGACAAGTCGACTCACCATTGGGTCGTTCTCTCCTTCGTCATCGCTGTCAAAAGAGGGTAGAGTGATGGCAGGTCCAGTCTCAGCTCCGGCGTCCTCTTGTGTAGGGGAGGTAGCTTGGGCAGCCAGTTGCTGTGTGATCCCACTGGATTTTTCTGTCGATGGCTGTTGGCTAGGTCTTTTCCTCACTGCAGGTGGTGGTTTGTTCTGCTGTTGGGGGTAGGGGACCGGGTAGTTCGATGCTCGATGTCCCTGTTGTCCACACCGGAAGCATGTGATCGGGGGACCTGCTGGTGGTCTGGGCCTTTCGGTGGTCGTAGCCATTGGGGGTTTTCGGGGGGGCGGTTGTCATCTGGGTTGCTCAGGTCTTATCTCAGGCTCAGGTGGGGGAGGCTTCTTATAGCAGGTGAGTTGAATGTCCAGCTTCACCTCTGTCTGGTACCACTCGTGTAGCTGATCAGGTACTGCTCGAATGAGGCAGGCCTGGGAGAGGTGGTCATCTAGCCCAGGGCTTTTCAACCTTTTCACCCATTGTA
This sequence comes from Azemiops feae, assembly GCA_023970755.1. Lineage (NCBI taxonomy): Eukaryota > Metazoa > Chordata > Lepidosauria > Squamata > Viperidae > Azemiops > Azemiops feae. The sequence goes on from JALGBA010001150.1 coordinate 20,955, forward strand.
CCACTTTTAGGATAAGGCAACATCCGAGTACCACCAGTCACCCAGCAAGGTGTCAAAAACCTGACCACCCCCCCAAAAAGGAAAAAAAATGATAAAGTACAGGTAGTCCTCGACTTACAACAATTTGCTTAGTGACAGTTCGAAGTTACAATGGCACTGGAAAAAGTGACTTATGACCATTTTTCACACTTATGACTGTTGCAGCATCCCCAGGGTCATGTGATTTACATTTGGATGCTTGGCAACTGATTCATACTTATGACATTCACAGTGTCCCAGGGTCATGTGATCACCTTTTGCAACTTTTTGACAAGCAAAATCAATGGCGGGGGGTGGGTGGCCAGCTCATCATTCAGGTTGCAGGGTGCCTGTGGGGGGGAATCCGTGGGTCTCTGGTGGAGGGGGGTGGGACTGGGGTGGGTGCCTTCCTTCCCTCCCTCTCTCCCATTGTCCCTTCCTTCCTTCCTTCCCTCCCTCTTTGTCCCTTCCTCCTTCCCTCCCTCCCTTCCATTGTCCCTCTCTTCCTCTCATTGTCCTTCCCTCCCTCCCTCCATCACTCAGTTTTAATTTCTTCGATGGTGGTTCCTTTGCTGAATCACTTTCCTTTTGCACTGTAATAATTAAGGTGAGCAGTGTTAAGTCCAATATAAAGGAATGACTAAATCTCTTGATACAGGAACAGTTGCAAAAACTGCATGCCAAGATTCTGGTGCAAGAAATCTCAACCTTTGTGTAAGAACTACAACCCACCATAAAAGACACCCCAAAAGTTGTTACTATTGTGAGTGGGCAGGAGGGAAACCAAACTTTTCAATAGGCATGTTACTGTTTATACTCTGAAGGGCAAATATGCTGCTTGCTAAGTGAAGCCCCAGGATCAGCGGGCTATGTGTGTGTGTGTGTGTGTGTGTGTGTGTGTGTGAGAAAGGAAGAGGGAGAATGTATATGAATATGCATATGTATTTGTGCATATATTCATATTTTATAGTGCTATTCCAAGTTCATATTATCCAGATTGCATATTTAAATTTCATCTTGTTGTATATCTGTAGTATGAATAAGCCTTTTAACATATTCTGATTTGATATTATTTTTTAGCCAAAATGTTTGTCTGAAAGTACTTTTTTAACTATCCTGAATTTGTCACTTTAGTTTTGGATATTCTGAGTATTTGAATGCCAATTCTTTTGTTCTGATTAATGACTGCAATAAAGTTAAGATGATGATAATGACAATGCAACTCAGAAGGGTGCAGTAAAGTTGAGAAATATTGAAAAGAATAACACTTTGATTCAACTGATAAAGGAGAGTATTTATAGCTCAGGGTTGACATGAGGGATCCTTGGTGCTCTCTGAGCTTGGTTGTTTTCTTGCAGATGTTTCATTACCCAAATTAGGTAACATCAGCAGTGCTAGTAGGGAATGGGGTTTGCTGTTAAGGTTGCCCTGTCAGTATAGGGAGGAGTGATCTTAGAGGTTTTTTTGTTTCTTTGCAACAAAGCTCAGAGAGTGCTAAGGACCCGTGCCTTTGATTCAAATTGGCAGAAATTTGCTATGAAAAGTAAGGTAATTAAAATTGGGGGGCCAAGGATCTTGATGTTTAACATATTACAACTGACAGGAAGAAATAAGAAACTCTGGAGAAATCAAATAGATCGAGGTTAAGAGAGATTATAACTGCTTGAAAACTGTAGCTAATCAAGGAAATTACAATTAAGCAGATTCAAACAAGGGAGTAGATTGTCCCAAGCAGCAGAGAAACAAACTTCAGAAGACACGGAAAGGCATCAAAAGCTGTTGATAGATAGAAAGCAAGCGGAAAGCAAGCGAGCTGGGCAGGGGCGCGGAATCGCCATTCCTGAGCACACGCCGATTCGCGCCCCTGCCCATCTGGTTCGCTTGCAGGGGTCCTGACCGACCTTCACCAGACAGGAGCAGGGAGGGCATAAAAGAGCCCGGAGGAGGCTGCCCTCACGCCGCTTCTCCTTCGCTGGAGGGGGACAGGCTGTGCTGCCAGTGGCCATGGCGACATGCCAAATCTGTCTGTGCACGCGCAGAGGCAGAGGAGAGCTCTGCCCAGCTGACTTGCTCGCGCTTTGCCGGAAAACATGCTGCTTGCTAATTTATCAGAAGCGCCAGGATCAGCTGATTCGCGCTTCTGCTAAATTAGCAAGCGGCATGTTTTCCGGCAAAGCGCAAGCAAGTGAGCTGGGCAGGAGAGCAGCTACAGCTGAGTCGTGCTTCTGGGCTGCTCTGCAGAAGCACGACTCAGCTGTAGCTGTGTGCCCCGATCCTGGGCTTGCTCGCGCTTTGCCGGAAAACATGCTGCTTGCTAATTTAGCAGAAGCGCCAGGATCAGCGCGGGCTACGGCTGATTCGCGCTTCTGCTAAATTAGCAAGCGGCATGTTTTCCGGCAAAGCACGAGCAAGCCCAGGATCGGGGCGCGCAGCTACAGCTGAGTCACGCTTCTGGGCTGCTCTGCAGAAGCGCGACTCAGCTGTAGCTGCACGCCCCGATCCTGGGCTTGCTCGCGCTTCACCAGAAAACATGCTGCTTGCTAATTTAGCAGAAGCGCCAGGATCAGCTGATTCGCGCTTCTGCTAAATTAGCAAGCAGCATGTTTTCCGGCAAAGCGCAAGCAAGTGAGCTGGGCAGGAGAGCAGCTACAGCTGAGTCGCGCTTCTGGGCTGCTCTGCAGAAGCGCGACTCAGCTGTAGCTGCGTGCCCCGATCCTGGGCTTGCTCGCGCTTCGCCGGAAAACATGTTGCTTGCTAATTTAGCAGAAGCGCCAGGATCAGCGCGGGCTACAGCTGATTCACGCTTCTGCTAAATTAGCAAGCGGCATGTTTTCCGGCAAAGCACGAGCAAGCCCAGGATCGGGGCGCGCAGCTACAGCTGAGTCGCGCTTCTGGGCTGCTCTGCAGAAGCGCGACTCGGCTGTAGCTGCGCGCCCCGATCCTGGGCTTGCTCGCGCTTCACCAGAAAACATGCTGCTTGCTAATTTAGCAGAAGCGCCAGGATCAGCGCAGGCTACAGCTGATTCGCGCTTCTGCTAAATTAGCAAGCGGCATGTTTTCCGGCAAAACGCGAGCAAGTGAGCTGGGCAGGAGCGCGGAATCAGCGTTTCTGAGCACAAACCGATTGGCGCCCTTGCCCTCTCGCTCGCTTGCCAGCGCCCACAATCTGCCCGGCCTCCCCTCTGCCTGCTTTGCACAGCTCCTCCTCGGCCCCCCGCGCCCGCCATTAACCCTCCCGCCACCATGCAGGGTAAGATTGGCGCCCCCACCCCTGCCCAGATGCCCTCGCCTCCCCCAAGCATTTTTTTACTCACCTGCTTTCAGCTGCACGCCCTTTCTCCTTTTGCTTCTCTGCCTTCGCCACGTGCTTGTGGGTAAAAAAGAAAAAGTTCCATGAGACTTTCTAACTTCTCGCGAGAAGTTAGAAAGTCTCATGGAACTTTTTTTTTTGGTCTCACAAACACACTGCGAAGGCAGAGAAGGACAGGAGAAAGGGAGTGCAGCTGAAAGCAGGTGAGTAAAAAAACGCTTGGGGGAGGTGAGGGCATCTGGGCGGGGCGGGGGAGGGGGGCAGGCAATGCATCACGCAGCTCCAGCGGAATCTCCCCTGAAGACTGCGTGAGGCTGCCTGCCAGCCCCAAGGCCACCGCCAATCAGCTGGAGCTGCGCGCTTTGATCCTGGGCTCTCAGTAGGACCCAGGCAACGTGCAGTTCCAGCTGACTTGGCCACAGGCCTCTGCGGCGCTGCTGCCGCTTCACCTCTTCCACTTTTACACTTTAAAAAAAAAAAAAAATTCAAAAATATTTTTTTTAATATTTTTTTTACATTTTTTTTTTACATTTTTTTTCAACCCGTCCTACGCGTACCACCAGCCATGTGCTCGCGTACCACTAGTGGTACGCGTACCACCGGTTGAAAAGCCCTGATCTAGCCCCTCTATGAAAAGATGGATTAGGGATTGCTCCGGCCACCCCTCTATTCGACCAGCTATCTTGCGGAATTCACGCATATACTCTTGAGCAGGTCTACTGGCTTGCTTTATTTTATGGATATTGTCCTCCTGCTCTCTAAGGCTGGTAGAGGGTCCTCAAATCTCTCCTTGAGACCCAAGAGGAAGAGGTGGGGATTGCCCAATTCGTGGGCTTGCTCATTGTATAAATTGTTTAGCCATTCGGATGCCTCTCCCTCTAGGTTTGATGCAATTACATCGACCATCGCACCTGGGTCTGGGTAGAGGTGGGCCCAACGATTTAAATGAGAACGTACTTGATTGAGGAAAAAAATTAGCTTCTCTGAGTCCCCATCAAAGGTTGCTCTGAGACGTGGAGCCATCATAGGCTGTTGTGGGGCCCACTGGGGTGTTGTTGCTGGACCCAGCCTTGCTGTGGGTCATGGCCAAGGGTTGCTGCTTTCTCTGGTGTTGGCCTGTGGGGGGTGATGGCACCCTCTGCTGCTCTTGCACCATCCCAAGCTGCTGTAAGACCTCCATCAACTGACGCATGCTCAGAGGCTTTTCATCTTCCCTCTGAGGGGGCTGCCAAACTCCCCATTGAGGCAGGGCCCCTGGGCTGGGCTTCCCTCTCTCCACTGGGCTGGAGGCCCTGGCAAGGGGTTCCAGGGGTCGGAAAACTGGTTGATCTGTGAGGGAAGGGCTGGGGGCCTCTCTCAGCAGGTACTGTTCTGCACCCCTTACTTCTAATGCTTCAAATCTCTCTGCTAAATTCTCCACAGACTCACTATGAGTTGTAAATTGACATCTCCACTCATCCGAGTCTTCAGCTGCCGAAGGCTTGGCAGTTTTCCACTGGCGTGGGGGATGTAATCTGTGAAGATCTCTTTGTTGTGGCTCTAACTCGTCCGTCTTAGAAGTCTTTGAAGACGGAGAAGCTGTCACGAAATCTCCGGATCCCACACTTGCCTTATCCCAGTCTGAAGACCAAATCAGCTCTTTTAATCTTTTTGGCTTTGCTCCCAGTTGGGGGACTTGTGAGGGTTCTCTCTCAGCAGGTTCGCATGCTGCGGCTCCCATCTCTGAGGGACTTGCAGCTATAGGAAAGCTGGTCTCTGGTAATTCCTCTCCTTTCATGGTGTTCCCTAAACGTCTAGAAATTTTGTTAGTTTTTGGCTTGATGTTGGGTTCCAAAGCAAAGAAGCAGTCTCTCTTGCCCTCCACCCCTTTCCCAAAGTCACATCTGGGATCCCAGCCCCTTTCTCTCCCCCTCCCCTAGGAGCACTGAGGGTCCCTTCTACCCCCTCACCTCCTCCCTTCCAGCCCCTCCTTACCGGCGGTTTCCTTCCCTCCTTCGCTTCCAGAGATCTGGCCCAGTGCCACCGCCCCGCCCCCACCAGCAGCAGTGAGACCCCGGCAGAGCCCAGGGACGCTCCCAGCCCCAGAGGGGGAATGGGGGGGTCTAGAGTGGGAGCGGGGGAGGCGTTTTTATCGGACTTCAGAACTGGAAATGCCCTGAAGAAGGGGAGGAACCAATGGGAATTATCCCTTCTGCAGCGTCATCGGTCTCTGGGCAGAGTCCTTTGTGATTTCACCCATCGGTAGACAAAGCGAAGAGGATCCTGGGCTGCCAGGAGGGAAATTTCCCCTCCATCCCCAGGGAGGCCGCCCTGCTCTCGGCCCTCCCCGGCTGGGGCATCTTTTGGGGGGAGATGGAGGGGGGGAGTTCGTCTGGAGGGGAGCAGTGGAGGAATAAGGGCCCCGAAGAGGGAGGGAGGGAAGGGGGCGCTAGGTGTGAATGGGGCAGGAGCCTCCCTGGCTTGTGACAGTCTCAAACCGGCTCCGATCCTGGAGAAAGAGGCCCCGGATGAAGCCAGGAGAACCTCCAGCTCCAGCAGCTTCCCAGCCACGGAAGAGGCTCTCCAGGGGAAGCAGGAATAGGGGGTCTCCAAGGGGTAACCCTCCATCTGGCAGGGCTTGGAGAGATTGAGGAGGAGGAGGGGGTCCTGCGCCTTCCCCTCCCTGGGATCTGTCCACCCTCCTCCCGAACCGGTTCTGTCTTCCGACTTGATCTGTTGTTGTTAGTTGCGTGTCGTGTCCGGCCCATCGCGACCCCATGGACAACGTTCCTCTAGGCCTTCCTGTCCTCTACCATCTCCTGGAGTCCATTTAAGCTAACACCTACTGCTTCAGTGACTCCATCCAGCCACCTCATTCTCTGTCGTCCCCTTCTTCTATTGCCCTCAATCTTTCCCAGCATCAGGCTCTTCTCCAATGAGTCCTTCCTTCTCATTAGGTGGCCAAAGTACTTGAGTTTCAACTTCAGGATCTGGCCTTCTAAAGAGCAGTCAGGGTTGATCTCCTCTAGGACTGACCGGTTTGATCATTTGATCACCTTGCAATCCAAGGGACTCACAGGAGTCTTCTCCAGCACCATAGTTCAAAGGCCTCAATTTTGCGCTCGGCCTTTCTTATGGTCCAACTTTCACAGCCATACATTGCAACTGGGAAAACCCCAACTTGATCTAGGGATGCCTCAATCCGGAGAGAAGGAAGGGAGAAGGGACAACTCTCGGGGGGGCAGGAAAGAGAAGGAGGAAGAAGGAAAAGAAGGAAGGAAGGAAGGAAGGAAGGAAGGAAGGAAGGAAGGAAGGAAGGAAGGAAGGAAGGAAGAAGAAAGGAAGGAAGGAAGGAAGGAAGGAAGGAAGGAAGGAAGGAAGGAATTCCAGGGTTTTTCTACAAATTAAATTTTATTCTTTCATAGCAAAGTGAAGGGAAGTGATTCGTAGGAAGACTAACGGAGATGAAGCTGCTGTGTGTTCAAAGCAGAGAGAGATTTGGGGTTCTGGACTGACAGGCAGGCCCAGAGTTCCTGGGGTCAGTCTAGATGGTCTCCACCCCTCCCTCACAAGAAAGAAAGGCCCTCAAAGGTGTTGGCCTCAGCAGGAGAAGTTCCAAGCTGCCATTCTCCTCCTCTCCCTAATCTAAAATCTTGACCCTCCATTTTTCAGAGGTTACGAAAAAGCCAGAAATTCATCAGCTATTGGAAAAAAAACACCTTTCCCATCAGGAATCAGGAAGGACGGCAGGATTAATTCATGAGTGCTGAAGAAAAAGAGATGAGGAAGAAGATTAGAATATAAATCTTCAGTGTAAATAACATATTATTCTTACAGGCCCCCCCAGGAAGACCCACACTGCAGGGGGTGGTTGATAGGCAGGGACACAATGAGGGAGAACCCCCGCCCCTTTCAGGGAGGAAAAGGATGCAAAGGACCAGTGATTCATCTTCTGGGGCTTATGGAATTTTCTCTAATTGATTTAATTAGGGAGTTAATCAAGAAAGGAGGCCTCCCCCCATTTCATATTAACAAAGAAGATGGGGCCAGGATGGGGCATGGCAGCAAAGCCGGGTGTCACTTTGCCAGGAATTGTGTGAAATGTCACAAGGAGACTTCCCTTCCCTTTTGCAATTTTCCAAAACTTGGGAACATCCTGGGCCAGATTTTAGTGTTTATGTGTATGTGTGGTTTTTTTTTAAAAACAAGTTTTATTGGTTTTTTACTTTTTACATCAGAGTGCTTGGGAAACAATGTGGAGATGGGGTAATCAATCATCTAAAAAAACACAAACGTACATGTATAGTTCAGGTTAATTCTTTAAAGATTCCCTCTCTATTTCCTTCAATTGATATAACATAGTCAAATTAATACATTTCTAAATAGAGTTCAATCAATTAAAAAAATATCAATAATATTTCACCTATATCAGTCCAAATCCTGTTTTTAAGCTTTACAAACTTACAATTACCATGTTCCAATTTAGCCTTAAATAAATACATAATTTACACTTCGGGTATCCCTAATTTCCCTTATTTCATAGGATAATAATTATATCTAAAATAAACATATTATTCCAACCATTATATTTTTACACTTCCCAACTATATTCTATTTCTTTTCTTTTTTTTTTATAACAAGTTTTATTGAATTTTTTGTTTTACAACCAAGTGCTTAGGACTCATCGTGGAGATAGGGCACTCCATGAAACAAAGTAAAAAATATAATCATACATAAACAATTTAAATTACTTCTTTAAAGTTTCCCTCTCTATTTTATCAATAAAAAAAAAAACAAAGAACAAAAACTTTCAATAATATTTCCACCCGTTTTCAAGCTTAGCTAACTTCAATTAACATATTCCAATTTGGCCTTACATAAACATATAGTATACAATTCGGGTATCCATACCATATAGATTGTTTCTAACATATACATATTACTCCAATTATTTACTTTATACTTCTCAATTAAATTCTATCTCTTATTCTATTCTATTTCACATACATATTTTATAAATGAACATGACTTTAAGTATTTTAAAACCATTTTAAATTTTAACCTAAATTATTTCTAATTATTTCTAAAATAAACATATAATATAACTATTTTATATATATATATATATATTAATATTTCTCAACTATATTCTATTTCCTGTACTCTATCAAATATTTTTATAAATCAATCCAACATTCAATCATTATAAGTAAAAATATCAGTAATATTTCACCAATCTCAATCCAACTCCTTTAATTTTAACTTTTCTAATTTTCCGTAATTGCCATTCCAGACCATAATCATCAAAGTCTCTAAAAGCCATTTTACCCATCAGATAAAGTTTTAACACTCATTTTTAAACCTAATTCTAGCTTTCTTTTTATGCCAAGCAGGTTTCCACAATAGGGCCTTTAGCTCCTCCCATCTTAATATTTGGCTATGCACGTTTTCCCACAATTGCGTCCGATCGTAGTCTTCTTCTCTTTTTTCCAGTATTGTCTGCACTATGTAATCAGTCTTAATCAGTATGGTGATTATTCGTTGTTTGTTCATATTGTCAGCATTTTTAATGTCTCGTATTTGAAAATCCATTTCTGTTGCTTTTAAGATTATAGATGTTTTAGTTGAATTCGGCCTTTGGTCATCAGAAATCTCCCTCATTTGTATATAAGGTGTAGCATCTTCCTCTTCAGTAGGTTGTAAATATAAATCCTCCGTCTCATTAAGTTGTAAATCTAGTTGTGTGTCATGATCAGTCGAAATTTGAGATTCAGTTTTTAACTCTGGAACATCCTCTTTCCTGAGCGTTCTAAAATGTTCTCTTAATTCCTCTTTCATTTCCAATTTTTTTTCTAGTATAAGTCCATAATTAAGCTGTGAGTGGGATTCCATTTTTTTATAGTGAAAGTTCAGCTTAAAAGATAGATTGCAATATTATAAAATATAAAATCCAAACAAAAATAGGGGGGGGGGAGGAAAGAAAAAACAAGTAATCAAGCCCAACACAAAGATGAAGACAGCAAAAGTCCCAGTCAGTATTGTGAATATCTAATTTATAATCCAAAGTGATAATAAAAGAGGATGTCTTAAAAGTCAATTATTATATTGTAATCCTAAAGCGAGAGAAAATCCATTTTTCTGGGATGTATATTTTATATTATAAAGTCAAATGAACTAGAAGTAGAAAATTAAGCAAGTTCCAAAAGATATACCAATGTCTGGGCATCACAACAAGTTCAGGGTATGAAAGTTCAGCTGCAAATGGTTACATTGTTACACTAGAGCTATCTGGGCTTCACGCCAAGTTCAGAGATACATTGTAACCATACAATCCACATGAATCCGCCCAGAAAGCCAGAGAGTTTTTTTTTTCTTTTTAAAGTAGATAAAAAAGTTCAGGAGGGGGGGGAGGAAGCAAAAGATCCCTAAAGATTTCCAGTTAAGCTGAAAACAGGCAGGCAAAGAGAGAGAGTCACAGTAAGGATTTTTTCTTCTTTTCTTTTCAGGATCCCCCGAATTCCAACAGTTCAAATAAACAATAAAAATTAGTTATTTTTTTCCCCAAAGCTCATTTCCCCGAGTATTCGAATGCTGCTTTCTCAAGGGAGGGGAATAGTTTCTAAAAAACTTTTCACAGGGAAGTAAGTAAAATATCAAGAGGGAAGGAAAGGTCTCACCCGGATCTTCCATGGTGGTTCTTTTTGCTTAGATGTTGCTGTGACTTTCGGCTGGAGCAGCTAAGTGATCGGCCATGTTACTGGCCGATCTTTTCCCCGTCGGCCCAAAGGTGATTTCTCGGATCGCAGAGGGAGCTGCTGCTCCCTCCGCGATCAGACAAGTGTCCTCCTCCACGGTGGTCGCCTCTCCGGGACGACTTTTGACCCTGTCCAGGGTCTACCGGCAAGGGGAAACATACTCTTTGTGCGACCACTGGCGCTGCGATCGGAACCAGAAGTCCCAACTATATTCTATTTCTTATTCTAATAACTCATTTATAAATACCATATCTTCTTTTAATAATAATAATAATAAAGTTGGAAGGGACCTTGGAGGTCATCGAGTCCAACCCCCTGCTCAGGCAGGAAACCCTATACCATTTCGGACAAATCGCTGTCCAGTCTCTTCTTAAAAACTTCCAGTGTTGGAGCATTCACCACTTCTGGAGGCAGGTTGTTCCACTGGTTAATTGTTCTAACTGTCAGGAAGTTTCTCCTCAGTTCCAGGTTGCTTCTCTCCTTGACTAGTTTCCATCCATTACTTCTTGTCCTGCCCTCAGGTGCCTTGGAGAATAGCTTGACTCCCTCTTCTTTGTGGCAACCCCTGAGATATTGGAACACTGCTATCATGTCACCCCTAGTCCTTCTTTTCATTAAACTAGACATACCCAATTCCAGCAAACGTTCCTGATATGCTTTAGCCTCCAGTCCCCTAATCATCTTTGTTGCCCTTCTCTGCACTCTTTCTAGAGTCTCAACATCTTTTTTACATCGTGGTGACCAAAACTGGATGCAGTATTCCAAGTGTGGCCTTACCAAGGCATTGTAAAGTGGTATTAATACTTCACGTGATCTTGATTCTATCCCTCTGTTAATGCAGCCCAGCACTGTGTTGGCTTTTTTGGCAGCTGCAGCACACTGCTGGCTCATATTTAAGTGATTGTCCACTAGGACTCCGAGATCCCTCTCACAGTTACTACTATTGAGCAAGGTACCCCCTATACTATACCTGTACATTTTTTTTTTCTTGCCTAAATGTAGAACCTTACTTTTTTCACCATTGAATTTCATTTTGTTAGATAGCGCCCAATGTTCAAGTCTGTCCAGGTCCTCCTGTATCTTAAGCCTGTCTTCTGGAGTGTTGGCTATTCCTGCCAGCTTGGTGTCATCCGCAAATTTGATGAGTTCCCCATCTATCCCCTCGTCCAAATCGTTGATGAAGATGTTGAAGAGCACTGGCCCCAGAACAGAGCCCTGGGGCACCCCACTGCACACTTCCCTCCATGTAGATGCGGTTCCATTGAGGACCACACGCTGAGTATGGCCGGTCAGCCAGCTACGAATCCATCTGTGGTGATGCTGTCTAACCCACATTTTTCTATCTTATCAAGTAGTAGGTTGTGATCTACTTTATCAAATGCCTTACTGAAGTCCAAGTAAATTATATCCACAGCATTCCTCTGATCCACTAATTTTGTCACTTTGGTCAAAGAATGCAATAAGATTTGTCTGGCATGATCTGTTTTTGACAAACCCATGTTGGCTTTTAGTAATGACTTTGTTTGCCTCTAGGTGTTCGCTGATTCATTGTTTGATTATCTTTTCCAGAATCTTCCCAGGTATTGAGGTCAGGCTGATAGGTCTGTAATTTCCTGGGTCCATTTTTTTTCCTTTTTTGAAGATGGGAACTACATCAGCTCTTTTCCAGTCCTCTGGTAGTTCCCCAGTGCTCCAGGATCTTTGAAAATATAGTTCAGTGGTTCTGAGATCACATCTGCCAGTTCCTTGAGAACCTTGGGGTGTAATCCATCTGGTCCTGGTGATTTGAACTCGTCTAGGCTGGACAGATGCTCACTTACCATTTTCTTGCCTATCTTAACTTGTGTTTCTATTCTGTTTTTTATGGCACTATTTTTGATAGGTTGGTCTGTTTTTTCCCTTTGTGTAAAGACAGATGCAAAAAACGAGTTAAATAGTTCTGCTTTCTCACTATTGCTTGTCACCTTCTTGCCACTTTCACCCACTAATGGACCAATCATTTCCTTCACTTTTTTCTTGTTTTTTACATGTTGAAAGAAGCTTTTTTTGTTATTTTTGACTTTGGTCGCAAGCCTTAGTTCATTATGAGCCTTAGCTTTCCTTACTTCATCTTTGCAGGCTCGGGCTATTTGCTGATATTCTGACTTTGTTATGTGCCCCTCTTTCCACTTTCTATACTTGTCCTTTTTATCTTTCCTTTTATCACATTCCATTTTCTTGTTCTCCTTCCATTGCATAATAATTATCACACCTAAAACAAAAATATTACTCCAAAAAATACCTTCTTACTCTATTTCAAATATATATTTTATAAATCAATCCATATTTCTAAAAAGTCTTTTTAACTTATTAAGTAAGATTTAAATCCCGTCAAAGTAATTATCATACCGAAAGCAAACATATTATTCCAGAAGATACCTTCTTACTGCATTTCACATCTATATTCTATTCCTTATTCTAATAACTCCTTGTTTACAACCTTTTCCATATTACAATTCCAAACCATAATCAAAGCAATAATTTTCATCTCAGTGGTATTAACTCAGTCAAAATCTCTAACAGCCTTTTTAACCCATCAAGTAAAATTTTAAATCTCATTTTTAAATCTAATTCTAGCTTTCTTTTTGTGCCAGGTAGATTTCCATAAAAGAGCCTCTATATCATCAAATCTCAGTGTTTGGTTATACATATTTATCAACAATTCAGTCTGGTCATATTTCTCTTCTCTTTCTTCCAGTACTATCTGAGTAGTATAATCAATTTTGTTCAATATGGTAGTTACTCGTTGGTTATCCATGTTGTCACAGTTTTCAATGCCTCATATTTGCAAATCAGTTCCTATTGCTTTTGGCATTGCAGATGTTTTAATTGAAATCATTCTTTGGTCATCAAAATTCTCAATGAGTTGTACGTGGGATTGTATGATGTCCTCTTCTATGTTGATTTGTTCCTCTTCTATTGTTATTTGAGTTATAGAGTAGTCAGTTGGAATCTGGAAGTCAATTTGAAGTTTTAGGGTAAAGGCTTTTATTCTAGCATTCACTTGCTCAGTAGCTTCGTAAATTTTTTCCAGTATAAGTTTACAGGTAGATTGTGGATGAGATTCCTCCATCTCATTATATTGTGTATGTTGTTGCAAACAGGCCTCTTTGGAGTTGATCTGTTCCTCCTCTGTTATTCCTTGGTCTATAAGTTGATCAGTCAAGATTTGAGGTTCAATTTTTAGTTCTGGAGTATCGTCTTTAGTGTTCATTCTAAAGATCCTTTGCTCCTTAAGTTCCAAGATTTTTTTCAGTATAAGCCCATAGCCAAGCTGTGGGTAAAACTCCTCCATTTCAGTGGTAAGGTAATCTTTTAGTTTTTTGGTGGGGGCTATTAGTAACAATCAGCCCATATCCACCTCCACACAGCTGTTAAAAATTATTTATCTTTTCCCTTTTATGGTAGTTGAAGGTCAAATCCAACCTCACAATCAAAAAGAAAGTGTAATTGCAATGTCATTTTTCGCCACAAGATGTCCCCATTAAACTGTAAAATCTTTTTCCAGAAAGGTTTTATTCCAGTTAAAAAAAGAATAAAAATAAAAGAAAACAATATTGTCCAGTTTTATAAGCAAATAAAATAATCAAATTCTGTAATAGGGATTTTTTCAGGACCCCAAAGTATTCAAAAGTAGAAATAATCAATAAAAAATAATTTATTATTTATTGTCCAAAGCTTGTTTTCCCAAGTGAGCAAACACTGCTTTATCAGAATAGGGAAATAATTCCAGGGGCTTTTCACAGGAAAATAGTTAGGGTAAAGAGAGGAAAGGAAAGGTCTCACCTGGATCTTCCACGGTGGTTCTTTAACGCTTAGCTGTTATTTTGACTTTGGCTGATGCAGCTAAGTGATCGGCCATGTTAATGGCCGATCTTTTCCCCGTCGGCCCAAAAGAGCTGCCTTGGACCACGTAAGGTGCTACCACTCCCTCCGCAGTCAACAAGAGTCCTCCTCAGAGGTAGTCACCCCTCCAGGGCGACTTTCGACCCTGTCCAGGGTCTACCAGTGGAGGGAAACCGGCCGGCGAAGAGATAAGACTCTCCGCACGACCGCCAGCACCACGAACCAGAACCGGAAGTCTTTGTTTTTGATTGCAATGCATTTGCAGGTCTCTGTAAGGAAAAGCTGCCCAAAATTTCAAACATTTGTGTTATCGACAGCAAGGAGGTTTTGTTCAGGCACATTTTTTTTTTTAAAAAAAGGAACAATTAATGAATGTTAAAGAAACATCTATAACTTGAGGAGAAACTCACCTGCAGGAGGCTGGATGGGAGTTGCTGAAAGGAAAAAAAGAGCCAATCAGAACCCTTCATGGGCTGGAGGACTCAGGGGGTCCCCCTCCCCATTGATAGCCGATAATAGGTTGCACGATGCTCACTTATACAGTAGAATCTCAGAGAACAGAATTTCCCAAGCAAATTTCCAAGGGGACTTCCTTGCCATCTGCTAAGCTTGCTGAGAAGCCTCCCCTAGATGGTTCCCTCCACACAATCTGTTATCCAGTCCCATAGACTCACATTTCTTGCTCTTCAGGTAGAGGGAAAGCCCCATTGCAAAGAAGATCACCCCAATCAGGGCCCTCATAATCCCCGTCCAGAGTTTGCTCCTGGCAGAGTTGGAGGAATGGGGCTCTGGGGAAGGAGAAGGAGCCTCCCCTGAGAAGGAGGATCAGGGCCAGCTTTCCCCCCCCCAGGATGGTCCATCCCAGCTCCCCCCACAGGGAAGGTCTCTTCCCCCCTCCTCAGGGCAGGATGGGGTCCCCAGAGCAGGAAGGGAGGGAGGGGAGGGGCTCACCCCACTGGATGGTGATGGGGGCCTCCAGGCTGGCGTCCCCCACCTGGTAGGCATAGACGTCCCCCCACTGGGGCTGGTAGGTCCAGTCTCCATTCTGGAGCTCCTCCCCAAAGGCCATGCCCTCCTCCTCCGGCCACCCATTCTTCAGCCACCGGACCTCAATCTCCATGGGGTAGAAGCCCCACACGGTGCAGAGGAGAATGGTGTGGGGGGAAGCTGGATCCAGCTTGGTGGGGGAGATGGAGACGGTGGGCTTGGCTGGAGGGAAGGAGGGGGAGGAGGGACACAGGGGAGACACAGGAGGGGCCAGAACAGGAGACCAAGGTAGTTAGTTCAGGCCAAGACCCCTTTTCACTCCTGAAAATATTCTGTGTTTTAAGTCATTTTCCAAAGCAAATTGCAGCAAGAAATTAAAAGGGATCTTGAAAGATTTTAAAAAAGTAAATCCTTCCTGGTTGGGATCAGCTGCAGTCACCAAAAGGGAAGACTCACCCAAATAGGCAAATCCGACAGGGATAAACACTGGAAAAGCCCCCAGAGGGAAGGAACTTCCTGCCAGATCTGGTAGTCACAGAATAAATTATTGCAATTGATCAGATGGAAATCACTGTGGAGAGATTTTAATTCAGCTGTGGATCCACTCTTGGGCTGGATCCCTAGCCTCCTTCCTTCCTTTATTTCTTTGTTAGTTGGATTTTAAAACTGCTGGACTGCAAATCCTCTGAATAAAGAATAAAGAGAACAAAAACCTGAATAGAAAGGGCACAGCAGATGAAAAAGCCTTCACTAATTCCATTTTTCAGACCTTTGGAAGTTTATTTTTTCCCTAAAATCCCAAAAGGCACCAGAGGTGAAGGGAGCCCCCCCATTCCTGGCATCTGTACACCCCCCAGAGTCTCTCTGTGTGTGTATGAGAGAGAGAGAGAGAGAGAAAAAAAAAAAGAGAGAGAGAGAGACGGTTTGAAGCACTGGAGAAATAAATCAGTGATAAAGAGATGTATCTATATACACCTTTGACACCTTTAGTAAAGTTGATTTTCATTTCAATCCAGGAGTTGACCCATGGCCTTCTTGTACCTGCCTCACCTTGGTTGAGCTACTGATTCCCCAAACCAGACCAGGATGAATTTTATCTTCAATCCTCTTCAGTGCAATTGACTTGAATACCAATATGCCAAACCTGTCAGGAAGTTACAGGCTATAAATAAATGTCTGTGGGGGGCGGAGCCAGCTGTCAGAGCGAGCGGAGGTGCGAACGATCTCTCCAGCATCTCCAATCGCTTATCCCAGGCTCGTGGGGCTCTTTCGAGCCGAGAGAAGCCTCGTAGGGGCGGCAGAAGGTGTGGGCGACCTGCTGCTCTGTCGGTGGCGACTGACGTCGGGAAGTGGGTGAAACCCAGAACCGAGCGGACCGGGAAGAAGGCGACCAGTAATGGCCGCTGAATGACATGACAGCTGGACGGAGCTAGCGAAGAAACAGCGGAACGACAGTGTATCAGATCTGACTTGAGTGTTTTTTCCCTGAAACCTTTGTGAGTAGACTTGGAAGACGCAATTAAAGGGGTTGCAAAGAAACAAAAGCCTGGCAAAAAGAATGTTGGAGTAGCGGTGAGCTGGCGGCGAGTGAAAGTGATAAGAAGTGAGGCCGGAAAAGGCCCCATTAGGAGGACGCCAGGAGGCAAGTTTTCGAGACTCAGAGTTTTTCTTAAAGGGACAGTGACTTTTTTTTTATCTTAACTGTTGCCGAAGATCTGTTTGAGAGTTTTGACTTTTTGGTTTTTGATTTTGACCTTGGAGCGGAGCGGCTGATGAAAGGTGGCTTCTCTGGGAAGGAACAGTGATTGACAGAAGGAACTGGATTGGGACAATGATTGGCAGTTTCTGAAAGAAGTTTGCCAAGAGAAGGGAAACTTAAGAGAGACTGAAGGGAATATTGGACTATTAAACTATAACTTTACAAGTTAGAACAAAAATTGGGGAAGCTTAAAACTAACATCTGGCACTGTGGTACTAGAACGTGAAATATATTGACAGAGTTATATTTACAGACCACGATAGTGACAAAAAGTGGAAGGAAAAAAAGAGGGAAGTGAAAAGTGGTTATTTTGGAGGAACAGTAAGTTGTGGAAAAGTTTACAAAAAATGGCAAGTAATCCAAATCTGACTAAGATTGGCGGGGGAAAAAAAATACAATACAAAGCTCTAGCCCCATGAGTCAGAAATTGTTAGATGATATGCTTCAAAAGGAGCGTTCTAACTCATTTAAAGACCTTCAGGTAATGATGCAGGCAATGCAGGAAGCCATGTTTAAGAATCATGAGGAAATCAAGAAGGAGTTAGAAGGGGTAAGGAATGATACAGGAGAAATGAAAGAAAAGATTCAGGCAATGGATGGAAGATTTGAGGCCTTCCAACAGCAAATCGTAAAAAATGAACAGAAACTATTGGAAGTAGAACAAAGAATGGATAATGAGGAGAAGAAGGTTGAAGAGATAAATAAAAATCTAACTTTGGCTAACAAAGAATTAGTGACAGCGGTGATGCTAATGGAAGCGGAAAAGGCAGCTTATTATCTCAGATTCCAAAACGTCATTGAGGAGAGAGGGGAAGACCTTCAGGATAAGATGGCAGACCTACTGATGGGAGCTCTTGGGATAAATAAAGAGAAGATGATTGCTGCAATGGACGAGACATATAGGGTGCAGACAAATTATGGGAGAAGATATAATTTGCCTAGAGAAGTTCACGTGAAATTTATAAAAAAGACAATTAGAGATGAAATATTATACAAGACACGTGATGAACAGCTGGAGTACAGAGGGAAACAAATTATAGTGCTAAAACAAATACCTAAAAGAATGAGAGACCTACGGAAGAACTATCAATTTTTGACGTCCAGATTGCACCAAAGTAATGTGAACTTCAGATGGTTAACACCAGAGGGGATTATCGTGACTTGGCAGGAGAAGAGATTCAGGTTGGATACGTTGGAGAAAGCTGAAGACTTTTATAGACAATACTGTATCTCAGAGGAAGAGCTGGGAGATCATGGAGAAGGAAATGCGATGGTTGAAAAAGGAGAAGGTGAACGAATGATGGATAAAAGAGGGACAGAGCAGGGTATAGAGGAAGTAAAAGGGGGAGGAGGACAAGATGGAGTAGGACAACAGGGGAGAAGCCTTGAGGAGTCGAAGGAAATAAGGATTACTCGAAGCACTAAGGCACGACAGAAACAAGTTAATGGGAGAGGAGTATAGGATATGGTCAACGAATATTAGGGGTTTGAATTCACCAGTAAAACGGCGGAAAGTTTTTAGTAAACTTATTAAATTAAATGCGGATGTCATTATATTACAAGAGGTTCATATAAAAAATGATCAAAAGTATCTATTAGAGCAACCTAAATTAGGAAGACTATACATCTCACTAGATGAGAAAAAAAAAAAAAGAGGAATTGCATTGTATATTAGACAGGAGATAGCTTCCAAACAAATCTATAAGGACAAAGAGGGAAGGATCTTGATAGTGGAGGCTAATCTAAACAAAAAAAATATAATAATTGTTGTAGTTTACGCACCAAACGGAGCCCAAGTATCTTTTTTTAAGGATCTACACAGCAAGCTTAGCGACTTAGAGGGAGATGGGTTTTGTATGATTGGAGATTTCAATGCCATAGTAGATAGAACAAAAGACCATAAAAGTAATGGGGCAAGGAAAGGAAACAAAAAAATACTTCCCAGAACTTTTTTTGAGATGTGCACAGACCTTAATTTGCAAGATGCTTGGAGGGAAAGAAATATAGATAAAAGGGAATATACATATTACTCTAATAGACATAACTCGTGGACCAGGATTGATATGTTATGGCTTTCAAAAAAATTAGATTCGGAAATTCAAGGAATTAATATAGAACCTAGTCTTTGGGCGGACCATAATCCTATAAGTTGTTGCTGGAAAGGGCAACGGAGCCGGCCAAGATGGACTCTTCAAAGAGTGATTATTAGAGAAAAAGAGTTTAAGGAAAAGATGGAGAAAGAAATGCACTTTTTCTTTCAAACGAATAAGAATGGGGATACATCTTTGCAGAATACTTGGGATACAGCTAAAGCATACATGAGGGGAGTTGCAATCTCATATATGGCCAAGAGAAATAAGGAAAAAAAACAATACAGGATAAGACTGGAAGAAGAATATAAGCAGGCTGAAACACAATATCAGGGTGACCTAAATAATAAAAGTTTGAAAAGTAAAATGGAATTAATTAAACACAAACTTTGTCTAGAAGACTCGGAAAAGTTAGCACAACAACTTAAGGCTGCCAAGCAAAATAATTTTGAACACGCGAATAAACCTGGAAGATGGTTGGCGTATAAACTGAGAAGGCAGAAAGAGAAGCAACAGATTGTTAATTTGCAAGATGAGGAAGGAGAGATTCAACATGATGAGATAATTAAAAGGGGAATTGCTCAAAGATATTATGAAAATTTATATAAGAGGAGTGAGGGACAAAGTGTAGAAAAGATAATAGACTATTTGGAAAAGACAGATACACCGAAGATACCAGAGGAAAAAAAATAATGTTAAATGAGGAAATAAGTATGATTGAAATAACTACGGCTATAAGTAAACAAAAAATTAATAAAGCGGCCGGCCCAGATGGAATACCAGCGGAATTATATAAAGAACACCAAAATGTACTTAATGAACACCTATTAGAAGTTTTCAATGATGTTTTAACTGAGGCAAAAATACCTAAATCCTGGTTAGAGGCAAATATAGTATTAATACCAAAAGAAGATGTAGAGAGAACACAGATACAAAATTATAGGCCTATCTCCCTACTAAACGTCGATTATAAGATCTTCGCATCAATAATGGCAGAGAGATTTAAAAATTATTTAATTGACTTCATACATAGTGACCAAAATGGCTTCCTCCCAAATAGGCAGACTAAGCGGAATATAAGGACAATTTTAGACATATTGGAATACTACGAATCACATAGCGATTGCCAAATGGCACTCTTATTTTTGGACGCACAGAAGGCATTTGATAATGTTAATTGGCTATTTCTGATCCAACAACTGAAATTAATGGATGTTGGAGAAAATTTTTTAAATGTTATAGCTGCAATATATTCCGAACAGAATGCCCAGATTATAATAAACGGTGAGGCCACCAATAAATTCAATATTCAGAAAGGTACAAGACAAGGGTGTCCTCTCTCGCCATTATTGTTTATATATACATTGGAGATTTTAGCTAGGACTGTAAGGCAAGAAGAGCAAATTAAAGGGCTTGAGATTAAAAAGGAAAAATATAAACTCCAAGCATATGCCGATGATTTAGTATTTATTTTGGAAGATCCCGTGCAATCAGGTCAGAAGCTTTTTGAACTATTGGAGGAATATGGAGAGGTGGCAGGCTTGAAAATAAATAGAAATAAAACAAAGATCATAGCAAAAAATATGACTAACACGCAAAAAGAAAATCTTGGGGAAAAATTAGGAATACAAGTAGTTACTAAAATAAAATATTTGGGCATTGTTATGTCAGCACGTTGCTCATCAATTAGAGAGGATAACTACGGAAAATTAGTTAAACGTATAAAAGTTGACCTAGACCGCTGGAGAAATCTACATCTTTCATTTCTAGGAAGAATCTCAGCGGTGAAAATGAATATTTTACCCAAAATTATCTTTCTATTCCAAAATATTCCAATCCAATTAGATAAAAAATTCTTTAAAGAGTTGAATAAGTTAACTTTAGATTTTGTATGGCAAGGAAGGAAGGCGAGGATAAAGCAAAAGTCTCTACAGGATGCTAAAGAAAGAGGGGGATTAGGCTTCCCGGATTGGGAGTTATACTACCAAGCGGCGGCCCTGACGTGGATCAGGGATTGGATAACATTGGAAAATAAAAGATGTTTACTATTAGAGGGGCACGATCTCCAGCAGGGCTGGCATGCCCACCTATGGACAGATAAAAGTAGGAACCATCAATATTTCCTGAGGCATAAAGTCCGGCAAGAACTAATAAAAAGCTGGAATATAGTTAAATGCCAACACTATACAAAACTCCCAGGCTGGTTCTCACCATTAGAAGCAGTTATATACCCCAACCTTTATAGGCAAGATAGGGTTATCATATACAAAGATATCCTGTCAGAGGAAGGATATCTAAAGCAAAGGCAAGAGTTGAGACAACAGGGGATTGCTTTGGAATGGTGGTCTTACCTTCAGATACAAGCAAGATACGTGAAAGACAAGAAAGAATGGGGAATTAATAGACAAGATACGGGGCTTGATAAAATATTATTAGGCCCGGAGAAAAAACAAATCAAAAAAATATATAAATATATGTTATAATATAAATTATTTGAAGAACAAGTTAAAGAAACAATGGTTACCTGGGCAATAGATTTGGGGCACGCTATAAACATGGACCAATGGCAGCAAATCTGGGAACGTAATTGCAAAATTACATTGGCATCAAATTACAAGGAAAATCTCTATAAGATGCTCTTTAGATGGCACCTGCCACCGGCCAGGCTCGCAAAAATGTATAGTGGCTACTCACCACTTTGTTGGAAGTGTAAAAGGGAAAAGGGTACTTTTTTCCATGTTTGGTGGGCTTGCAAAGAGGTACAGGTTTATTGGCAGAGGGTTTGGAATTGGATAACAGAAATGACGGGTCAAAAAACTCAATATAAACCAGAGATGCTACTACTTGGCATATTAGAAAAAAATATAAACAAAGATGATATATACTTAATTATTCATGTAATAACGGCGGCAAGAATTTTGTTTGCCCAAAATTGGAAAACAAATGAAGTGCCTAGTGGAGATGCGTTAATAAGGAAAATTTTGTATTGCGCAGAATTGGATAAGTTGACGAAAGAATTAAAAAATCAGGAGGAAACAGAATACTATTTAAGCTGGAATAAATTTTACAAATGGAAGGAAAAAAAAGAAGGAAGGTCATTAGAAGGGATGTAAATAGAGGAAGAATATCTGAAATGTATAAAGTATGTGTATAATAAGGAATGTTTAGACAAAGATGTATGTCAAAGATGATACACTATGTTCAATGTTTTTTAATCTTTTTTTTTTTTTTTGTATTCAATAAAAATTATTTTGTTAAAAAAAAAAATAATAAAAAATAAATAAATAAATGTCTGCTACTGGAAATTCCTCACCAGAAGGTGTGTTCAGCACCTCAGTCCAGAGAAGCTGGAACTGTAGGCTGTGAGAGAGGAAGCCATGAAGAAGATGGAACTTGATCTGAAGCTGAAATGAAGGAAGATTGCTGAGAAAGAGCACCTCAGGAGAAAGAGCAGGAGCACAAAACTGGTGAGAGAGTTGCAACACCATGTCATCTTCACTTACTCTATTCTCCCCAGAAGAACCCATAACTTGGGGGAATGGAAATACCAATTCATAAAGAACCATGAAAGAGATGAGATTCAGACCTCACTAATTATCTTTGAAGATACCTGCCAACCTTACACCACTATAAAACCCAGGAAATGACTCATATGTCTCTTGTCTTGAAGAGTTGCTTAAGCCAAATATTGGTTGACGTGTGTGCTGAGGAAAATGAGGAAAACCAATAGTTTAAAAACATAATATTTATTTGTTTATTTGTTTGTTTACTTATTTATTTATTATTAATGTATTTGATGATCATCTTGAATTTTCATTTAACTAACAAACTTCACATATTTATTTCCTTTGGTTGTCAAGCAAATCCAAATGAAGAATATATAACCAATAATAATGGATAATTAGAAGTTACCAGCCTAAGAAACAATTTCACAATCATTCTCCTGCTTTTGCCATTAGATGTTCCTTAGTGTTTAGATCTGGTCTCAGGATGATAATGTAGCACTTGGGGAAGAAGAGGCAGCTCAATAGTCCAGCACCGGAGGCCAAGATGGAGAAGACCTGCACGGCCACCATGTATTTTCCTTTAGTGCTCAGGTAGGTGGGGAGGAAGGAAACCCAGACACTGCAGAAGACCAGCATGCTGAAGGTGATCAGCTTGGCTTCATTGAAAGCTCCAGGCAGGTTCCTGGCCAGGAAAGCCACAGTGAAGCAAATTGCAGCAAGGAAGCCCATGTAGCCAAGAACAACATAAAACATGGTGACAGAGCCTTCGTTGCATTGAAGGATAATCTCTTCAGGCTGGGAGTGCAGATCAGAGTCAGGAAATGGGGGAGAAACTCCCAACCACATGGCACAGATGAGAATTTGGACAGCAGAACAAGAAAGGATGATGGAGTTGGCCAAGCTCTTCCCCAACCATCTTTTCACTTTATTGCCTGGTTTTGAGGCTAGGAATGCCAGCACTACTGTGATTGTTTTGGCCAACACAGACGACACGGCTACTGAGAAGACAATGCTGAACACTGTTTGTCGGAGAAGGCAGGTGGCTTTCCTTGGTCGGCCAATGAAGAACAAGGAGGATAAGAAGCAAAGCAGAAGGGAGACCAGGAGGATGTAGGAGAGGTCCCGGTTGTTGGCTTTGACAATAGGAGTTTCAAGGTATTTAATGAATATGATTAAAACAAAGCCTGTGATTAGGAACAAGAGTAGAGCAAAGGAGATGAGGATGATGCTGAGATGTTCTTCATAGGACAGGAAGGTTATTCTTTTGGGGATACACTGGACTCGGTTCCTGGTTGGATATTGATCATCTGGGCACTTGATGCATTTTTTGGTATCTGAGAAAAGAAAGTAATATTTTTTTATAATCTTTAAAATTTCAAAAAGAACTTTGGCTAAGATGTGATATAGAGAAAGAGAAAAGTCTCAGTAAACGGAATATACTTACACTACAACAAAAAAAAAAATCCCCAGTACATACAACTATAAAAAGGACAACAACAACATAAAGTTAAAAGAAGAACTATCTGATGCTGCAAACTCCCTTCTCTGAGGTAATTCACCAGATTCATATCCTGCACTGACCTTACCCTATCCCAAATGGTTGTCAGAAGTACCAAGTCTACAGATGTTTAAGTGGATGGGGGCTTATTCAATTTCAAGGGGGAGTAAGTCCAATAGGGCAGGAACTGCAGCAGAAAAGGCAGCACTGGAGGCCATAAAGTGGGAATCTTTTAGGGAACAGATCATTTGCATGCCTATTATATCTGTTCTGGTGGGACAAGCAGATATCCTCAAGCAGAGGAAGCCCTGCAGATACCCTGGTTCTGTCTCATGGAGGGTTTGAAAGGTGAATTTAATTGCACTTGGAAAGAAAATGGGATTCTGTGGAGCCTGCACAGTAGGGGTGTCCTATGGAAGAACACACGGAAACTCAACACTGTGCATGCCTTTGCATTCTGGACCATTTTATAAATTCCAGGTGGTTTTTAAGAGCAACCCTATGAGTATGGAATAAAAAGATAGAAACAGAAAACTGATGGCAGAAAAAGACCTAATGCTGCATCTAGTCTGCCCTTTGAGTTTTTTGTTTTCTTATTTATTTAATATTTAATTTCATTTTTTTTCAAAATAAATTCAGATGATGGAATTATGTTTATCCCAAAAATGTTTAAACTCAGTTACTGATGATTGACCCACCAACCATGCTCTCAATACACTGCTCCAAAAATACTGGACAGAGGATAAAAGTTGTCTAACATGGTTGGATCCATGGAGAATCACTTGAGAAGGGTTGCAACACTATTTCAGGACAGGTTGTACAGCCCCCTTCACAAAAAAAAATCATTGACTATCCTGAAACAGAGAATGTCTCCTAACTATTAGGCCTTCTCAAAATTTCTTAAAATGTGATTCTTTCAATGGTCCTGGGGATCCCCTGGTAACAGGGCCCCGTGTGCTGGTGGCATGGTAGGTAGCATCTTGATGTACTCCTCTCTTGCTTTCCTAGCATTTATACCTCAATGTTTTAATTTTTATTATTGGTTTAATTGTATTCCACCAAGAGTCACTTTGTGTGAAATAGCCATATAAACTTGATAAATAAATTTGAAAAAACATCTTAAGGAAGATTAATTCATAAATGAATTCAACAACAGGAACTGAGTGTGTTATCTGTAAAGTCTTTTTACCCTGTAAAAATGAGAAGGTGAAGCAATATGTTTCCATATTCTCTCAATTTGGCAACAATTTTAAAGGGAATGAATTCAATATTGGTATCAAAGGATATTTAGTAGATTGGTCTTTTATTAGTTCTCTGTTCCCCCCATCTTTCTGTTCATTTTAATACCAACACATTTTAATGCCAACATTCACACTGGGAAATTAAATAGAGATTTCCCATGCAATCCACAACATCCTTCTTTCTACCTCACCCTTCCAGATATTTTTCCTATAAGTCCCATTTAGGGAAGAAATTGGACACCATTAAAATTGAGAACTAAACAGTCAAACCTACATGTGTCTTTAACATGCATATTGATCAAAGTTTCCCTATGGTGTCACGCACCTTCCTGAATGGAGATGGTCCCCTCTGGACAAGGGATGCAGTCGTAGCAGCAAAATGGCTCTCCTTCTCGAGCCTGCTTGACAAATCCAGGATGGCATTTTTCCACACATTTAGACTGAGGCAGAGACTAAACAGAAAAAGAAATACCAAAGAAAATATGTCAGGACTCACCATCCATATAAGATGGAGGTAGACATGAACATCAGCCAAGTCATCTCTCGACTTCATGTAGGCAAAAATGAAATCTCTGACCAGTTCCAAATGGTTGCAGGAGGTACAATTGCAGGCAGATGCTTCATTCAGTCCCTCCCTTTTTCTTCTGATTTATCAGATTACAATAAAGTAGCTTTCTACTTAATAAAGTCTGGAGGGATGAAATTGAGAAAACATTTAACCATTAAGTGGCAACCGGTGGGTTCATCCTCATAGTGGAATTAACATGCATTCCTCCATTCTTCATAAATGCTTTATTTTAAAATATAATATCTAAAATACTAAATTTTATAGTAAACTTTATTGTAAAAATTTATTAAATTTTCATTTCATTAGAAATAGAATAAAACTGTGATGAAGAAAGAAGCCTTTGACCAGTAGGATCTGGAAAGGATTCTTCTGGAGAATATAAAACATTGCAAAGCTACTTCCCTTTGAAAGCAGTTCAAAATTATCTCCCAGTTAAGATAAAAAGGGAAATTCCCTTACAGAGAAGGGCTGTCAACCTTAAAGATATTCTTCATTTGTATATACATTTGTTCAGTTTATATGGCTGCCATGCTGATGAACTAAAACTAAAACTGGCTGACTAGTTTCTAAAACTATAGTGAGGTGAGATGGAAGTGAGGTCATGAGAACGTGTCCTTCAAAAAGGATGAGTCAGGCATCTTTTGGTGCACCACATGGTTCATGAGTGTGAGCCCTGTGTGGAAAATGGATATTCAACAAAAGGTATCCAACACAAGGTCCTTTCTGTTGAAAGAATACAATTAGGTGACAGACAACAATCTGACAGAGAAATACAGACCCATATTTATTATTAATTTGATTTGTAGCCTCTCAGTGTGTCCTAAGGCAGCTACAATCAACAGAACCAGTTGCATTCAAGGGATTTTCAGATGAAGTGCACTCTTACAAGCCAATGCCCGAATCTAAGTAATATTGCCCTGGAAATTGTCCCTTATTATTTCTGATATCCAGATTTTTTGGCACCAAAGCGATGCTTCAGTACTTCAGTTTTCAAGCCATTATCAATAGTGAGATGGGCAGCAAATAAATTTAATCAATCAATCCATAAATGAGCTCACATCAGATCAGTCATTATTATTTCATGTGAACTGAAGCCTTGGACCTCCTTTCTAAATTCCACTACGCCAGTGGGGTTAGAGAGAGGCAGCTATAAGCATGCTCTCAGCTGATTAAAAACATCCTAGACTATTGACCTGCAATTTTGGGAGACCCCTGACTCCAATCAAGGCAAGATAAATCTTATTTAACAATTGGACCAACAGGACCTCCATCCAGTCTTGATTCCATTTCATTGGATTCAGTCCAAATCTGAACTCGGGGACTGGTCAACAGAATTGCCTTCACCTTTGATATTTGAAGACAAGAAACTAGTGAACCTGAAGCTATTAATACCAAAATCTCCAGCATATAAGGCCCTGTCTCACCAGTTTTATGGTGATACTAAACTGCCAAAGGGACGCTAAATGGCAATGATTTGTGTCCTAAATAATAATCACCCCATATCTCATTTTGGATCAGCTTACAACAGGATTCAGCATGACAGCATCAGAAGGGAAACCTTGGTCAATAGAACTGAAGCATGCTTATCTGCCTAAGAAAATTATAGAGGTTTTATTCCACACATTCATTTCTCAGTGAAGGTTACCCACTGTTTTGACTGGGTTTAGCCCACTTGAAAAGGCTTTGGAAAAACAAGAAAAGACATCAACATTTTCCCCACCTTGTTGAGCAACTTTAACTGTGACAAAACATCTTGGTTGATTGTAAGTCTCTGTCTTTCAAAACTCCCCAATACCTTTTCGATGGGATCCTCCTTGGGGAGAACTACCTTACTAACAATATCCAGATCTCCTGCTACATCTCCATCCTGATCCAAGTACACTTTCATCAGGGAAAGATTGTACAATTCCCTCCTCTTTAGAAATGGATGGAACTAGAATGGAAACATCCAGGAATTTAAAAGCAGAAATCTTGGTTTCTTATCTGTTATCACTTTTTACATTTGAATCTTTCTTCTATGGTTGTTTAACTTAAAATATTGTGAGTTGGGAGAACAAGTGTTACCATTATATTCAAAACTGAAGTACAAAGATTCAGAAATATTTCTAAATCATGTAGTATACTAATAAAATGTATATTGACAAAATGTAATTGACAAAAATGGTCAATAATATATAATCATATAGCAAAGGTCACCAATCAAGTAAACAAAATACAGAAATAACTAGCGTATTCATAAACT
This sequence comes from Azemiops feae, assembly GCA_023970755.1. Classification (NCBI taxonomy): domain Eukaryota; kingdom Metazoa; phylum Chordata; class Lepidosauria; order Squamata; family Viperidae; genus Azemiops; species Azemiops feae. The sequence continues at coordinate 48,793 of JALGBA010001150.1, forward strand.
CCTTGCAAACAATAGGCTGATTTACAGAAAGCAAGGATTTGTTAAGAAGAAAGTTGCAAGGCTAATCTTCATTCAGGTAGAGGAGATAGGAAAAATGATCAGATGAAGTAATTCTACTTTATTGTAAGGCTATATTAACAAAATCTTGCAAAATTTTCACCATCTCTTTTGACAGTCAAAAAATTTAAGGGGGACTTTTTCTGTTTTTCTTTCTCTGCCGGTTACGCAGCTGTGGGTTGCCACCCCTCCAAACCATCTTATCTGCCCCTTCCCTGCATCTCTTTCTCAGGTCCTCCGAACTGATTCACATGTATTGTTAAACTTCCTTAACAGATTGTTTGAATGCTGGTGGTATAACTTGTTTTTAGCAAAGAATTAACAAAATGCTTCATGATGTGATGAATGGGGATCTAATCAATTGAGTGCTGGATGTATAAGATAATTAAGTGGAGAAAACTGTCTCAAATAAACTGTCTCAAATAAATATTAATATTACTGATAAAATTGGGGAGTTACAAAAAACAGACTTAGTCATCATTTCTTCTATATTTTCATTAATAAAGGAAGTAGATAAATCATGATTTTGTGATGTAAAAATTATAATAACACTTGGACAAAGTTATTTTGGGTCTCCTTTAAAAATTCCCAGGTTCTCTCAGGTCCCTATAGATCTCTGTCAGGATGCTGCCATCCTGATGGGAGGGGGGACCTTTGGAGCTCTCCTGTGATTTGTTTAGTTTTGCTTTGTTGACTCAGTTCCGCTGACCGAAGTCATCTGCCTCACCTCACCAAGGAAAAGATGTCTGGGAACATCTTACTGCAGTTTCCGTCTGGAGTTCTCACAACCTCTTTGCACCTCTGGATTGGCTCCTATGGACTGGGCACTTGGGAGGGCTTTTGGACAATGGGGTTTAGCCTAACAATTTCACCCGGGAACTTCAGATTCTGCCTGTCTTCTCTTGCTGTCACTGATTCTCAATAAAAGTTCCTTTTGAAAAGATGCCAGATTCAAGACTTCTGCTTTCTTGAGAGATTCAGCTGAGGCAGGGCCTTACAGCTTCCAGAAAATAAAAATATGATTTTGTGTTAGAGAGAGGTGCATGAGTAAAATTCAAAAGGAAACTAACTAATTGTTAGCATTCAGGACTTGATACCTGATTGTATGAATGTAATGAATGGCAGCTATAATCTGTATTAATATTTCATTTGTAGTTTTTGTCACATTATTCTATGCGTAGAATGTTTACTGATTATTATAAAATAGAAATATTTTAATGTTATGATAATAACCGTATTATAATTTGTCGATATTGTCATTAATGATCCAGTGAAAATTTTCATCAGCTTTAGTCAAGGACAAAGAAGGGGAGGAAGTGATCAAAGGAGCTACTTTAATCCTTGAGGAAAGACATCAAGCAGAAGAGCCATGTTGGAATAGAATAGAATAGAATAGAATAGAATAGAATAGAATAGAATAGAATAGAATAGAATAGAATGGAATGGAATGGAATGGAATGGAATGGAATGGAATGGAATGGAATGGTGTGGGAAGTCAGCCCCCCAGAGAAGGAAACATTAAAAGGGCAGGAAAATATATTTCCTCAAAGGACCTTAAAGAAGCAGAAAAGCATGCCCAGTTTTTCTTTCTCCCTCCACCAAGCAGAAATCAGCTCTATAGAAATGCAGATGTAAATCCAGGAAGGTTGGAGCTAGAAGATTAAGAAGACAAAGACACCTAAAATCTACATACCCCACCCAAAGTCTAAGACAGGACATAATAGGATTAACCCACAGATACTAAAAGAGCACACTCAGACTCAGGTCAAAGTTCATGTCACAGGAACAGGAAACAACTCCAAACAAAAGGCTCCAGAGGGTTGGCACCCAGGATGGGACTCCAAGCTAACCGCTCCAATGGACTGAGAATGGTAAGCCCTATCTTGCCAGCAGCAGACCCCTTGTGTCTGTGGATGGGTTTCCCAGGCCCTGATCATGTGGAGTCAGGGTAGTAAAGGGAGTTTTGGGTTTGAGCTCTAGGGCTGCTTTGGAAAGAAGGTGAAGGTGAGTACCTCTAAATTTTAACTTTAAAGCCCAGGGGAACAAAGGAAATGTGTGTATCTCTATGTGTGTGAGTGAGAAGACCCTTTTCCCAATCATAGTTGGATTTTGCTCCCTCTGGTCTTTCCTAACCGCAGAAAGGATCTGTTCAAGTGGCAGACCCTGGAAAGCATGGGGGTTTGGCCAGAGTGCAGGACCTTTTGTTAGGGAAAAGGGAGAGGCTGTGTGAAAATGGAATGGAATGAGTGAATGAGAGAATTGGATTTGGGCAACCAGCTGGTAAGGCCCTGTAAGCAAAACCCAGTTCAGAAGGTGCCAGTACTCACTGCGTAGGGGGCAGCAGGTCCTTCCAGATCCGCAAGGGATCTGAAAACTGGTGGCAGAAAAGGAGGTGTCAGTACTCACCGCTTTTCAAAAAAGCGGCAGGTCCTCCCGGACTCACGAGGAGTCTGAAAACCGTGACTGGTAGTTTCCAGGGAAGGAGGTACTCATACTTCGTCAGGGAACCGAAATCCTCCCGGACGCTTTTTCGTCCCAAAAAACGCAGTTTTTTTTTTCTTTTTGTACCTGACTGAGCCAAAGTGAGCCCCACATCTGATAGGGAACATGGGAAGCAGCAGTTCAAAGGTGACAATTAGGACTCCCCTAGGAGAGCAAGAGAAATATGGAAAAAATGGGCTTTGCTTAGGGTTTTGCTGGGAAACCAATTCGGGACTAAATAAAGGTACTTAAAGGGAAAATAAGAAATAGTGATTCTCTCTCTCTCTCTCTCTCTCTTTTTTTTCTATGCAACCACATGGTATGTTTAAGATTTGTGCCTTCCCTAATTTGAGTTAACTGAGATTTATGGTGGGAATGACTAGCATGTGTAAAACTAAGACTTCTCTTTCCTTTCCTTTTCTGTTCTCCTGTCTTTGTGTGTATATATGTGTGTCAAAGTCTTTGTGTGTGAGGAAAATGTGACTGTTTATTGTTTCTAATCCAAAGATAAAAGAATTTTAAAATTCTGCTAGAAATTCTGCTTAAAATAAGCCACCAAAAGGAAATACCCTCACTGTTTGTCTGGCCAACAAACAGAGTGAAGAAAAATGTGTTTGTTTGTTTGTTTTTCTTCTTCCTTTCTCTCTCTGTACTCATAAGAACAGCCCAAAGTTACCAGGAGGGAATGTTTTAAGTTCATCTGCTGGAAAAGTTTCACTCTTGTATTTATTGTATGTGTTGTAAATGGGTTGTATCTGTCTATCCTTTTCCTGAAACATGAGGTGTGTCTAGCTACAAGAGCCTCCTGGAGCTCAAGTTTGCTTGTATAGGGAAATAATCTTCTTCTTAAGTTATTTTTCTTATCCTATCACTAATTGGTGAAACTACTATGAAGCTAATCCTGGAACATATAAGCATTTTTCAATCTCTAAAATAATGTGGTCTATTTTAGAATAAATGTTAAATGTAGATTCTCCTGCCCCTGGCAAATTGCACACCTTAAAACATTAGGCTTTTAAAATTATTTGGAGCTTTCAGCATTCTCAAGCTGCCCAGCATTTTCCAAGTTGCAAGTTAAGTTCTAACATGTTGCAAATGTTCAAGTTCAGAAGTGAAACTTTTCATGTATGTTCTCTTACCAGAATCCAGCCTTTCTTTTGTCCTCATCTGGGATGTCCTCATTTTGTCTGCCTATCTGTTTCTTTAACAACTGCAGTATTAATGCATTTTCAAACTCTGCCTGCAAGCTACCCCCCCACCCTCATGTACTTCTCCTTTTCTTATCTCTGTTCTCCATGCCTTTGTCTGCCTCTCCTGGGAGAGTCCACCCAGAAAGGGGGGAGGAGATCTTCTTCTCATGTCTTTCAGCCCTACACAGATGACCCCCCCAACCTTTGGAAGCAGAGCACACTGACTCAGATGTTGCCTCCATCCATATGAGCCATGGAATTGGGTTTTGAATCCAGCCATCCACTAAAAAGTCACCATGCAACCAGAGTGGAACAGATCTTTCCAAGTCCTACCATTCCCCCAGATGCCTGTGAAAGCTGCAGAAGAAGGAAGGAATCCTGGAGCCATTGGTCCCCACGTGAAGCCTCAGAAGAAAATTAGGAAGACTATGGGGGGAGGGTGGAAACTCATTGTAAAGTTTTCTTTCTTGCCCCGTTTGTATTGTAATAAGCCAATTGAATGTATTTATGGAGTGATGGTATTTGGGAATAGTTGGCACAGCAAGTACTGAACTCCTTGGACTTCTGTCTGGTGGGAGGGAAAATTTATCAAGAATGTTTGTATTGCCTGTTTTGTATTAGTAGCTGCACACACACACATACACACATACACCATTCAGAATTACATTGAGTCTATCCCCTCCACCTACCTTCAGTAAAGCTCCCCAGGCTGATTTTTGCTCTGTGACTCTAAAGCTTTGCATGTACAACTTCCTGCAAATTCCAAGGGGGAGGGAACCAGGCCCCCTCAGGCAATTTGCAATTCATATGCCCTGACTGAGGAAGTAGCAGGAAAGAGATCTCCAAACCTAAGCCCTGAATATCTTGCACTGGTGGACTCAGATTGGGAGTCCTAGGGCTCACTATGTGCAATTTAAGAAAAAACTAATAGCCTGGCTTGCATACTGGCTAACCTCAATTGGACATTACAAACCTGGATGCACTGAACTAAGAGCTAAGGCAGGAAACAACCCTTGAAAATGGGCAGCCAGTGGTTATGTACAGAGGCAAACCATGGCTGTGAAGAATTTTGGGAGGAATGTGCAAACCTGACTGGAAGCTCAAAGTGACATCCAACATGTGAAAATGATTGGCACAGAATATTGGACACTATAAATTTCTTTTCCACCTAACAAAATTTTTGCCCGGACTTTTAGAATTTTATGGGTTGGAAGCTCCCCTTTTGGGAGCCACTGCCTCCATTAGTGTCTTTCCCCTTTCTTTTTTTCTTGGTTTAAGAGTTTAAAGCTTGTTTACCAAGTATCCCTAATCAGATCAATTTTAATCTTGTGCCAGTAAAAGTGTGTCATCCACACTATTATGGCACAAAGGGGGGGGGGTTGTGGGAAGTCAGCCCCCCAGAAAAGGAAATATTAAAAGGGTAGGAAAATATATTTCCTCAAAGGACCTTAAAGAGGCAGAAAAGCATGCCCAGTTTTTCTTTCTCCCTCCCCCAAGCAGAAACCAGCTCTATAGAAATGCAGATGTAAATCCAGGAAGGTTGAAGCTAGAAGATTAAGAAGACAAAGACACCTAAAATCTACATACCCCACCCAAAATCTAAGACAGGGCATAATAGGATTAACCCACAGATACCAAAAGAGCACACTCAGACTCAGGTCAAGGTTCATGCCACAGGAACAGGAAACAACTCCAAACAAAAGGCTCCAGAGGGTATAAAAACCCACTCCCTACATGCGCTCACTCTCTTTCCTGCCGGAGCTATCTTTCTGTCTGGCTCTCCTCTTCAATAAACTGCAACCTTCTTTCTAAAGCAGTTGCCATGTTTATTCCCAGCTTGGATTGAACCACAATGAAGACTTTTCTTTCAACAATGGAATGGAATGGAATGGAATGGAATGGAATGGAATGGAACGGAACGGAACGGAATGGACCGGAAAGGAACAGAACAGAATAGAGCTGGAAGGGACCTTGGAGGTCTTCTAGTCCAGCCCCCTGCTCAAGCAGGAGAACCTATGCCATCTCAGACAAGTGACTGTCTAGTCTCTTACAAATCTCAATTGATGGAACGCCCACGATTTCTGAAGGCAAGCTGTTCTACTGGTTAATTGTCCTCAGGAAGTTTCTCCTTAATTCCAGGTTGCTTCTCTCTTTGATCACTTTCCAACCATTGTTTCGTGTCATAGTTTACAAGAGCTTAAAATCAGAAAAAGTCTGGGAACTTATTTTCAAACATATAAAAGGTCTTGGTTGTTTAAGGGAGGATGCAGCACTCTTCCGATAAGTAGGAGATGTTGTACAAAAGCTTAAGATCTTAAACCACCAAGGCCAGAGAGCACAAAAGACCCTGAAAAAGAATTTAGTTTGATGGATCCTTGTTGGGACCCTATACCTTCCACGGTTGCAGCCTTGGAGCCCCCAACCTCTCTTCACCCTTCTTCCTTCTCCTCTGGGGTTTGGATGCAGCACTTAAGGCATGAGCCAGAATCTTAATGATGCTATAAGTAACACTGACATTTGTGATCTGCATCCTATTCTTTTTCTTTTGGGTCTCCACTGGTGCTTTCTGGGTGCATTTTCTCTGGCCTTTGACAGAGAAGGTGTGTTTTGAAACAGAACAGTGAAAATACTCAGCTTGAAATTCAGGTTCCACAAAGAAATCTCTTTTATAGGCATTATCATTTTTCCAACACTTTTTCCACTGAAAGGGAAAACTCCAAATACTATGCACATGCTTGAGACGCCTACTCTTTCTCCCTAAAAATACTCCAGCCATTGTCATGATCCAGACTTTCCCTTCAATGGGTCCTGACAAACCTTCAAGTGCTGAATGGAAGGTAAGAATCCTGTCCCGAAAGGAATCAAATTCTATGAAGTGAACAAAGACGTTGACTTGTCTCCACCTAGAGAGGGCATCCCTGAGGAATGCAGTACGTGCAGTCATTGACAATCGTTGTGATATAACAACACAAATTCTATTCTTGACAAGCATAGCAGTAAAAGTCCTCATGAAATACTCTCCCTTCTCTGTGTCTGGAGCAAAGAGACCAATCAGGGTCCATCCAAAATGAAGGAGCAGTTGGACAATTGCTGGATACTGGATCCCTTCTTTGGGGAGCATCGGATGGAAAAAAGGGAATTGACTTTTATCACTCAGAGCCTCTGAAGCAATTCTATCACTGACCTAAAAAACAATGAAGAATTCTATGTTATATTTGGGGTCCTACCAAGTCCAATTTTTTAGCTTTTAATGAATCCAACTTTTTTCTCATGCACATATTAGAACACTTCCTGTTGATTAGTCATTAGGCTATGTAAAGATATAGAATATAAAACACAGAACATTAACAAGACTGCATGTAAAAACAGGACTTCTGGTTCCGGTTTCCGGCACTGGCGGTCGTGCGGAGAGTCTTCTCTCTTCCCCGGCTGGTTTCCCTCCGCTGGTAGACCCTGGACAGGGTCGAAAGTCACCCTGGAGGGGCGACTACCGCTGAGGAGGACTCTCGTCGACTGCGGAGGGAGCGGCAGCACCTTCCGCAGTCCGAGACAGCTCTTTTGGGCCAACGGGGAAAAGATCGGCCATTAACATGGCTGATCATCTAGCCGCTCCAGCCAAACGTCACAAGAACATCTAAGCGAAAAGAACCACCATGGAAGATCCAGGTGAGACCCTTCCTTCCCTCTCTGTAACCTAACTATCTCCCTGTGAAAAGCTTTTGGAACTATTTCCCTGCTTTAAGAGAGCGGCATTTGGATACTTGGTTAAACAAGCTCTGGAAACAAAAGAAAAAATAATTAATCTATATTGACTATTTTTATTTTGGGATTTCGGGGACCCTGAAAAAATCTCTATTATAGAATTTTACTGCTCTATCTACTTTTTAAGCTGGGGAATATTGTTGTTTTTTACTTTTTAACTGAATAAAACTTTATTGGAATTTGGAAAAAAAAAGATTTTACAGCTTACTGAGGACACCGTGTGGTTAAAAGCTGATATTGCAATTGTATTTTCCCTTTGATTTTGAGACTGGATTTGACCTTTAAATTACTACAAAGGGAAAAGATAACGGATTTAAAACAGCTGGGTGGTGAAATTGCCTACTAGAATTGTGGAGGCGGATGTTGGTTGACTATTAATAAACATAGCCTACACCAAAAACTAAAAGATTATCTTATTATTGAAATGGAGGAGTTTTACCCACAGCTTGGCTATGGACTTATATTGGAAAAAATCTTGGAACTTAAGGAACAAAGGATTTTTAGAATGAACACTAAAGATGATACTCCAGAACTAAAAATTGAACCTCAAACTTTGACTGATCAACTTATAGACCAAGGAATAACAGAGGAGGAACAGATCAACTCCAAAGAGGCCTGTATGCAACAACTTACACAATTTAATGAGGTGGAGGAATCTTATCCACAATCTATTGATTTCCAGATTCCAACTGACTACCACATAACTCAAATAATAGATGAGGAACAAATCAACATAGAAGAAGACATTACACAATCCCACATACAACGTATTGAGAATTTTGATGACCAAAGACTGATTTCAACTAAAACATCTGTAATGCCAAAAGCAATAGGAACTGATTTGCAAATACGAGGCATTGAAAACTGTGACAACATGGATAATCAACGAGTAACTACCACATTGAATACAACTGATTATATAGTTCAGATAGTATTGGAAAAAGGAGAAGAGAAATATGATCAGACTGAATTGTTGACAAATACGTATAACCAAATATTGACATTTGATGATTTAGAGGCTCTTTTATGGAAACCTGCTTGGCACAAAGCTAGAATTAGATTTAAAAATGAGAGTTAAAATTTTATCTGATGGGTTAAAAAGGCTCTTAGAGATTTTCACTGAGTCAATACCACTGAGATGAAAATTATTGATTTGATTATGGTTTGGATTTGTAATATGGAAAAGGAGTTATTAGAACAAGGAGTTATTAGAATAAGACATAGAAGATAGATGTGAAATGTAGTAAGAAGCTATTTTTTGGAATAATATGTTTGTTTTAGGTATGATAACTATATTGACGGGATTTAAACTTTATTTAATGAGTTAAAAAGGTTTTTTAGAGATATGGATTGATTTATAAAATATATATTTGAAATAGAGTAGAATAAGAAATAGAATATAGTTGGGAAGTGTAAAAATATAATGGTTGGAATAATATGTTTATTCTAGAAATAATTATTTTATAAAATAAGGGAAATTGGGATACCCGAAGTGTAAATTATATGTTTGTTCAAGGCTAAGCTGGAACATGGTAATTGTAAGTTAGTAAAGCTTAAAAACAGGACTTGGACTGATATAGGTGAAATATTATTGATACTTTTTTTTTTGATTGATTGAATTCTAGAAATGTATTAATTTGACTATGTTATATCAATTGAGGGAAATAGAGAGGGAATTTTTAAAGAATTAACCTGAATTATACATGTACGATTATGTTTTTTTCTTTTTTGGATGATTGATTACCCTATCTCCACATTGCTTCCTAAGCACTTTGATGTAAAATCTAAAAAAAACAATAAAACTTGTTTTTTTAAAAAAGACTGCATGTAAAAACAGAATTTAGAAAAATAAGTACATTAGAATAAGCATAAAGAATGAAAATAGTAATTCTTTATAACCCCAGAATTTACTACAATCAGACCATAATTTCCTTCTGAAAAGGGCTTTATTATATATAATTTTTGAATTCTGAGCACAGAGAAAATACATTGTTTAAAATATTAGGATCCCAATAGATTGTTTCTCTAAAGTGCAATCCAAGATATTGATCTCCCTATTTCTTAAATAATTGTCATTCAAAATAATACATGTATTACATCTATTTCTGGAGCTCCACAAATACAAGTATATTCATTGTAAGGAATTTGGAAGATTTAACTCAATACTTGGAAGGTACATTTGTAGCAGCTGATGCCTTTCAATGTGCCAACCTCACTGAAGATGGCCCTACTTTTCTCTATTTTGACCATCTTGGATTCTTTGTGCAGCATTTTTTTTAGGTTTTTCTCAAGTGGCAAAAAAGACAGGGAGATGACAGTTAGATAAGATAGATAAGATAAGATAACCTTTATTGTCATTTTTTTTACTGTGGGCACAGCGGCACACATCAAAAATGAAATTTAGTTGCCCACTCTCAAAGTGAAACACATAAGTGACACACACCTAAACATACTATGTACAACATATGTATACACCCACACCCCTACATATACATAACAAATAAATATTAAATACTGTCCAGCTTGAATATATAACAGAAGGAGGAAGCTTGAGAGTTCACAAGGTTAATGCTGTATGGAATGAAACTATGGCTGAATCTGGATGTTCTGCTACGGATACCACGAAGCCTCCTCCCAGTTCCTAATATAAAATCAAGAATGTTTTAAATGAAATTTGTTTGTTCTAATAGTGTTTGCGGACTCTTCTTTATTTAATGAAGAGAAGGACGAGGGGTGACATGATAGCAGTCTTCCAATATCTCAGGGGCTGCCCCAAAGAAGAGGGAGTCAAGCTATTCTCCAAAGCACCTGAAGGCAGGACAAGAAGCAACAGTTGGAAACTAACCAAATAGAGAAGCAACCTGGAACTGAGGAGAAACTTCCTGACAGTTAGAACAATTAACCAGTGGAACAACCTGCCTCCAGAAGCGGTGAATGCTCCAACACTGGAAGTTTTTAAGAAGAGACTGGACAGCCATTTGTCCAAAATGGTATAGGGTTTCCTGCCTGAGTAGGGGGTTGGACTCCAAGGTCCCTTCCAACTTTATTATTATTATTATTATTATTATTATTATTATTATTATTATTATTATTATTATTATTATTATTATTATTATTATTATTATTATTATTATTATTATTATTATTATTATTATTATTATTGCAATCTTTCTCATAATTAGCTCCTATTATTCCTAACAAAAATAATTCTGATTTAAAGTCTATTTGTTTTTTAGTCATTTTCTCCAACCATAAATGTATTTTAACCCAAAATCTTTTTGCTTTAGGGCATGTCCACCAGATATAATAATAAGTACCTGGTCTTTGTTTACATTTCCAACAGTTGTTTGAAGTATTTTTAAACATTTTTGCTAATCTCACTGTTGTCATATGCCATCTGTAAAACATTTTATATAAGTTTTCTTTATATGCCACTGCTTTAGTTAATTTAATATTTCTTTCCCATAACTTTTGCCAATCTTCTAATTCTATATTATATCCAAAATTATTTGCCCATGTTATCATTGTTTCTTTTACTTGTTCTTCCTCCATCTTTAAGTTTAACAGAAATCTATAGAGTTTCTTAATCAAGTTTTCATCTGTTTTTAGCAGTATCTGGTCAAATTCTGTCTGTTCTTTATAAAATCCCATTGTTTTAACATCTTTTTCATATCTCATTTGAATTTGCAGAAATGGCCACCATGCTAGATCAATACCTTGTTCTTGTAAATCTTGTCTGTCTTTCAATTTTCCTTCATTGTTTTTATAAGTCACAACTTTACCTTGGTTGATTAAATTTGGGTAAGCAAAAGCTTCCATTGTTGAAAGCCATTCAGGTATCTTAATATAATTTTTTTCTTTTATTTTTTCCCATTTTGAAAGAAGTGCATTCCTTATAAAACGGTTTTGAAAGTATTTATGTATTTTATTCTTCCCATACCACAGAAAGGCATGCCAACCAATTTGTAGGTCATGCCCCTCTAGGTACAATAGTCTTTTATCTCTAAGCATTATCCATTCTTTAAGCCATGTTAGAATAGTTGCTTGGTAGTATAACCTCCAGTCCGGCAGTCCAAATCCTCCATTTTCTTTCGCTTCTTGTAGCATTTTCACTTTAATTCTAGCTTTTTTTCCTTTCCAGATAAATTTCAATATTATTGTATTCAGTTCATCAAAAAAAAGGCTTTTCCCAGCCTTACAGGAATCGTTTGAAATAAAAAAAAGTATTTTTGGTAAGATATTCATTTTCACTGTTGCTATTCTCCCCAACATTGAAAGTTGGAAGTTTTTCCACTTTTCCAAATCCAATTTTATTTGTTTTAGCAGTCTTACATAGTTATCTTCTTTTATTGTTACACATCTTGCTGTTAGATAAATTCCCAAATATTTAACTTTTTTAACTATTTGAAGATTTGTTTTTTTTTGTTAGTTGACTTTTTGTTTTTCTGTTAAATTCTTTGTTAGCACTTTAGTCTTTTCTCTGTTTATTGTCAACCCTACCACTTCTCCAATTTTTGGAGGTTGGACTAGATGACTTTATTATTATTATTATTAGTAGTAGTAGTTTCCATACCATTAATTTTATTAAAAATAATTATATGCCCCAATTTTATAAATTGTATAAATTCCCAATTCTGCTCTGAGGACAGCAGCTGAAGTCCTTTTATCCACCCTCAAGATACTTCTCAGATGATGTGATCAGATATTTTCTAGTAGTGATATAAATTAAATCCCAAAGTTCAGCTCAATATAAGTGCATAATAGTAATGTTGGTATTTTGTATTTAATAATTCAGTTTAAGGAAGCTGCATACCTATGATTTTTTTAAAAAAATTAGCACTGCATTCACTTTTGGCTTCTAAATGAGCTCCTTTGATGTTGAGGGAGCCCAGATCCAGTCACAGAGAAAAGTTCCCCCAGGTAAGGAAAGGTGTGAACTTGCTCTCTTGCCTCCTCATCAATTAGCCCTATATGGCAATGCTGTCATTTCCCAAAGACGATAGATTTTGACTTTGACTAATCCATAATCAGATAATTATTATGAGAATAGGAGCCAAGTCCTCTTAACAGCACATGCAACCCAAATGTCATATCGGCAACACCTTTGTCTTACCTTTTGGTACATATCAACCCTACTTCTCATGGCTCCATTGAGCCCCAAACACACTCTCAAACAAATTAACAAAAATGGGATGGAAGGGACCATGGAGGTTTTCTAGTCCAACTCCCTGCCCATAGCAAGAGATACTATACCAATCCAGACAAAATGAATGTCCAGCCTCTTTTTGAAGATCTCCATTAATGGAGCACCCACAACTTCATGAGGCAAGCCGTTCCACTGATTAATTGTTCTCACTGTCAGTGGTTGTAGAAAAGGATTTGAGCAGGGTCAACATCCTGAGCTCCATTTGAAGGGCAGTCAAATTGTTCAATAATATTTCTTTGTTTACTGTGTCAAATGGTATAAAGGCAGCAAACCATTATTTCCTTTGACTGGTATTTTTATAGTTAAGTGGTTCAAGACAAAAGAATTGTCAAGAGTGGATCACATCTGCCTAAAGACTGCTGGTTCTTCTACAAGGAATGCACTTTTCATCCACCTACTATCAATTCTTTTCAAGTGGAAGTTTGCATATATTTTAGTCACAATATCTGGTAGAGAAATGGGCCTGGAATTGCTAGGGTCCTTTTTATTCCCTTTTTTATATATAGGAATTACAATTGCCATCTTTGACCCAAATGGGCATGGCAGATATTATTTATATGTGTAAATGTATCTGTCAATGGAGGGTCCCACCAGTCGGGATATTTCTTGAATTTTTCAACTTCTAGAAAATCCTCTTCAGAGGCCATATTGCTCTTCAAACCATGTAAGAACATGTAAAAAAATGTGGGTTTTCCATCAGTACTGCACATTCCTATTGTACAGAACATCCTTTGATTGGACACAGAGCCTCTCCTCGCCTTCACAAGTGTGCAGCAGAAGCCTCTAAGCAATTGGGATGATGTCATGAAAAGACAGGTCTCTTTTGATCCTTGCTTCCTCCCGACTGTATATCCCAATCCTTATTTATAACTCTTACAAATGCCATGGTGAAAAGATTACTTGCAGCAGAACCAGTTCTTAAGCAACCTGATCCTGAGGAACCTTTCATCATCCAAGCTGATGGTAGTGATGTTGCGGTGGGCACAGTCCTCCTACAAAAAAACCTTAGGGGGGATCTGCAGCCCTGCGCCTACACTTCAGAAAAGCTTTCAGAAACAGAGAGGAAATGGGCTGTTTGGGAGAAAGAGGCTTTTGCGGTAAGATGGGTGTTATTAACTTGGTGCCATTTCTTGGAAGGGAGTAAAGTGCCTTTTGAAGTATAGAATGATCATTATTATTATTCAAAATTATCTTGAATTACCTAGAGAAGACACAGTTGGATCTATCGCTTACACACCAATACCCCACTCACTTTACAGAAAGGGAAGGACAAACACAAACCTGTGGGACTTTGTAGGTGCCTGCTAATGTTGACATCTGGATGGATCTGTCTCTGCTAGCTCCATCAACAAGAGCCAAAAGCTTCTCCTTTTTTCCACAGCTGTAGTTGGGAACATTGGCTTCTCCAGTAGAGAGCATGTCCAGCAAGACATCTGAAGTGCCGAGGGAGTTATCGTAGTTGTCATGGATGTTGTAGCCAAGTGTGAGATTATGCAGGAGCTTGGGATTCTCCTTCACCAGTTCAATATTGCAAATCATGCGTAGCAATAGTAGTTTTCCATTGGATAAACTAGCTTAAAATCATGATCATGTAAACATTAGCATCATCAACAGCAGCAACAACAACAATACTTTTTCTCCAGTTAGTCATCTTTTTTCTTGACAAACTAGCTGAAACATAAGCCAATATTGATCCAAACCCAAAGGCAAATGATAACACACCCTTTAATATTGTTAGTGTTGAGGATGGGGATAGTCCTCAAAAAGGTTTAACATATCAGAAACATACAATTATTTTGTACTAATATTCATAGCCCAGAATAATTCAGTCATTAAAGAAGAACCACCATTAAAGGAAAGGGATTTTTGATAAGTGACCCAGAGAAGCTGTTCTAAAAACAAGTCATCTTCTATTCCTTTAAAAATCATACATTGCATATCAATCGGTTATAAAACTATGGAAATGGTTGGGCAGAGGAAATTAGAACCATTTCAATCATTACTTTCAACCAAAGTCAGTATTCCAGTCATGAATTTAGGATTGAACACAGAGAGGAAAATAATGTGCACTTCTTTCAGGTTTCATTTGCCTCATGTTTCTCCTCTCAGAAAATAAGGCAAAAGAGAGAGGCTGTGTTAATCAAAAGGATTAAAAAAAAAATTCAGATCCTACAATATAAGAGTAAGTAAAACAAGAAAAAAAAAAGAAGAGCGTTAGAACTGCAAATGGAGGGAATGAAACTCCATTGCATGACTTACAGCCGAAACTGATTAGAAGGAGCCATGTTGAAAGGTAATGTTGCAGGTGCTATTTTTGATGGAGAGATGACTATACCAATGAGAAGATCTCCTGGCCTATAATAGCTCCATGGCTTTTCATCATCCTGGTGGTCCAAATTCAGTGGACACTTCATTCTCAGATTCCCAAAGCGTGGCTGGGATAACAGCAGCATCAGAAGCAGAAGCAGCATCAGGAGGTCCATAATTCATGGGGCGGAATCAATCTCCTTCCTCTTTCTAAAAAAAGAATTAGAATTCAAAGTACTCTGACAGGATGGAATATCCAGTGGGTTTCCTGATTCAAACAGAGAAACCAAGATTCTCCTGAAAGAGAGAGAAAATATATTCAAGAGCACAGCTCCTGTCTGTCCTGTAATGTGAGCCACAAAAAGCATACCCTGTGATATTTATCCTTTTCTCGTCCAAGATCCCTTCCATGTTGCTTCAGTCTGATGTTTACATCAAAAGCAGTCACTGGAGACATAGGAGAAGATGTCTCAGAGACAGGGATGGTGATGATTGCGGTGAGAAGGAGCTTCTGCCCTTGGGACCCTGAACTTCTTCCATGTAAGGAGGGGTAGCTGGAGAAAAGCACGTTAGAGAAAACTCACAGATAGACCCCTTGGGGCGGTGTTCTCTAGTGGTATTAGTCCTTCCTGTTAGGACATGTCCAGAAAGTCATGCTGGATGGAGATAGTTCAACAGCCAGGAAAGTGACTTCTGCTGTCCTTCAATGGGGTCTCTTGCCTCCAGAGGCTGCTAGGGAAGGTCACCCAGAGTTAGGGAGTTTGGTGCTATTCTAGGTTGGTGACCCTTAACTCTAGTGCTGCCTGTGCTTTATCTCCATGGAAGCACTCAGTATCCTTGAACCCAGCCTAATGTTAAGAGTTTGGGATTTTCTTTTCAATGAGATCTCCATGTATCTATCCTAATTTGGAGCTGATTTTATAATTCCTTGTAACTGAAGTGAAATTTCATTTGCCATCTGTTCTAGAAAGATCATTTTTTTACATGAGAGCTGGCTAAGAGGCAGGAAAGTGACAGCCTGGGATAGCACCATTGGCACAGAGAGAGAAAATTGTAAAGTGGGTTTAGTTTCCTTGACACTTTCTGTGTTGTCTTTCCATACTGATACAATGAGAGCCATTAAATTTTTGACATTTCTTGGATTAAATAAAACAATTGTGCTGTTATGCCTGCAGTTGAGATGATCGCAGTGCCCATGGTGTGGTGGATGGTTTGTCCTGATTTCTTGCCACAATCACCCGGAAGTTGTTTAGGGGGACCTGGTGGCAGTTCCTCTGGTTGTGTAGATGCACTTGGTGTTTTGCAGCTCCTGTGACATTCCCATCTCTGAGGCTTTGTTTGTCCTCCCTAGAAGACTTCAATGTGGTTATAGTTCGGAGTCCCTGTGTTCTGCTTTATCTTGGTCGATTGTTGATTATTTTTCTTACCTGGAGGGGGGATGTTAATATATACAGCTTGGCCTAGAAGGGAGAACTGGGCATTTGAGTGACAGGGGGAGCTGATGGGATGGGCAGGTCCATCCTTACAATGAGGAGCACAGGATGACCAATATCCCAGGTCCATTATTTGAAAGTTGTCCCACTGTATTGTCCTCAGCTTCCACTCTCAGTACCTGGCTACCAGATCGTTGGTGGCTCCAGATACCGGCTGTTCTTTTTGAATGCCAAGTGGATGTGTAACATGGCTTCTCTTGTCCATGATGTTACCTGCCATGTCTCCCCAAAGCCTAGTTGTGCCCAGAGGGGAGGAAACCTCTCCTCAGTTGCAAATGTGGCCACCTACTTTGTGGGTTTGCCTCAGGTGAGAGCCCAGGGAAGTGGACGATGGTTGGCTGTGGTCATCCATGGTTTATTATAGGCTCTAAACAGGTTGCACCTAGAGCTTTCTTTTGTCTCAGGGGGGTTGCAAGAAAATTTCCCCAGCCTGCTGAAGTATTTTGTGTGAATGTGGCCCTTACTAGAAGATAAGGGCCACACCCAGGTTCAACCTCCAGAAATAAACCATGGTTAAAAGTTGGAAGTGTGAATGCAGCCATTGGTGAAGTGAGCAGGTTAAGTGGGTTGCATGGCTATGACCAGAGGTAGTCTGGTGTAGTGGTCAAGGTGTCAGACTAGTAACCAGGAGACCACGAGTTCTAGTCCTTCCTTGGGCACAAAGCCAGGTGAGTAAACCTGGGCCAGCCAACCTCTTAGAGCCCTGGGAAAGAGGCAATGGCAAACCACTTCTGAAAAACCCGGTCACCTATGGTCTTCCTGATTACTTTCACACACAGCCGGTTGAGGCTGTGGGGCTTCCTGAGTCTGGCTTCAGTCTTGCAAAACCAGCTGAGTGGACTCCAATTTGCTAAACATGGGCAGATTTTTTAAAAATCTGGTTGCTCTCTGTAAAAGCGGCAGGAAACCTCCAATCCTGATCGTGACAGCGAGTAACAAGTCCTTATAAAGGCTACAGACAGGCTGATGAAGTTGGGGTCCTGGAAGAGCAGGAGGGCTGCAGGAGGTGGTTGTCCCTTCCTGTCAAGGGCAGGGAAGGCGTGCTGGAAAAGAGGAAGGCAGGTGGAGCCCCTTCGTGATTCGGCTCAAGCAGCCTCAGGCATGGTTGGAAAACGTTTCTTTGAGGGTGAAGCCTTCCTAGCAGACAACAAGGGTGGGAGAGCAGCAGTGACATCACAGCAAGGGTGGTTCCCCAGATTGGGGGGTCCAAGTCAATGCACCCCCTTCTGTTAGCAGCACAGTGCAGCATGGATGGTCAGGCAGGAACCCCTTCAGGAGGCGAGTCCCGGGCACCTGCAGGCTAGGAGAGCTCACCTGAGTCTAGAGTGTTTGCACCCCTGTTTGCATTTGCCAGGCTCAGCACACCCAGCATTGGTGGGACCCCCTCAGTCCCCTTTGCAGGACTCAGTTGCAGAGACCCTGCAAGTGAGTTGTGTGAGTGTCCCACCAGGTGCCTGACAGTTGTGTGTGCTCTGCAGAATTGAACTGACTGAGTCAAACTCCACTGACCACCATAGAAGCGTGTGCTCTCCTTAACCTGGATTGGGGAGAAACCCTCTTTCCTGAGCTGGGTGGAGTCATCAACTGAATTAACGGGTGAAGTTCACAGCTCATGTTTAGGCCATCCAAGTTTTTTCAGGCATTTCTGCATTATTTTTAGCAAGCTGGGCACATCTCAGCCTGGCACTGAGCACAGGGAGGGGCAAAGGTTTTGGGCTTCAGAGGGAACCAGATTAAAAGTGGCTTTTTTCTCCCTTGCATTCCCAAAGAAACCTCTAAGGAGCAGGGGACTTTGATCATCCATAGAGCCCCTGACAATATTGACTGAGATTTTAAAACTTTAAATATAAAGTTTAATTTAAATTTAAATTTAAAAAAATTAAAATTCCAGTAGCTGGGAACCTTGTCCTGTGCCAATGTGTGAAGAACGTTCATAGTGCTAAGCCAGCATCTCATTTAGATATTTTTGCATGATACATTATGCCAATGTAGCAGTTCCCTTCCCTTAACCTAAGTTAAGGGTGTTGTGTGAACAGCCATTTCTCTGAAATAGTATAGGGTCTCCTGCTTAAACAAGGAGTTAGACTAGAAGACCTCCAAGGTCCCTTCAAACTCTGTTATTCTCTCCACAGTGGCTGGGGAGACATTTTCATTTCACAAAAGGAAAGCTTTCACATTTGTTCAAAAATGAATGGTAAAATATAAGTGCTTTCAACTAATACCAAAATTAATCTTAATACAAAGTGTTTTCTATTTCAGCTCTCTAATTTCTATAAGCTCTTTATCCACACTATTTCCTTTAATGTCAGGGGTTTATCTCAGGGGTTGCCCCAAAGAAGAGGGGTTCAAGCTATTCTCCAAAGAACCTGGAAGGACAAGAAGCAACGGATGGAAACGAACCAAAGAGAGAAGCAACCGAGAACCAAGGAGAAATTTCCTGTTAGAACAATTAACCAGTGGAACAACCTGCCTCCAGAAGCTATGAATGCTCCAACACTGGAGGTTTTTAAGAAGAGACTGGACAGCCACTTGTCTGAAATGGTATAGGGTCTCCTGCCTGAGCAGGGGGCTAGACTAGATGACCTCCAATGCACCTTCCAGTTGTATTCTATTCTATCCAATTTCACTGCATCTTCCTCCTTTTTATCTGTTTTTAGTTTCCATTTCATATTTTCCTTCTGTCAAAGTCTTGAATTTTTCCTTCATTTTAAAGATAGATAGATAGATAGATAGATAGATAGATAGATAGATAGATAGATAGATAGATAGATATAGATAGATAGATAGATAGATAGATAGATAGATAGATAGATAGATAGATAGATAGATAGATAGATAGATAGATAGATAGATAGATAGATAGATAGATAGATAGATAAAGATATAGATAGACATAGATAGATATAGATATAGATAGATATAAACACTCTCATTTTCTCCTACTCTGGGCTGCATCTGATCAGAGTTTCCTAAAAGAGAGAAGATTTCGCCTTCAACTCCTCCAGTTCTGAGCGAAGACAAAAGCCCCGCCCCTCTCCCTCCCTAGTGGCTGCCTCTAGTCCTGGCCTGCCCCGGTCAGCGTGGCAACCCAGCAGCAGCCAATCAAGCAGGAAGGAAGAGACAATGGTTGCCTGGGAGCTCAGCCACCAATCACACTCATGGAGAAGAGGTTGAATGAGCAAGGACAAAAAGGGGGGGGACAGGAAAATATCCAATAAGGATAGAAAATTAGAAAGTTTTTCGTGTGATGAGAAAGAGGCAAAAACTGCCAGAAATGCAGAGGGAGAGGAGGCCGAAGTCCTGGAAGGGCCTTTCCCTCCCACCCAGAAATGGCTGCAATGAAGAGCTTCTCCTCCAGGGGGGGCTTGGGCAAGTGGGGGGGCAGCAGTTGCCCAGGATAGCCCAGCCGGAGGGACTTTGGGGGCCATGAGGGACCCCCAGGATGCCCCTTCCTCAGAGCCCCAGAGGGTCCCTCCAGGGAGACCCCCCTCGCCTTTCCCTCCCCAGCAAAGCCGGATCCCCCTTTGGAGACAAAGGCCCTGCATGGCTTCTCCCTGACAGGAGCCTTTCCTTGAATCACACGAAGAGGAAACGGAGCTTCACAAACCCCCATTGGCTGCATTTCCCCCTGAAATGCAACTCCAAAGCCCATAATCCACCTTAGTCTCTTCCCAGAATGGGGGTCGTGAAGGGTTCCCCCAGTTCCCCTCCTCCTTCCTGAGCCTTTTCTATGGGCAACGTGACAAGTCTGGGCTTTGCTTTTCCCCCTCAGTGCCCAATGTGTGGAAGGGAGAGGCAGTGGAACATGGGTCCTTTCCCCCCCTTTCTTCCTTATGTGGGGTGAAAGGCATCCTTTATTCCTCTCATCTCTTTCTCCCTTTCACTGTCTGTACATAGTCCTGATGACTAGTTTTTAACTAGCAGATTTTTTTTTTTATCCTGGTCTCACTATTGCATCAGTCTTGTTCTATTGCTGTCCTTCAACATTAACTTTCAAAATAAAGTAAACTTTGGTTTTAACTCAGTAGGAAGCTATTCAGTTCTGTGACATGTTCAGGCAATAAGTAGTCCCCGGGGTTTTCTCTTTAACCATTATGCCAACAAATATCAGATTTCTTTTTCTTCAGCCACAGGTGCCGTGTATTCCCTCTGGGGCCAATTTCAAGCATGGAGCTTTCCAACCTCTCAATTCTTGCTGACTGATTTAATTCTAGCTCTGCCCTATCATTTTGAATCCTATGGGGATTATTCCCCTTTCATTTCTCTCCAGAGAAGTGCCCAACAAACTTTGAGTCCAAGAACTAGTTGAATTAGCCAGGGATCTCTGGTGAGAGGGAGAATTATTATTATTATCCTCAAAGTTTCAGCTCTGCTCTTTGGCCGAATGCTCCAGGGGACACTTTGGGAGACAGATGGAATCAGCTGCAGTTCGCTTCTCTCTCTGACCCAGAAGGCCCAAAATGGAAATCTTTCCTGGTGGAGAGCTTGGCTTTAGGCAAAAAGCGTCACTGGAAGATTTCAGACTTGGGACTTCCCTCCCCACTCAAGATCAGTGTTATGTCCTGGGACTGCTGAATGACTCAGCAGGCTCAGGCGGCTGCAGAAGGCCCGGGCAATCCACGTGATTGCCCGGGACCAGACAGGCTGTCTCCAGCCTTGTGCGCATGCGCAAGGCGGGAGACTAGCCTTGCATTGATTGGTTGATGCTGTCCCTTGCAAGGGGCTATAAAAGGCCATGGCACCATTTTGTCTTCTGTTCTGTTCGTGATCTCAATAAAGACTTGTGTTTGTTACTCCTGCCTCGCCTCGATGTCTCTTCAGCTGAAACAGAACATTGGCGATGAAGGTGGGATCCGCTGCAAGAAGAAACAGGAGAAGCTAGGCTGACTTACCAAAGGAGGCCTGAAGCACTGAGAAGTTCGGCGTCCGGTGGAAGTGATTGCCTGCCAGTACGAAGACGCTGGAGGTGAGCTCGGCTTCAAGGGACCCCTTCTCATTCCTTGTAGCGAGAGGCTTCGAAGAGGTTACAGGCTGTAAAGATGTCAAAGCTGGGCCGTTTGTCAGATTTTGACACGTCTCACCCTGAGCGCTGGAGTTCTTACGTGGCTCGGGTGGAGAATTACTTTAGAGTTAATAAGATCCAAGAAGACGGCCTCAAAGCTGCTACATTGCTGTGTGTCTGTGGGCAAGAGACTTTTGACATTGCAGAAAATCTTGTAGCCCCAGCACCATTGGAATCAATTGCATACACCGATTTGAAGAGGATGCTGCGTGGGCATTTCGAACCCAAGCTATCAGTAATCTATAAGCACTTGGAGGTCTTCTGGGGAGGACAAACAAAGCCTCAGAGATGGGAACATCACAGGAGTCACAAAACAAAAAGTGCATCTACACAACCAGAGGAATTGCCACGAGGTCCCCCTAAACCAACTTCTGGGTGGTTGTGGCAAGAAATCAGGTCACACAATCCACCGCACTACAGGCGCTGCCACCATCTCAATTGCAGACCTAACAGCACAATTGTTTTATTTAAACCAAGAAACGTCAAAATTTAATGGCTCTCATTGTATCAGTATGGAAAGACAACACAGGAAGTGTCAAGGAAACTAAAACTTCTACCCACTCTACAATTTTCTCTCTCTGTGCCAATGGTGCTATCCCAGGCTGTCACTTTCCTGCCTGTTAGCCAACTCTCATTTAACACAATCATTCCCCAGCATCTAGTAGACAAACTGGGCCTTTTAGGCTTAATCACTCCTTTGTGCAACTGGATTCTTGATTTTCTTACCAACAAGCCCCAATATGTGTGAGTTGGAACAAATACCTCTAATACCATTTTCTTGAGCACAGGTTCTCCTCAGGCTGCATCCTAAGTCCGCTGCTGTTCACCCTGTTGACCCATGACTGTTGCGCTAGATTTGCCACCAACCATATTATGAAGTTTGCAGATGATACAACAGTAGTGGGCCTTATTCATGATGACAATGAGGGTGTTTACCACAAGGAGGTTGAGGGGTTGGTGAACTGGTGTAAGGAAAACAGCCTAGTTTTAAATAATGGAAAAACCAAAGAGATCGTTGTCGATTTCAGAAAAGGCAGGCACAGCCCCACTTCTCTGTGCATTAATGATTCACCTGTGGAGATGGTTACCAGCATCAAATTCCTGGGTGTGCAGTTAACAAGTAGGCTGCCTTGGTCGCTCAACAGCGAGAAACTGTTGAAGCGGGCACAGCAGTGCCTGCATTTTCTGCGCCTCATGAGAAAAGCACATCTTCCTTCTCCTATCCTTACCACTTTCTACAGGGGGACGATCGAGAGCATCCTGTCATACAGCATCACAGACTGGTTTGGAAGCATCCCTGCTTCAGACTGGAAGGAGGTGCAGAGAGTGGTGAGGATGGCTGAAAAGATCACTGGCAGTTCCCTCCCTTCCATTCAGGACATAGCACAGAAGTGCCTCTTGAGCAGGGTCCGTAAGATTATCTTGGACACTACACATCCTCTTCACGACCTGTTTTCCTTGTTACCTTCTGGGAGGAGACTTCATGGTATCCGTAGCAGAACATCCAGATTCAGCCATAGTTTCATTCCATACAGCATTAATCTTGTGAACTCTCAAGCTTCCTCCTTCCATTATGTATTCAAGATGGACAGTGTTTAATATTTATTTGTTATGTATATGTAGGGGTGTGGGTCTATACATATGTTGTATATAGTATGTTTAGGTGTATGTCATGTATGTGTTCACTTTTGGAGAGGACAACTAAATTTCATTTTTTATGTGTGCCATTGTGCCCACAGTAAAAAAAAACGACAATAAAGGTTATCTTATCTTATCTTATCTTATCTTATCTTATCTTATCTTATCTTATCTTATCTTATCTTATCTTATCTCATCTTATCTTATCTTATCTTATCTTATCATCTTATCTTATCTTATCTTATCTTATCTTGTCTTATCTTGTCTTATCTTATCTTATCATCATGCAAAAAATGATGTTTCTAAAAAAGATGGCAAATGAAATTTCACTTCAGTTACAAGGAATTATAAAATCAGCTCCAAATTAGGATAGATACATGGAGATCTCATTGAAAAGAAAATCCCAAACTCTTAACATAAGGCTGGGTTCGAGGATACTGAGTGCTTCCATGGAGATAAAGCACAGACAGCACTATGGTTAAGTGTCACCAACCTAGAGTGGCACCAAACTCCATAAGTCTGGGTGGCCTTCCCTAGCAGCCTCTGGAGGCAAGAGACCCCATTGAAGGACAGCAGAAGTCACTTTTCTGGCTCTTGAACTATCTCCATCCAGCATGACTTTCTGGACATGTCCTAACAGGAAGGATTAAGATCACTACTGAACACTGCCCTAAGGGGTGTATCTGTGACTTTTCTCTAACATGCTTTTCTGCAGCTCCCCCTCTTTACATGGAAGAAGTTTAGGGTCCCAAGAGCAGAAGCAATCATCACCATCCCTGTCTCTGAGACCTCTTCTCCTATGTCTCCAGTGACTGCCTTTGATGTAAACATCAGACTGAAGCAACGTGGAAGGGATCTTGCTTCAGAAAAGGATAAATATCACAGGGTATGCTTTTTGTGGCTCACATAAAGGACAGACAGGAGCTGTGCTCTTGGATATATTTTCTCTCTCTTTCAGGTGAATCTTGGTTTCTCTGTTTGAATCAGGAAAGCCACTGGATATTCCACCCTGTCAGAGTGCTTTGAATTCTAATTCTTTTTTTAGAAAGAGGAAGCCTCAAGAATTATGGACCTCCTGGTTCTGCTTCTGATGCTGCTGGTGTCCCAGCCACTCTCTGGGAAGCTGAGAATGAAGTGCCCACTGAATTTGGACAAACAGGATGGGGAAAAGCCATGGAGCTATTATAGGCCAGGAGATCTTCTCATTGGTATAGTCATCTCTCCATCAGAAATATCACCAGCAACATTACCTTTCAACATGGCTCCTTCTAGTCAGATTCGGCTCTAAAGTCATGCGATGGAGTTTCATTCCCTTCATTTGCAGTTCTCTCTTCTTTTTTCTTCTTGTTTTACTTACTCTTATATTGCAGGATCTGACACATTTTTGGAATCCTTTTGATTTACACAGCCTCTCTCTTTTGCATTATTTTCTGAGAGTAGAAACATGAGGCAAATGAAACCTGAAAGAAGTCCACATTATTTCCCTCTCTCTGTTCAATCTGAAATTCATGACTGAAATACTGACTTTGGTTGAAAGTAGTGATTGAAATGGTTCTAATTTCCTCTGCCTGACCATTTCCATATTTTTATAACCGATTGATATGCAATGTCTGATTTTTCAAGGAATAGAAGATGACTTGTTTTTAGAACAGCTTCTCTGGGTCACTTACCAAAAATCTCTTTCCTTTAATGGTGGCTCTTTAATGACTGAATTATTCTGGGCTATGAATATTAGTACTGCTAAAAATAATTGTGTTTCTGATTTGTTAAACCTTTTTGAGGACTATCCCCATCCTCAACACTAACAATATTAAAGGGTGATGAGTGACTATCATTTGTCCCTAGTTTTAGATCAATATTGGCTTATGTTTCAGCTAGTTTATCAAGAAATAAGATGATTAAATGGAGAAAAAAGTATTGTTGCTGTTGTTGCTGTTGATGATGCTAATATTAACATGATCATGGTTTCACACTAGTTCACACTACAGAAAGGTACTACGCATGATTTGCAATATTGAACTGGTGAAAGAGAATCCCCAGTTCCCGCACAATATCACACTTGGCTACAACATCTATGACAATTATGATAACTCTCTCGGCACTTCAGATGCCTTGCTGGACATGCTCTCTACTGGAGAAGCCAATGTTCCCAACTACAGTTGTGGAAGGAAGGACAAGCTTTTGGCTCTTGTTGATGCAGCTGACAGAGAGAGCTCCATCCAGATGTCAACATTAGCAGGCACCTGCAAAGTCCCACAGGTTTGTGTTGGTCCTTCCCTTTCTGTAAAGTGAGAGGGGTGTTGGTGTGTAAGCGATATATCCAATTGTGTCTTCTCTATGGAATTCAAGATTATTTTGAATAATAATAATGATCAGTCTATACTTCGAAAGGCACTTTACTCCCTTCCAAGAAATGGTGCCAAGTTAATAATGCCCATCTCACCAGAAAAGCCTCTTTCTCCCAAACAGCCCACCTCTCTCTCTTTCCAAAAGCTTTTGTGAAGTGTAGGCGCAGGGCTGCAGATGCCCCCTAAGGTTTTTTTGTAGGAGGACTGTGTCCACTGCAACATCACTAGCATCAGCTTGGATTATGAAAGGTTCCTCAGGATCAGGGTGTTTAAGAACTGGTTCTGCTGCAAATAATCTTTTCACCATGGCATTTGTAAGTGTTATAAATAAGGATTGGGATATGCAGTCGGGAGGAAGCAAGGATCAAAAGAGACCTGTCTTTTCATGACATCATCCCAATTGCTTAGAGGCTTCTGCTGCACACTTGTGAATGCGAGGAGAGGCTCTGTGCTCAATCAAAGGATCTTCTGCACAATAGGAATGTGCAGTACTGATGGAAAACTCACATTTTTTTACATGGTCTTAGCCAAAATAATGATATCCTCAATCTTGAATAAATCAGATTTTTAAATAGAGTCCTACGGGATTACCTTTCTGACTGATGATAAAACATATATGTATTATGAACCTTTAGAGGCCAGTAACATTAACCAGCCATTTTATTAAAAATCTACAAATATATTAGGCAACGTATCAACTATGTTTTGCCCTAAAATTCTGATGATCAAATTCATCATAAAGGGTTTGAAGAGCAATATCGCCTCTGGAGAGGATTTTCTACCAGCTGAACAATTCAAGAAATATCCTGACTGATGGGAAAAAGTAGGGCCATCTTCAGTAAGGTTGGCACACTGAAAGGCATCAGCTGCTACAAATGTACCTTCCAAGTAATAAGTTAAATCTTCCAAACTCCTCACAATGAATATACTTGTATTTGTGGAGCTCCAGAAACAGAAGATGTAATACATCTATTATTTTGAATGTCAATTATTTAAGAAAGAGGGAGATCTATATCTTGGATTGCACTTTAGAGAAACAGTCTATTGGGATCCTATTATTTTAAAAAATGTATTTTCTCTGTGCTCAGAATTGAAAAATTATATATAATAAAGTCCTTTTCGGAAGGAAATTATGGTCTGATTGTTGTAAATTCTGGGGTTATAAAGAAATACTATTTTCATTCTTTATGCTTATTCTATTGTACTTATTTTTCTAAATTCTGTTTTTACATGCAATCATGTTAATGTTCTGTGTTTTATATTCTGTACCTTGATACGGCCTAATAATTAATCAACAGGAAATGTTCTAATATGTGCATGAGAAAAAAGTTGGATTCATTAAAAGCTAAAAATTGGGACTTGGTAGGACCCCAAATATAACACAGAATTGCTTTTTTCAGGTCAGTGATAACATTGCTTCAGAGGCTCTGATTGATAAAAGTCAATTCCCTTTTTTCCATCCGATGTTCCCCAAAGAAGGGACCCAGTACCCAGGAATTGTCCTACTGCTCCTTCATTTTGGATGGACCCTGATTGGTCTCTTTGCTCCAGACACAGAGAAGGGAGAGAATTTCATGAGGACTTTTACTCCTATGCTTGTCAAGAATAGAATTTGTGTTGTTATATCACAACGATTCTCAACGACTGGACATACCGCATTCCTCAGGGATGCCCTCTCTAAGTGGAGACAAGTCAATGTCTTTGTTCACTTCGTAGAATTTGATTCCCTTTGGGACAGAATATTTTCCTTCCATTCATCACTTGAAGGTTTGCCAGGACCCATTCAAGGGAAAGTCTGGATGATGACAGTGGTTGGAGTATTTCTAGTGAAAAAGGATTGGCATCTCAATCACGTCCATAGTATTTGGAGCTTTCCCTTTCAGTGGAAAAAGAGTTGGAAAAACGATAATGCCTATAAATCACCTTTCTTTGTGGAACCTGAATTTAAAGCTGAGTATTTTCACTGTTTTTTCACTCATAAGAAAGGCTTATTTTTCTTATTTTCTTATTTTCACGCATAAGAAAGGCTGAACGCAAAAGAATTGAGGCCTTTGAACTATGGTGCTGGAGAAGACTCCTGCGAGTCCCTTGGACTGCAAGGCGATCAAACCGGTCAGTCCTAGAGGAGATCAACCCTGACTGCTCCTTAGAAGGCCAGATACTGAAGTTGAAACTCAAGTACTTTGGCCACCTAATGAGAAGGAAGGACTCACTGGAGAAGACCCTAATGCTGGGAAAGATTGAGGGCAATAGAAGAAGGGGACGACAGAGAATGAGGTGGCTGGATGGAGTCACTGAAGCAGTAGGTGTGAGCTTAAATGGACTCCAGAAGATGGTAGAGGACAGGAAGGCCTGGAGGAATGTTGTCCATGGGGTCGCGATGGGTCGGACACGACTTCGCAACTAACAACAACAACATTTTCACTGTTCTGTTTCAAAACACATCTTTTCTGTCAAAGGCCGGAGAAGATGTACCGAGAAAGCACCAGCGGAGACCCAAGAGAAAAATAATAGGATGAAGATCCAAAATGATGTCTATACCTACAGTGTCATTAAGATTCTGGCCCATGCCTTAAGTGCTGCATCCAAACCCCAGAGGAGAAGGAAGAATGGTGAAGAGTGGTTGGGGGCTCCAAGGCTGCAGCCATGGAATGTATGGGGTCCCAATAATTATCCATCAAATTAAATTCCTTTTCAGGGTCTTTTGTGCTCTCTGGGCTTGGTGGTTTAAGATCTTAAGCTTCTGTACAACATCTCCTACTTATCGGAAGAGTGCTGCATCCTCCCTTCAACAACCAAGACCTTTTATATATTCAAAAAAATATTCCCAGACTTTTTCTGATTTTAACTTCCTGTAAACTAGGACAAGAAATGATGGTTGGAAACTTATCAAAGAGAGAAGCAACCTGGAATTAAGGAGAAACTTCCTAACAGTGAGGGCAATTAACCAGTGGAACAGCTTGCCTTCAGAAATCGTTGGCGCTCCATCACTTGAGATTTTTAAGAAGAAACTAGACAGTCACTTGTCTGAGATGGTATAGGTTTTCCTGCTTGAGCAGGAGGCTGGACTAGAAGACCTCCAAGGTTTCTATTCTATTCTGTTCTGTTCTGTTCTGTTCCAACATGGCTCTTCTGCTTGAGGTCTCCTCAAGGCTTAAAGCAGCTCCTTTGATCTCTTCCTCCCCTTCTTTGTCCTTGACTAAAGCTGATGAAAATTTTGTGTAGTGTCTTCTCCAGGTGTGTGTGCCTGCAAGAGGACCTGGTATCATTCCAGTGGATCATTAATGACATTATCGACAAATTAATAATACGGTTATTATCATAACATTAACTTATTACTACTACTTTATTATAATCAGTAACCATTCTACGCATAGAATAATGTGAGAAAAACTACAAATGAAATATTAATACAGATTATAGCTGCCATTCATTACATTCATACAATCATGAATCAATTCCTGGATGCTAACAATTGGTTAGTTTCCTATTGAATTTTACTCATGTACCTCTCTCTAACACAAAATCATATTTTTATTTTCTGGAAGCTGCAAGGCCCTGCCTCAGCTGAATCTCTCAAGAAAGCAGAACTCTTGAAATTGGCATCGTTTCAACAAGACCTTTTATTGAGAGTCAGTGACAGCATGAGAAGGCAGACAGAATCTGAAGTTCCCGGCTGAAATTGTTAGGCTAAACCCCATTGTTCAAAACCCCTCCCAACTGCCCAGTCCATAGGAGCCAATCCACAGGTGCAAAGGGGTTGTGAGAACTCCAGACAGAAACTGCGATAAGATGTTCCCAGGCATCTCTTCCTTGGTGATGTTAGGCAGATGACCTTGGGCAGCGGAACCGAGTCAACAAAGGAGAGCTCCAAAGGTGACCTTTGCTAGATTGTTATATGTTTTTTTTAATTTTAAAAGTTTTTTATTTATAATACAATTTTAAAAAAAACATTGGACATGACATAACATTCCAGTTTGAACATTTCTATCAAATTATTTCTCCTCTTAAATTCAATTCTTTATCTCTATAAATATATACAAACTTTTTATACAATACTAAATACATTTTCTCTATTTGCTAACCTAAGAATATATATATTTCCATCTTATTACTAATCTATAACCCCAACAGTCCTCCTCGAATCCCACCAATGGTATAATTTATCCCAGATTTCAAAATATTCTGATCCATTTTTATCTTTCAATTCCATCGTAAACCTGTCCATTTCAGCACAAGATAGTATTTTATGCAGTATCTCTTCATCTGTGGGAGTTTCTTTGTTTTTCCATTTTTGTGCAAAAGCCAGTCTAGCAGCAGTCAAGATGTGCAACATCAAATAGACTATTCCCTTGTCGTATTTATCTGTGGTTATACCCAATATAAAAAGTTCAGGTTTTAGCTCTATCTCCAACATTAATATTTCTTTCAACCATTTTCTTATTCTATTCCAATAATCACGGGCTTTAGGACATTCCCACATGTGATAATAGGTCCCTGTTGCTATTTTACATTTCCAACATATGGGTGAAAGATTTGGGCCCATTTTGGCTAACCTCGTGGTTATAAAGATTTTCCTTATAAGAAGTGGCTAACGTGAGTTTCCTGTTTCTTTCCCACAGTTTTTGCCAAATATGTAAATCAATATTAAAGCCAAAATCCCCACTCCACGTTAACATAGTTTCCTTGACCTGCTCTTCAAACATTGCCTGGTCTAGAAGGTAGTGATATATTCTTTTAATCATTTTATCTTCGGTTCCTAATAATATTTAATCTAAGTCTGTCAACTCTGTTTTTATACTCCGATCTTTTTTATATTTCCTATATCGTGATTGCAATTGGAGATATGCCCACCATTCCAGTTCTATCCCTTCTTCCTGGAGATTTTTCCTTGATTTCAATTCTCCTCTCATGTCTAATATATCTTTATACGTTATTACTTTCCCTAGTTGTATGAACATTGGATGTATGTGCATTTCCAATGTTGAAATCCAATTTGGAATTTGCATATAATTTTGTTGCTTAATTTTAACTCACACGTCTATTAATGCTCATCTAATATCATGCCTCTGGAAGTACTGGTGAACCTTGTATTTCTCATCCCATAGTATGGCGTGCCACCCAATCTGCATATCATGGCCTTCCAATCTTAATAATCTCCTATTTTTTAATTGTATCCAGTCCCGCACCCATATTAATATTGTAGCTTGATAATATTTTTCCAAATCCGGGAGACCGAATCCGCCCCTCTCCTTAGAATCTTGCAATAATTTTAACTTAATCCTTGCTTTTTTCCCTTGCCAAATAAATTTGAGTATGGTTTGGTTAAAATTTCGAAAAAAATCCTTATCTAATTTGATTGGTATGCATTGAAACAAAAATAGTATTTTGGGTAGCACATTCATTTTAATTACAGCAATTCTTCCCATAAAAGAAAGCTGTAAGTTTGTCCATCTATCCAGGTCAATTTTAATCTGCTCCATTAATTTGTCATAATTGTCTCCTTTAAGTGTGGCGCATCTAGCTGTTAATTGTATCCCTAAATATCTTATTTTCTTTGTGGTCTGGATGCCTAATCTATCAACTAATTCATTTTTCTGTGCTCTGGTCATATTCTTAACAAACATTTTAGTTTTTTCTTTGTTTATCTTTAGGCCTGCTATTTCACCATATTCACCCAGTACTTCCATTAGCCTTGTCCCTGATTGTAGGGGCTCTTCAATTATAAAGACAAGGTCATCTGCAAAGGCTTGCATTTTAAATATTTCTCTCTTAATCTCCAATCCTTTGATTTGATCATCTTTCCGAATTGTTCTAGTTAATACCTCCAGGGACAGTACAAACAGTAACGGGAATAGTGGACAACCTTGCCTTGTGCCTTTTTGAATTTGGAAACTTTCAGTTGTTTCTCCATTGATTATTACTTTGGCTACCTGTTTGGAATAGATTGCTTTAAACATATTTATAAAACTCTCCCCAAAGTCCATATACACCAGTTGGTTAAGCATAAAGTCCTATTTAACATTATCAAATGCTTTTTGCGCGTCGAGAAAAAATAGCCCCATTTGTTTTTCATTATGAACCTCATAATATTCCAATACATCTAATACAATCCTAACATTATTTCTTATATATCTTTTGGGCAAGAAGCCATTTTGGTCTGTATGTATAAATTCTACTAAGAATCTTTTGAGTCTCAGCCATTATAGCCATAAAAATTTTGTAATCCGAATTTAGTAATGAGATAGGTCTATAATTTTTAATAAATGCCGAGTGTGAGTTTTCATTGGGAATCAATGTAATGATTGCTTCTTCCCACGAGGCCGGTATTTTCGCATTTTTTAGGACTTTATTGCATAGTTCTATTAATATTGGACCTAAAGATTATTGTAGAATTTTATATATTTCTGCTGGTAAACCGTCAGGACCTGGGGCTTTGTTGTTGTTTTTGTTTCTTAATTGCATCTGATAATTCTAGAGGTGTTATCTCTTTATTCAACATGTTTTTGATCTCTTCTGGGACTTTCGGTAATTCAGCTATTTGTAAATATTTTAGTATATTATATAGATTGTTATATGTTGTCGTTGTTGTTAGTTACGAAGTTGTGTCCGACCCATCACGACCCCATGGACAATGTTCCTCCAGGCCTTTCTGTCCTCTAACATCTTCTGGAGTCCATTTAAGCTCATGCCTACTGCTTCAGTGACTCCATCCAGCCACCTCATTCTCTGTCATCCCGTTCTTCTTTTGCCCTCAATCTTTCCCAGCATTAGGCTCTTCTCCAGTGAGTCCTTCCTTCTCATTAGGTGGCCAAAGTACTTGAGTTTCAACTTCAGGATCTGGCCTTCTAAAGAACAGTCAGGGTTGATCTCCTCTAGGACTGACCGGTTTGATCGCCTTGCAGTCCAGGGGACTCGCAGGAGTCTTCTCCAGCACCATAGTTCAAAGGCCTCAATTCTTTGGCGCTCAGCCTTTCTTATGGTCCAACTTTCACAGCCATACATTGCAACTGGGAAAACCATGGCCTTGACTATACGTACTTTTGTTGGCACGGTGATGTCTCTGCTTTTTAGTATGCTGTCTAGATTTGCCATAGATTTCCTCCCCAGGAGCAAGCGTCTTTTAATTTCTTGGCTGCAGTCCCCATCTGTGGTGATCTTGGAGCCCAGGAAGATAAAATCTGTCACTAAGATTGTTATATATGATTGACAATTTTTGTCAATTACATTTTATTAATATACATTTTATCAGTATACTACATAATTTAGAAATATTGTTGAATCTTTGTACTTCAATTTTGAAGATAATGGTAACACCTGTTCTCCCAACTCACAATATTTGCATGTTAAACAACCATAGAAGAAAGATTCAAATGTAAAAAGTGATAAGAGATAAGAAACCAAGATTTCTGCTTTTAAATTCCTGGATGTTTCCATTCTAGTTCCATCCATTTCTAGAGAAGAGGGAATTGTACAATCTTTCCCTGCTGAAAGTGTACTTGGATCAGAATGGAGACGTAGCAGCAGACCTGACAATCTTTAGTACGGTGGTTCTCCCCAAGGAGGATTCCTTTGACAAGGTATTGGGGAGTTTTGAAAGACAAAGACTTACAATCAACCAAGATGCTTTGTCACAGTTAAAGTTGCTCAACAAGGTGGGGAAAATATTGATGTCTTTTCTCTTTTTTCTAAAGCCGTTTCAAGTGGGCTAAACCCAGTAAAAAAAGTGGGTAACCTTCACTGAGAATTGAACATGTGGAGTAAAACCTCTATAATTTTCTTAGGCAGATAAGCATGCTTCAGTTCAATTGACAAAGGTTTCCCTTCTGATGCTGTCATGCTGAATCCTGTTGTAAGCTGATCCAAAATGAGATATGGGGTGATTATTATTTAGGACACAAATCATTGCCATTTAGTGTCCCTTCAGCAGTTTAGTATCACCATAAAACTGGTGAGACAGGGCCTCATATGCTGGAGATTTTGGTGTTAATATCTTCAGGTTCTCTAGTTTTTTGCATTCAAATATCAAAGATGAAGGCAATTCTGTTGACCAGGCCCTGAGTTCAGATTTGGACTGAATCCATTGAAATGGAATCAAGATTGGATGGAGGTCCTGTTTGTCCAATAGTTAAATAAGCTTCATCTTGCCTTGATTGGAGTCAAATTGTTTTTAATCAGCTGAGAACATGCTTATAACTGCCTCTCTCTAACCCTACTTGGATAGTGGAATTTAGGAAGGAGGTCCAAGGCTTTCACTTCAACTGAAATAAATAATGACTGGTCTGATGTGAGCTCATTTATGGATTGATTGATTAAATTTATTTGCTACCCATCTAACCATGATAATGGCTTGAAAACTAAAGTACAGAAGCATCGGTTTGGTGCACAAAACAAATCTTGATATCAGAAATAATAAGGGACGGCTTCCGGTTCCAGATCGCGGCACGCGCAGTCGCATGGAGAGAGCCGTCTCTCCTACCGGCTGCTTTCCCTCCGCCGGTAGACCCTTAACTGGGTCGAAAGTTGCCCCGTAGAGGCGACCACCGCTTGAGGAGGCTCCTGCTTGACTGGGGAAGGGCGGCAGGTCCTTCCTTAGTTTCAGCTATCTCCTTAGGGCCGTCGGAGGAAAGATCGCCCAGCAAAATGGACGATCACTTCGCTGCACCAGCCGAAAGCCAGAAGAACAACTAAGTGTAAAGAACCCCCGTGGAGAATCCGGGTGAGACCTTTCCTACCCCTTCTTTCCCTAATCACTCTCCTGTCAAAAGCCTTTGTGCTTGAATTACTTCCCTGCTCTGAGGGAGCAGCGTTTGGGCATTTGGGAAAAACAGCTTTGGGGAAAAAAAAAAACAGTTAATTTCCATGGACTATTTAAATTTTGGAATACTGAGGGGACCTGAAAACATTTTATTCTTGACTATTATTGTTATAACTATGCATCTATTACTTTGGAGAGGCCTTTGTTCATCTTTTTCAACATGAAAAATAAAAAATCTATTAACTTGGAAAGAAAAAAAGATTTTATGGTCTGCTGAGGACATCTTGTGACGAAAAGTGGTACTGCAACTGTATATTTTTTTCATGGCTGGGGATGGCTTTGACCTTCAAAAGATGATAAGAGTAAGATAACTGAAACAGCTGTGTGGTGATCTGGTTTATTGAAAATTGGAGGTGAACATTTGTTTGATTTCTACGAAATAGAGCCTTCTCTAAAAGATTAAAAAATCTGTTTACTACTGATATGGAACCTAACACACAGCTGGACTATGAGCTCATATTGGAAAAAATTCTGGAAGCCACAGAGGATATGAACTCTTACTTTCAAACTTTGACAGATCAAATTATAGACCGAAAAACAGCGCAGAAGAAGCAGATTGGCGCTAAAGAGATTAGTGAACAATATGTACAACCTAAAGAGGAACCACGTCAACAACTCAACTATGAAACTATACTGAGAGAAACTGGAAACCAAAGAACAAATTAACTTTATACAATTCCAAACGCAATCTATGGAGAAGCCTGACGATCAAAGAATAACTTTAACGGAGATGTCTGAAGCATTAACATCAACAGAGACTGACACTCAGATACAAGTTATTGAAAATTGTGATAAGGTGGATAAACAACTGGCAAACATAACATGGAATAAAACGGCTTTTACCATCCAAAGGCTACTAGAAGAAAGGAAAGAGAACTTTGACCAATTTGAAGCGTTAAAGAATATGGACCTTTTAATATTGTGGTTTGATGATGCAGGAATTTTATTATGGAAACCGACATGGCACAGAAAGAAACCTAGAGTTAGATTTAAAAATGTATTTTAAAGTTTTATTTAATGGGTTTAAAAAGGCTTTGACTTTTTGACTGAGTTAATAACTAATGGAGCACGTGAAATTTCTAAGAGGATACCCTTTGTAACAATACTTTGTTTTAGATATGATAATTATTGGAGAGGTAAACTTTATTTACTGGTTTAAAAAGATTTTTATAGATATAGATGAATTGATAGAATATATACTTAAATTAGATAGAAATCTATTTGTTGGTTTGATATTTTTACTCTAAATAAGATAAGTATTTTGTAATAGAAGAAGAATAAGAGGGATGGGTGACAAGAGAAGAAATGGTATTAATGAAGAAAATATAAGAATAGTACTGCGGGAATAATATACCAGATATAATTATTATGTAAAAAAACAAACAAAAAGGACACCCGAAGTGTTAATAATATGTCTATTTAAGGCTAATTGGAATATGGTAATTGTAAGTTAGTAAAGCTTAAAAACAGGACCTGGATCTTTAGAATTGAAATGTGAGTGATATTTGATAGGATTGTTTGAAGCTTATGTAGAAATGTATCAATTTGAATATGCAAGACTAAATGAGGGAATTAGAGAGGGAATTTTAAATGAATTGATTTGGGCTATATATTTGTGATTGTTTTTCTTTTTTTTGGATGTTCAATATACCCACCTCCACGGTGGTTTCTAAGCACTCTGATGTAACCCTTTTACCCCTATAAAAATCTAATAAAATATATTTAAAATAATAATAATAATAATAATAAGCGACAATTTCAAGGGAAATATTACATAGATTTGGGCTTTGGGTTGTAAGAGTGCACTTCATCTGAAAATCCCTGGAATGCGACTGTTTATCTTGATTGTTAGGACACACTGAGGGCCTACAAATCAAACTAATAATAAATATGAGTGTGTATTTCCTGTCACATTGTGTCACCTAATTGTATTCTTTCAACAGAAAGGACCTTGTGTTGGATACCTTGTGTTGAATATCCCTTTCACACATAAGACTCACACTCATGACCCATGTGGTGCACCAAAAGATCTCTGACTCACCCTTATTGAGGTCTTATGACCTCACCTCCATCTCACCTCACTATAGTTTTAGAAACTAGTCAGCCAGTTTTAGTTTTAGTTCATCAGGATGGCAACCATATAAATTGAACAAATATATATACGAATGAAGAATATCTTTAAGATTGACGGCCCTTCTCTGTAAGGAAATTTCTCTTTTTATCTTAACTGGAGATAATTTTGTACTGCTTTCAAAGGGAGGCAGCTTTGCAATGTTTTATGGACTCCAGAAGAAACCTTTCCCAATTCTATTGGTCAAAAGTTTCTTTCTTCCTCATAGTTTTATTCTAGTTTAATAAATCCAATGAAATGAAAAATTAATATATATTTTACAATAAAGTTCACTCTAAAATTTACTATTTGTGGATATTTAAAAATCAAGCATTTATGAAGAATGGAGGAATGCATGTTAATTCCACTATGAGGAGCAACCCACCGGTTGCCCTTAATGGTTAAATATTTTCTCAATTTCATCCCTGCAGACTTTGTTAAGTAGAAAGCTACTTTATTGTAATCTGATAAATCAGAAGAAAAAGGGAGGAACTGAACAAAGCATCTTCCTGCAATTGTATCTCCTGTCACCATTTGGAAGTGGTCAGAGATTTCATATTTGTCTATGCGAAGCCCAGAGACGACTTGGTTGCTGTTCATGTCTACCTCCATCTTACATTTCTTTGGCATTTCTTCTTTTTCTGCTTAGTCTTTGTCTCAGTCTAAATGTGTGGAAAAATGCCATACTGGACTTGTCAAGCAGGCTCGAGAAGGAGAGCCAGTTTGCTGCTACGATTGCATTCCTTGTCCAGAGGGGACCATCTCCACTCAGGAAGGTGGGTGACACCATAGGGAAACTTTGATCAATATGCATGTTAAAGACACATGTAAGTTTGATTGTTTAGTTCTTATTTTTCATGGTGTCCAATTTCTTCCATAATGGGAAGGATAAGAAAAATATCTTGAATGATGAGGTAAGAAGGAGGATGCTGTGCATTGAGTAGGAAATGTCTTTTATTTCCCAGTTTGGTTGTTTCTGTCCATATTTATCTTTCTTAGAACTATCTGTATTTTTTGTAACTTGAGGAATGATTTTAGATCAATGGGTTTTGCTTACCTAAACCAACTTTATATTACAGGCTGATAGATACATCAATCAATCATTCATTTAATCAGTTAATCTTTATTACGATCATATATCCTTATAAATTGAAATATCTAATTGGGAGGAACAATAGAGGGAGAGATGTTGGGTTAAAGGAACAATGAAAACCAAACAGAGGATTCAGCATAAAATCATCAAGTAGATATTTCCTTTCCACCTTTTCTTATCTTTCCAATTTTCTTTCTTCTTAAATATGGTAGTGAGATATATCACCAAAAAAAAAAAAAAAGGAATATAGTCGGGGTTCTGAAAGGAAAAAAATTCTAACATGCAGTGTTGGGATTAAAATGAACAGAAAGAGGGGAAAACAGAAAACTAATAAAAAAACAATCTACTAAATATCTTTTGATACCAATGTTGAATTCATTCCCTTTAAAATTGTTGCCAAATCGAGAGAATATGGAAACATATTGCTTCATCTTCTCATTTTTACAGGATAAAAAGACTTTACAGATAACACACTCAGTTCCTGTTGTTGAATTCATTTATGAATTAATCTTCCTTAAGATGTTTTTTCAAAATTGTTTATCAAGTTTATATGGCTATTTCACACAAAGTGACTCTTGGTGGAATAGAATTTAACCAATAATAAAAATTAAAACATTGACTTATAAATGCTAAGAAAGCAAGAGAGGAGTACATCAAGATGCTACCTACCATGCAACCAGCACACGGGGCCCTGTTACCAGGGGATCCCCAGGACCATTGAAAGAATCATATTTTAAGGAATTTCTAGAAGGCCTAATAGTTAGGAGACACTCTCAATTTCAGGATAGTCAATGGGTTGTTTTGTGAAGGGGGCTATACAACCTGTCCTGAAATAGTGTTGCAACCCTTCTCAAGTGGTTCTCCATCGATCCAACCATGTTAGACAAATTTAATCCTCTGTACAGTATTTTTGGAGCAGTGTGTTAAGAATATGGTTGGTGGGTCAATCATCAGTAACTGAGTTTAAACGTTTTTGGGATAAACATATGTCCATCATCTGAATTTTTTTTTAAAAAAATGAAATAAAATATTAAATAAATAAGAAAACAAAAAACTCAAAGGGCAGACTGGAAGCAGCACTAGGTCTTTTTCTGCCATCAGTTTTCTGTTTCTATCTTTTTATCCCATACTCATAGGGTTACTCTTGAAAACCACCTGGAATTTATAAAATTGTCCAGAATGCAAAGGCATGCGCAATGTTGAGTTTCCGTGTGTTCTTCCATAGGACACCCCTGCTGTGCAGGCTCCACAGAATCCCAGTTTCTTTCCAGGTGCAATTAAATTCACCTTTCAAACCCTCCATGAGACAGAACCAGGGTATCTGCAGGGTTTCCTCTGCTTGAGGATATCTGCTTGTCCCACCAGAGCAGATATAATTGGCATGCAAATGATCTGTTCCCTAAAAGATTCCCACTTTATGGATCATCAGAAGCCTGCCTATTCTGCTGCAGTTCCTGCCCTATTGGGCTTACTCCTCCTTGAAATAGAATAGGCCCCCCATCCTCTTAAACTTCTGGAGACTTGCCACTTCTCCCAACCATTTGGGATAAGGTAAGGTCAGTGCAGGATAAGAATCTGGTGGATTACCTCAGAGAAGGGAATTTGCAGCACCAGATAGTTCTCCTTTTAATTTTATGTTGTTGTTGTTGTTGTTCTTTTTATAGTTGTGTGTATTGGGGATTTTTTTGTTGTTGTAGTGTAAGTATATTCCATTTAATGAGACTTTTCTGTCTCTCTCTATCACATCTTATCCAAAGTTTTTCTTGAAATTTGAAAGACTATAAAAGAAATATTACTTTCTTTTCTCAGATACCAAAAAATGCACCAAGTGCCCAGATGATCAATATCCAACTGAGAACCGAGTCCAGTGTATCCCCAAAAGAATAACCTTCCTGTCCTATGAAGAACATCTCAGCATCATCCTCATCTCCTTTGCTCTACTCTTGTTCCTAATCACAGGCTTTGTTTTAATCATATTCATTAAATACCTTGAAACTCCTATTGTCAAAGCCAACAACCGGGACCTCTCCTACATCCTCCTGGTCTCCCTTCTGCTTTGCTTCTTATCCTCCTTGTTCTTCATTGGCCGACCAAGGAAAGCCACTTGCCTTCTCCGTCAAACAGTGTTCAGCATTGTCTTCTCAGTAGCCGTGTCATCTGTGTTGGCCAAAACAATCACAGTAGTGCTGGCATTCCTAGCTTCAAAACCAGGCAATAAAGTGAAAAGATGGTTGGGGAAGAGCTTGGCCAACTCCATCATCCTTTCTTGTTCTGCTGTCCAAATTCTCATCTGTGCCATGTGGTTGGGAGTTTCTCCCCCATTTCCTGACTCTGATCTGCACTCCCAGCCTGAAGAGATTATCCTTCAATGTAACGAAGGCTCTGTCACCATGTTTTATGTTGTCCTTGGCTACATGGGCTTCCTTGCTGCAATTTGCTTCACTGTGGCTTTCCTGGCCAGGAACTTGCCTGGAGCTTTCAATGAAGCCAAGCTGATCACCTTTAGCATGCTGGTCTTCTGCAGTGTCTGGGTTTCCTTCCTCCCCACCTACCTGAGCACTAAAGGAAAATACATGGTGGCCGTGCAGGTCTTCTCCATCTTGGCCTCCGGTGCTGGACTATTGAGCTGCATCTTCTTTCCCAAGTGCTACATTATCATCCTGAGACCAGATCTAAACACTAAGGAACATCTAATGG
The DNA here is from genome assembly GCA_023970755.1 of Azemiops feae. Lineage (NCBI taxonomy): Eukaryota > Metazoa > Chordata > Lepidosauria > Squamata > Viperidae > Azemiops > Azemiops feae. Next base: position 89,055 of record JALGBA010001150.1, read on the forward strand.
CAAAAGCAGGGGAATGATTGTGAAATTGTTTCTTAGGCTGGTAACGTCTAATTATCCATTATTATTGGTTATAATTGGTTATAATAATCACAACTGCTATATCTTCTTCTCTGTCTTCAGGAATATATTGAAATTTAAATAGTGTTCTGCTTTCTGCATTTCTAAAACTGGCACCACTCGTTCTAGGTTTTGATTTGCTTGTTCTAATTTTTCATCTTCTTACATTAGTACTTCCATTTTTTTGTCAATATCATCTGATTTATTTTCCATTTTCTGAATTCTTTGTTCATTTTTAACAATCATTTGCTGATGGGCTTCAAACTGTGTCTTTATATCCAACATTTGTTCGTTTAATTTATCAAAATTATTTTTTGTCTCTTCATGGTTTCTCTGTATTGATTCTTGAATTAATTTTAATGTGGTTTGCATGTCAGTTTGAGCAGTGCTTATTTTCTGATGCTGCAACATTGTTTCAATAGATCCCTGGCTTGTTGAACTATATGTTCTGACAGAAGGTGCAGAGGAAGTTTTTTTCATAAGTCTAGTGAGATTTGATGCACTCATTTTTCGAGCAAACTATCTTAGCCTAAAATCCAAACCGAGAAAAGAGCCAACTACTTTAGGCTAGATCCAAATTCTCAAGGAGAAAAAACAAGAGAAAAAAATGAAAAAAGAAAAAAAAAGCCAACTGTCTTAGGCTAAAATCCAACCATAAAATCGAGCCAACTATTTTAGGCTAAATCCAAATCCTCCAGTCAAATCACAAATATAAAACGCCCGCTGTCTCCAAATAATTCCTGTTTTAGTTATATCCAGAGTCAATAGATATAATTGTAAAGAGTCTTTTCTCATGCACAGTCATATAAAGGCACTTTGTTTACACCAGGTGTTGTTTCAAATTCTTTTATCATTTTGTATTACTGTAGTATCTCCTTTTACCACTAGATGTCCTCATACATTGTATTGTCTATATCTGGTTTTAAAAGATTGTTACAAAGTTTTGTTTTAAAGTTCTTTGGAAGTTGTTTACCCTAGAAATTAAATCTAAAAAGATTTTCCACGTCCTGTAGGTCAATCAGTTTTTCTTTAAGTCGATCTAAGTTCCATTTTTAAGTATTCTTTTATATTCCTTAAATTCCTTACCCCTCTTGTAATTGCTCGCCGCTTTTAACTCTCTTCTCCCCTAGTCCTTCTGGGGTCTTTACTTCGTAGATTTTTGCCAATCAGGGGATCAGTATTTCTGAGTCCATAAGGAAAAGGAATAAAAAACAGGCTCACCCATTTTCAGCATGCTGTTGACAATCAGCTGTTTGGCGGAGCACCGCAGCTCCTCGCTTTTTTTTCCGGCTGACGATGACTTGGGCTGCCTGTGCTTACCAGGCAGCCTTTCTTCCGTCCTTTAGAAAGGTTTCTTCAGTCCGTCTGGACCGACCGCCATCTGGTCCAGACTCCCGAAGCTTCCCTCCTTCTTCGTTGCCCCTCCAGGGCAATTTTCCGATCCCTTGGGGTTGCCGGACTGAACAAAATCGGGCTAAGAAGCCGAACCCCCAGTTTCTTCCACCCGTCTCGTCATGGTATCAGACCGGAAGTTGGGGAGGAGCTTTCTGAGGGACCTCCTCCATCTTCCCAGGGTGGAAAAAGGCAGGCAGAAGTTCAACTGGTCTAGCAGTCTCCCTAGCTCTCGGCAGTGAACCTTGCAGGGATGGACAGGAAATATGGGGACAATGGAAGGGACCCCCAGGAACTCTGGGCTGGAGGAAAACTAATATCCATACTTCTCTCTCCCTCTTCTTTTGGGGGGGATATGGGGAGGGGGTCACAATAAGGATATCCACACCAATACTCCTGAGGTCTCCCAGCCCTTCAACACCCACATTCCCTGAGTATCCCAAACTGTTCTTCTCCCCCCTATTTTCAGCCCTACTTGCTGCCTTTGGATCATTTTTGAGGCCTCTTTCCTGTCCCCCTCCCAAATAGGCCCTCTGCAGCCCCCCAAGACCATCTCAAAGGGAGGGGCTCAAGCCCCCTTCACTAAAGGGAGAGTTTGGAGGAGCAACCCACGTGATGATTGAGCATTTGGGGGTTCTGGGGAGGGTTTCCCTTTCCCAAAATCTTTCTTGGGGGCTCCCAGCCCCTTCCCACTCCTTCCCCCAAGAAGGAATGCAAGCTGAACTCTTCCCTCACCTTAAAAAAAAACTTCAGAAGATTCAGAAGAAAAATTGAAGTTGCAAAAACACTTTTGCCAAAAAGGATCTTTTTCTTATACTTTTGGTGTCATTTCTGGATTCAGGTCTGAAAATGCCTGTTTCCCTCTTTCCGCTTTCGTTTTCCGACTCCTTCCTCTTTCAGTGCAAGAAAGTTTGGGACTCAGGTGCTAATTCGGGGTCTGCAAGGTCCCCCTCTCACCCAGCCACGGGGAGGGGGCGAGAGAGAGGCCTGGCTGCCTCTTATCCCATCTTGGCTGCCTTCCTGCGACCCCCGCCCACCTCGGCCACAACCAGGGAAGGGGGGGTTCCTCTTCGTCCTGCGGTGGGAAATGAGGCGAGGGAGGGAGTGGAGAACATGCGGAGATCGAGGCTCCTGCAAGCTCCCGCCTATCTTGTCCTCCACCCTTTCCCCACTACTGGAGTCCCAGCCCCTTTCTCCTCCCCCTTCCCTCAGAAGCACTGATGTCCCCTCCCAGCCCCTCTCCTCCCCCCAGCCAGCCCCCTCCTTACCGGGGGTCTCCTTCCCCCCTTCGCTTCGGGGGATCCGGGCCAGCGTCCCCACCAGAAGCAGCATCAGGGGGAGCCCAGCGGAGCCCATGGATGGCGCTCCACCAGCACTCACAAAGAGTGGGGAGGAAGACGGAAGTTCTCCCAGCCCCAGAGGCGGAATCAGGGGTCTGGATTGGGGGGGGAGGAAACGTTTTCCTCGAACTTTATAATTGGGAGTGTCCATAAGAGCGGAGGGGCCAATGGGAAGTCTCCCTTCTTGAGCGTCATCGGTCTCCGGGCAGAGTCTCCTTTGATTTCACCCGATGGAGGAGATTGTTCGGCGCAGAGAGAGAAGCAGAGAAAGTGGGGGGCGGGGGGTGAATCCCTTCAGTCTTGGGGAGCCGCAGCTCAAGAGGATATTTCACGACAGCTCCGGAGGGGAGGGTGGACTTCCTTTTGCCCTCCCCCCTCCGGATCCTGTCGGGGGGGGGTCTACAGTGGATGAAAAAAGGGGAGGAACCGCCCCATAGCCAGTGAGGACTTGGAGGGGGGTCTCTTAGGCGGCTGACTGGGGATTCCTTGGGTGCTTACACACACACACACACACACACACACACACACACACACTCCCCCAATCATGCGGGGTCACTGCCCCCCACCGCCTCTCCAGGGAAGCTTCTGCCTTTTGGGCCCTTCCTGGCAAAGGGGCTGCGGGAGGGGAGGTTTTGCCCCCAGCTCTGTCGGGTTTTCTGACCCACCGCAAAGAGGTCGGTTTTGGTTCAAGAATCGCTCCTTCCTTCCTTCCTCCCTCCCTCCCTCCCTTCCTTCTCTCCTTCCATTTTATTGAACTCCATGGGAATTGAAGGGGTATAAACTATGACATAAAAAAAGAAATAAAATAAACTGCCCCCCCTTGCACAGATAAACTGGACCAGCCCCCGATTCCTGCCTAACCTCCAAACGGTGCTGTTTCTGCCTGGGGGGGGGGCTTTTTTTCCAAGCCGATGGGAGAGCAAGAAATGCCGCCCCCCCTTTGGGAAAATGTCCCACTCGGAGATCACTCTCTTGGGAGCGGGGAGGAGTCAACGGAGACCAATCAGCTCTTGGGGGAGCAACTTCAATCTGGATCCCTGCCGAGAATGCGCGGGGGGGGAGGGATTGGGACCCCAGAGCCGCCCGAGACAATCCTGAGGATACTCAGAGGATGAAAAAAACAGGTTTTCCCCTGAGGAATATTCGAGAAAGAGCCTTCCCTGGATTCGACCTCTTTCAGCCTTTGGCCTCCCAGCCCCTCCTCGACTGTGGGGCTGCCCCCATGCCTCTGAGGATGCCCGGGCGGTGGGGCTGACCTTCCCCTCCCCACCCCCACGTGGCCCTCCCTCCGGTTAGCCCCTCCCTCTGCTGCTCCTGGGTGATTCGCCCCTCCCTTCTCCTCCTTAGTCAACCCCCCCGAGTCTCCCCCCCGTTTCAGGGACCCTTCCCCTCCCCCAAGGGAGCTGGAGGGGGCCCGGAGGCCACTTTCAGGGAAGGACCAGGTGCTTCTTCGGCGTCCTCTGTGGCAATATGGGAGCCTAAACGGACATCTAGTCCACCCCTCCATGCACACAGAGGAAAGTCTGGCCGAGAATCATGAAGAGACCAAGGAAAGTGGAGGGTCCCTTCTGGGGCTGCCATGAACACACCCCCCTTGAGCTGCAGCCCCCCCTCCCACATACCCAACGGATCCCCCTCCCATTTTCTCCGCTTATCTCTCTGCGGGGAACTCCCTCCTCCATCGGGTGAAGTCACAAAGGTCTCTGCCCGGAGACCGATGACGCTCAAGCGGGGAAATTTCCCATTGGCGCGTCCTCTCCTTCTGGCCCCTCCCAACTCAGCTTCCTTGAAACACGCGTCTCCCGTGCTCAGAACGTGTGGAAGAAGCGGCTCCTTCAGCTTTCCTGCCCCTCAACTCCAAATGGGAAGGAATCTCCCTCCTTTTGGGGTTCAGGGCCCCACTTTTGCTGGCAAAGCAGCCCCGAATGAGGATCCCGGAATAAAGTCTGGTCGTTTCTCCTCTGCTTGGCGCTCCTTCGTTCGGACAACTTCCACATCTTGGCCATAATGTCAAAGTGGTGACTTATTTGCCAGCCATCAGCACAGCCCAACCCACACCTATAAAGCCACACGCACCCAGACACCACAACTACCACACCCAGAATACCCACCCACCCTCTGCCGGGGCGAACTTCTCCCCGAGGGTGGGCTCCAGCCCTAGTCCCAAAGCTCGGAAGAGAAAAGCCCTGGTCAAGGAGACCGACCCAGGTGGGATCCTGTGATTCCAAAGTTCTTCTCCCTTTCAGCAGGTAAATATATAAAGTAACATTTTGGAAGAAATTTTGCCGGTATAAAAGTGCAGATCTAGAGTGGAATCACTGAGGGTCTTAGGACGCTCAGACTATGAAGAACTAAATTTTCCCCTAAGAAAATCCCACCTCGGCTGCCTTCCCATGGCCCCCTCCCCACCTCAGCCACAAACATCAAAGGGAGGGGTCTCTCTCTCTCTGTGTCCTCCTGGGGGGATGGGATGTGGGGAGGGAGGGAGGCTCCCGCAGTCTCTCTTGCCCTCGACCCCTTTCCCAAAGTCACGTCTGGGGTCCCAGCCCCTTTCTTCCCCCCCAGGAGCACTGACGGCCCCTTCCAGCCCCTCTCCTCCTCCCCCCTATGAGCCCCCTCTTTACCGGGCGTCTCCTTCCCCCCTTCGCTTCCGGGGATCCGGGCCAGCGCCCCCACCAGCAACAAAAGAGAGACCCCAACAGAGCCCATGGATGCCGCCCCACAAGCACCCCCAAAGACAGGGGAGAAAGATGCGGAGGCTCCCAGCCCCAGAAGCGGAATCGGCAGGTCTCGCTTGGGGGGGGAGGAAGCGGTTTCCTCGGACTTCGTAATTGGGAGGGCCCATAAAAGCGGAAGGACCAATGGCAATTCTCCGTTCTTCATCGTCATCGGTCTCCGGGCAGAGTCTGCCTTGACTTCACCCGATAAAGGAGATCGTTCGGCAAAGAGAGAGAAGCGGAGAAAGTTGGCGGGGTGTGTGTGGAATCCCTTCAATCTGGGTGAGGGGGCTGAATTTTAGGGGGGCGTTTCATACCAGCTCCGGAGGGGAGGGCGGACTTCCTTTTGCGATCCTCCCCCCTCGATTCTCAACCAGAGCCTCCTTTTCTCTGGGTGTCTGGAGGGGTGGACTAGATGCCCTTTCGGTTCCCAGAGGGAGCCTAGAGCAAAGTGGAGCCAGAGCTTGAGGATGGATGGATGGACAGACGGTAAGTTAAACCAAAGGGTAAATTTATAATTTATCATATAAATCGGAATTTTAACAGAAATTCTGTGGACTTCAGTAATCCTTTACTCTCGAGTATAGGATTACAGTCTTAACCATTAAAGTCTAAAAACCGTTTTTCCCACCCAAACTATCCAAAAAAACAGACATTCTGTTTCTTATGTATCACTACATCAATGGATCCTTTCCGGGAACGGGGGGGGGCTGAAGGGGTCAAACTCCCCCCCCGGCCCAGCACCAGCCTCGGCAAGCCAGAGTCGGGTCCCCCCCTGCAGCTGCCACTCCCAGCCCTATACACAAACACACACATACACACACAGAAAGCACACCTACCCACACCACCTAGCAACTCCTTTCTAAACCCCCCGAAGAGGCGCTTGAGTCCCGCTTCCTCCCCCCCCGCCGCCCCCAGCCTGAAGCGCTGGGCTCCCCCGAGGCGGAACCGAGAAACTGGCCCTGATCCATCAGGCAACAAGCCCGGATTGGCAAGCACATTGGATTAAAAAAAAAAACAATGTAAAACAGAGTTAGGGAGGTCGTAAGGTAAACAGAAGGAGACAATTTTTTCCTAGGTAGTAAAAAGAGTGGAAGAAAGTGGGCAAATGGAATAGTCTCTAAGGAAGGATTTGGCCCAAAGGCTTTGAGTTAAAGTGGTTAGGAGTCTCGTGGCGTTTCTCCACATTTGATTTCAGTGCCCAGGGGAGACACCCCAAATGGGAAGCATCCAGAATCTGCTGTGCAAAAATGTAACAGAATAACAGACTTGGAAGGGACCTTGGAGGTCTTCTAGTCCAACCCACTGCTCAGTCAGGAAACCCTATAGCATTCTGGACAAATGGTTGTCCGGTCTCTTATTTTAAGAGTGCCTCCAGTGACGGAGCACCCACAACATCTGGAGACAAGCCGTTCCACTGATTAATTGTTCTCACTGTTAGGAAATTTCTCCTTAGTTCTGGATTGGATCTCTCCTTGATAAGTTTCCATCCGTTGCTTCTTGTCCTGCCTTTAAGTGCTTTGGAGAAGAGGTTGACTCCCTCTTCTTAAACATTGGAAGGCTGCTATCATGTCACTCTTAGTCCTTCTCTTCATTAAACTGGACATACCCAATTCCAGCAACCGTTATTTGTATGTTTTAGCCTCCAGTCCCCTGATCATTTTGTTGCTCTTCTCTGCACTCTTTCTAGAGTCTCAGCATCTTTTTTACATCGTGGTGACCAAAACTGGATGCAGCATTCCAAGTGTGGCCTTGTAAAGTGGCATTAACCCTTCATGTGACCTTGATTCTGTCCCTCTTTTAATGCAGCCTAGGACACTTAGTGAGATTTAAGTCCAGTGGGGCTGACCCTCTAGGTCCCTTCTCTAGTTTTTGGGAGACAAAGTTGTCTTCAAGGTTCATCAGGAGCCTGCTAGATCTCCCACTAGGCGCAGAACTTGTCTCCCAGTTGATGTCAGGGTAGTCAAAGTCCCCCATTACTATTGTGGTCTGCTTCCTGCATGCCTTGGCTATCTAATTAACAAAAAGTTCATCTCTTTTCTCTGTTTAGTTTTGTGGTCACAATATATACCCCTGGCTCTGTCATTCTTTTTTCCTTTCATATTAACCCAAATGCATTCAAGGAGGTTTTCATCTTTGTTCTGTTGCATTTCTATAGCGGTGTAGTTATTTCTTATATATAGTGCAACTGCACCTCCTCTTTAATTAGGTCTGTTTCATATTTATGTTTTTGTTTATTTTATTTAATATACAAAATACAAAGAAAAACAGAAATGGGAAATTAGGGGAAGGAGAAAGAGAGGGGGAAAGAAAGTGTGAGGTACAAGGGGAAAAAAAGAAAAAAAGACGTTGACTTCAGACTCTTTTTAGCACAGTACAAAATAAAATAAAAAACACTCCAGCGTCAACTTTTTGCTTTTACACATTAGTATATAACTAGGCATTTCTATAATGGCAAATCTATCTAATCGACAAAACTAAAGTCATATCAGGTCTGTTTCTTTTGAACACTTTAAATGTTAAAATATTACATTTAATAGCTGGAACAGGAAAGTGTACAAAGGTCCAGAACACAGCCTTGTAGTTGAGTGAGGGCGGGCTCCTGCATGAGGCGATCTGTGCTCTGATTGGTTGCTGCGGGTGTAAAGGGGGAGTTTTCCTTTTTCCCCGCCTTTTTCTTCTGTGTGCTCTGCTCTTTTGTGATTTACCTCACGATTTACCTCACCATGTAGTGATATGCCTGACTATCTTATCTGCCGTAAACATAGATGTTAAATATATTTATTGATGTAAAACTACAAGTTTGTGCCAGTGTCTCCCACTTCCTTTGGACGGCTGCTGCTCAGTTCCTCAACGTTAAATCTTTTTAGTTCTGCCTCCCAGTCGTGGGTTTCATCCCACTAAGTTTCAGGAATTGCAACCATGACACTCCTCCTGCCTTTGGGCTTCAAGTCCACCCTGTTTATCACTCGTACTTTGAGCCTTGGTGTGTGGAGGCCTCTGAGTCCCTTTTGACTGACCCTGCATTGGGTTTCTGCAATCCCCTCTTTTGTGTCCGAGTTCCTTTTTTGCCCCAAATTTCAAAAATCTCTTGTATCCACAGCAAGGAGGTTTTGTTGAGGCACATTTTTTTTAAAAAAAGGAACAATTAACGAATGTTAAAGGAACATCTGTAACCTGAGGAGAAACTCTCAGGGCAGGATGGGGTCCCCAGAGCAGGAGTGGAGGGAGGGGAGGGGCTCCCTCCACTGCACAACAGTTGTGTATATACACAGCCAGTTGCACAAAGTGGGTCCCAGATCCAGGCAGCGCCTGATCAGAGCAGAACTCCTGGACTCTTTTCATGTTTCCCCAGCAAGATTTTGATTTTCTCTGAGTTCCTCCTGCCACCCCAGCCCTCCACACACACAACCACACACACACAAATACACAGAGGAACGTTGTTTCTTTCTGCAACCCCCAACAGCTGGAGAAGCGCTGGAGTTTCGCTTCCCCTCCCCGCCTCAGCCTGAAGCGCTGGGCTCCCCCGAAGCGGAACCGAGAAACTGGCCCCGACCCATCAGGCAACAAGCCCGGATTCTTCCCCGGGGCAGCTCCGGGACTGTCCCGCTTCGCCCCATGGCTGAGTCTCCAGGAGGGGCGGCCCCCTCGGTCCTCTGCCCTCCCCCCCGGAAGAGGCTGAGGGGCCCTCCCGACCCCCGAGGAGACCCCGGACAGCCCAGGGAAGAAACCGAGGGAGGGTTGGAGAAACGTCCCCGGAGGCCCAAAGGACCCAAAGGCTCCGATTCTCCCCCTTCACACGTTACGGGGAGACTCGGCTCTCTGGGGGGGGGGAGAAAGGGGGGGCTCTGATGCCGGGAAAGCGGGAAGGAGAGAGAGGAGAAGGATGAGAAGCAGGGAGGGGGAGGGGCTCAGCTGCAGTGGGGGGAGGGGGACGCTGACGGAGGAGCTGGAGGAGTGGGGGGGGACGGGTCTCCCCAGAGAAAGTCTGTCCATGGGGGGGTTAAACGTTGACACCAACTTGAGGGCAGGTAACCATCATTAGACTCTGGTTAAAGGAGATCTCCGGTCCTTTCCCCACCAGTTAAAGCGCTGGGGATGGTGATGACTTAACAGTTCATTTCATGGCTGTTCAAAGTTACAAGGGCACTGAAAAAACTGACTCTTCACCTAATATTTCTTCTTTTTAAAAATTTTTTTATTGTTTTTAATGCTTTTTTTTATAATTTCATGTATATACCCGTGTTTAGCTTTGTGTATCCAACCCAGTCACTTGTTGTGAGATGGGTGGTTATATAAATTTGATAGCTAGATGATATAGATAGTTAGAGGGGGATAGAGAGATAGATAGAGATGATAGATAGATGATAGCGAAGAAAGAGAGAGAGAGAGATGATAGACATAGATGATAGATAGATAGATAGATAGATAGAGATAGATAGAGATGATAGATAGATAGATAGATAGATAGATAGATAGATAGATAGATAGAGACAGACAGACAGACAGACAGACAGACAGACAGACAGACAGACAGACAAGATAGATAGAGACATAGAGAGACATAAAGAGATGAGAGAGATGAGAGGGAGAGACTGGGAGGGAGGGAGGGAGGGAGGGAGAGAAAGGGAGAGAGAAGGAAAGAGAGAGAAGAGAGAGAGAGGCATCCTGGGATTTCCAGACTGCTTCATCCCAGGACTAGCCTGGACTGGCCTTGCATAGTTTCTGAAATCAGCCCTGCTGAGGAGGGATTTTCACCTGCTGACAGGGAGCGTTTCCTCTCTAGATAATCCGAAAAGCTTTTGCTGAAGAGAGAAAATAGCGTATCTGAAAAAAGACTCAAAAGAAGGAGCTGCTTCTTCTTTACCCTTCATATAATGTGTTTGATTTCATCCTCCAAAATACGTTTGCCTTGTGGCACACCGATCAAAACGAATGAAATAATCAAATTAGTTAATTCCCATTTTAAAAAGCATATTTTCAAGCCAGCGCAAACATTGGCAAGCACATTGGATTAAAAAAAACAATGTAAAACAGAGTTAGGGAAGCTGTATAGAGCAGGGCTTTTCAACCTTTTCACCGATTGTACCACTTTTAGGATATGGCAGTATTCGAGTACCACCTAGCAAGGTGTCAAAAACTTGATGACCAAAAAAAAAAACCCTGTTCAAAGTTGCAATTGCACTGAAATGACTTATGACCATTTTCACACTTATGACCATTGCAGCATGCCCAGGGTCATGTGATTTATATTTGGATGCTTGGCAACTGATTCATATTTATGATGGTCACAGTGTCCCAGGGTCATGTGATCCCCTTTTGCAACCTTTTGACAAAGTCAATGGCAGGGCTGCTGGTGGCCAAGTGCTAGGGCAGGACTTCCCTCCCTCCCTCCTCCCTCTTTCTCATGCCCACCTCCTTCTGAAGGAAGAATTTGACACACACCCCATATTTTCCTCTTCCATATATTCATCAAACAAGAAAAAGCCTCCAGAAACAGAAAAGACAAACTGCTGAGTGAACTAGCTTAAAAAGGCACATTCACCTTTAAGAATTAGCTACTGGCTAGAAAGGAAAGTAAGGAAGAAAAAAAGTGTAGTAAGTATTGGCTGCCAGCTAAGGCAGCCTCCCCAAATGGCTCCATTCATAAGTAAAAGAATCTACAGGCAAAATCCATTCAGGAGAAAAATACTTCAAAATCCCTTGCAGCAAAACTTTCAGCTAACAATAGCAGAGCAATAGAAGCTAACACGAGACATCAGCCATCAGCCATCAGCCAAATAGAAATTGCCAAACACTCCTTAAGAACACAAAGCCCACATTGCACAAATCCCAGAACTTCAAAGTCACAAAAGCACATAAGAATCCTTCCACTCTCCATCTCCCTCCCTCCCTCGTGCCTCTGCAGCTCCAGAGGACTCTTTCACTGTAAGTCCTTGCCTGCGCTGGCTCTTTCCCTCCCCCACTACACTTGGCTAGGCAGGGCTGCGTACCATCTGCCACTCGTTAATGTACCACAAGTGGTACGTGTACCACAGGTTGAAAAGCCCTGGTATAGAGGACTTTGGAGGTCCTCTAGTCCAGCCCCCTGCCCATGCAGGAGACCCTATACCACTTCAGACAAATGGCTGTCCAGTCTCTTCTTAAACACCTCCAGTGATGAAGCAATCACAACTTCTGGAGGCAAGCAGTTCCACTAATTAATTGTTCTCACTGTTAGGAAATTGCTCCTTAAATCCAGATCTCTCCCTAATAAATTTCCATCCGTTGCTTCTTGTCCTGCCTTCAGGGGCTTTGGAGAATAGCTTGACTCCCTCTTCTTTGGGGCAGCCCCTCTCTTTGGCTTTGATGCCTACCTGCTCATAATCTCTTGATATTGTTTCCAGGGACTTTGTGTATCATTCATCCCCACATGAAAGAGGAGAAAGGAATAATAATCTGTGGATTATTTTTAGTAAGCCTCTCACTCACATCTTTGATAGTTGTTCCTGGGAAACAGCTGACCACTAGTTTGACTGTCCATTCTACAAATTGCTGGCTCAGTTCCTCTGAGCAATGAATCCTCAATTACCAACACACGTCTTTGTTTATCTTAAGGAAGTCTGGTCTGATTTTTTCCCCTGCAATTGGTACATTTGGTGTTGTCCCTTTTCCAGGTGCCCACAGGCTCTCTTCCAAGGGGGGGTATTACTGACGGGAGCCCAAGTCTTCTCTGTGTTTGAGACAGTTCCTCCACCAACCTATTCTTTATGTGCCCCAGATGAGGAATGGGAGGGGGAAAAAATCTTCCCTTGGAGATCGACACCCCAGGATTCCTGCAGAACCAGTCTGGATGACTTCTGGAGGGGGCAAGGCTCAGTTGGAGAGCTATCTAGGGGCATCTAGGGGTGCTGGGGAGAAGGGAGGGGCCTTCCACTCAGAGTTGCCCTCTTTATCTTTCCTCTCTCCCGCAGAGCTACTCTCCCTCCCCCCCCGATGGCAAATATCTCCCACACCAGGAATGGCTTCGGGTGAACTTTCTGCTCTGGCCCAAAGAGGCCCAACACCCCCTGCCCAGGAGCTCCCAAACCAGGGAGATGAACATCAGTGCAACCTTCCCAAAGATCAAGGCCATTGGCCACAGGATCACTTAGGGCCTTTTCTGAGGGGGGGTCTCAGATGAGCTCCAGTTGGGGGCCACACGAGACTCACACAGGACTCTCTCTGTTGGGGACCATCGGGTCAGGACGGGGTCCTCCACCCAGGACATGAAGCAGGAGGACCCTCAAACTGTGCAGGAGACACTGCTCTAGGGGTCTCCTCTGCCCAGAGGGAGGGAACTTCAGACCCGAAGGCAGGAAGGGCTGTGGGGCAGCAGTGGCGATAGGTGGGCAGTCCTGGAAAAGGCGTCTGGGGTGTCAGGTGGAGGGAGGGAGGCACTGGGTGCCAAAATGGGGCAGAACTCTCCAGTTGTGAAGGAGAGAAATGGCACAAATGGCTGGATGAGTGTAGGGGGAGTTTCAGGGGTCCCCCAATGGCTCCCCACAAGTGCTTGAAGGGCACCATGCCTCCTGGCATCCTGGCCCTCAAAAGTAGGCTTGAGGGGAAGTAGAGCAAGGGGGCCTCCGAGCAGGAGGGGAGTCCTGCCCCTTCCCCTCCCTGGATCTGCCCACCCTCCTCCCAAACCAGTTCTGGCTTCGGACCTGAAGTAGCCGGGATGGTTGATCCAGAGTCAGGGGAGGTGTCAATCTGGGGAGGGGAAGGGGAGAAGGGAGGACCCTCCTGTGGGGGGGGCAGGAAAGAGGAGGAGGAAGAGGAAGGAAGGAAGGAAGGAGGAATTCCAGTATTTTTCCTACAATGTTTATTCTTTTACAGCAAAGCGAAGGGAAGGGATTCGGACGAAGAGTAATGGAGATGAAGCTTTGTTGTTGTTAGTTGCGAAGTTGTGTCCGACCCATCGCGACCCCATGGACAACGTTCCTCCAGGCCTTCCTGTCCTCTACCATCTTCTGGAGTCCATTTAAGCTCAGCCTACTGCTTCAGTGACTCCATCCAGCCACCTCATTCTCTGTCGTCCCCTTCTTCTATTGCCCTCAATCTTTCCCAGCAATTAGGCTCTTCTCCAGTGAGTCCTTCCTTCTCATTAGGTGGCCAAAGTACTTGAGTTTCAACTTCAGTATCTGGCTTCTAAGGAGCAGTCAGGGTTGATCTCCTCTAGGACTGACCGGTTTGATCGCCTTGCAGTCCAAGGGACTCGCAGGAGTCTTCTCCAGCACCATAGTTCAAAGGCCTCAATTCTTTTGCGTTCAGCCTTTCTTATGGTCCACTTTCACAGCCATACATTGCAACTGGGAAAACCATGGCCTTGACTATACGTACTTTTGTTGGCAGGGTGATGTCTCTGCTTTTTAGTATGCTGTCTAAATTTGCCATAGCTTTCCTCCCCAGGAGCAAGCGTCTTTTAATTTCTTGGCTGCAGTCCCCATCTGTGGTGATCTTAGAGCCCAGGAAGATAAAATCTGTCACTACCTCCATTTCTTCCCCATCTATTTGCCAGGAATTGAGAGGGCGGATGCCATGATTTTGGTTTTCTTAATGTTGAGTTTCAAGCCAACTTTTGCACTCTCCTTCTTCACCCGCATCAAGAGGCTCTTTAGTTCCTCTTCACTTTCTGCCATTAGAGTGGTATCATCTGCATATCTTAGGTTGTTGATATTTCTCCCGGCAATCTTAATTCCAACTTTTGATTCATCTAGCCCTGCCTTTCTCATGATGTGCTCTGCATATAAGTTAAATAGGCAGGGCGACAGAATACAGCCTTGCCGGACTCCTTTCCCAATTTTGAACCAATCAGTGGTTCCGTGTCCAGTTCTCACTGTTGCTTCTTGACCCGCATATAGGTTTCTCAAGAGACAAATAAGATGGTCTGGTACTCCCATCTCTTTAAGAACTTGCCACAATTTGTTGTGATCCACACAATCAAAGGCTTTAGCATAGTCAATGAAGCAGAAGTAGATGTTTTTCTGGAACTCCCTAGCTTTCTCCATAATCCAGCGTATGTTGGCAATTTGATCTCTAGTTCCTCTGCCTCTTCGAAATCCTGCCTGTACTTCTGGAAGTTCTCGATCCACATACTGCTGGAGTCTAGCTTGTAGGATTTTTAAGCATAACTTTACTTGCATGTGAAATGAGTGCAATGGTGCGATAGTTTGAACATTCTTTGCCATTGCCTTTCTTTGGAATTGGAATGTAAACTGACCTTTTCCAATCCTGTGGCCACTGTTGAGTTTTCCAAATTTGCTGCCCCTCTTCTTAATCTCTTCTGCCTCTGTTAGGTCCCTGCCATTTTGGTCCTTTATCATGCCATCTTTGCATGAAACGTTCCCTTCATATCTCCAATTTTCTTGAAGAGATCTCTGGTTCTCCCTATTCTATTGTTCTCTTCTATTTCTTTGCACTGTTCATTTAAGAAGGCATTCTTATCTCTTCTAGCTATTGTCTGGAATTCTGAATTCAGTTGGGTGTATCTTTCTCTTTTTCCCTTGCCTTTCGCTTCCCTTCTTTCCTCAGCTATTTGCAAAGCTTCCTCAGACAGCCATTTTGCTTTCTTGCATTTCTTTTTCTTTGGGATGGTTTTAGTTGCTACCTCTTGTACAATGTTGCGAACCTCCGTCCATAGTTCTTCCGGCACTCTGTCTATCAGATCTAGTTCCTTAAATCTATTTGTCACATCTACTGTATATTCATCAGGAATATGATTTAGTTCATACTTGAGTGGCCTAGTGTTTTTCCCTACTTTCTTCAATTTAAGCCTAAATTTTGCAACGAAAGCTCATGATCTGAGCCACAGTCAGCTCCTGGTCTTGTTTTTACTGACTGTATAGAGCTTCTCCATCTTTGGCTGCAGAGCACATAGTCAATCTGATTTCTGTGTTGACCGTCTGGTGATGTCCATGTGTAGAGACGTCTCTTGGGTTGTTGGAAAAGAGTGTTTGCTATGACCATCGTGTTCTCTTGACAAAATTCTATCAGCCTGTGCCCTGCTTCATTTTGTACTCCAAGGCCAAACTTGCCTGTTATTCCGTTTATCTTTGGCTTCCTACTTTAGCATTCCAATCCCCCATGATGATAAGGACATCATTTTTTGGTGTTGATTCTATAAGGTGCTGTAGGCTTCATAGAACCGGTCAATTTCATCCTCTTCAGCACCAGTGGTTGGGGCATAGACTTGGATTACTGTGATATTGAATGGCTTGCCTTGGATTCGCACTGAGATCATTCTGTCATTTTGGGGGTTGTATCCGAGTATTGCTTTTCCTACTCTTTTATTGACTATGAAGGCTACTCCATTTCTTCTGAGGGATTCTTGCCCGCAGTAGTATACCTGATGGTCCTCTGAATTAAGGCATAGCTCATAACTTCATTGAGTTACGCAAGCCCCTTCGCCACGACAAGGCAGTAATCCATGAAGGAGGAGATGAAGCTGCTGTGGATTTAAAGCCGGGAGAGATTTGGGTGTCTGGACTGACAGGCAGGTCCAGAGTCCCTGGGGTCAGTCTAGATGGTCTCTACCCCTCCCTCACAAGAAAGAGAGGCCTTCAAAGGAAGATGGGGGGGGGCTCAGCAGGAGAAGCTCCAGGCTGCCATTCTCTCCCTAATCTAAAATCTTGAGCCTCCATTTTCCGGAGGTTGCAAAAAAGACAGAAATTCATCAGCGACTGAAAAAAAAAACCCTTTTCCATCAGGAAGCAGGAAGGATGGCAGGATTAATTCATGAGTGCTGTAGAAAAAAAGAGATGGGGAGAAAGTTAGAATATAAAGTGAAACCTTCAGTGCAAATAACATATTATTCATCTCTTTCAGCTGCCTCCCCCCAGACAGGCCCACATTGCAGGGGGGGTGTTGATGGGCAGGGACAGGATATACGGAGACTCCACCGATTTCAGGAAGGAAAAGACTGGGAAAGACCAGCAATTCATCTCCAGGGACTTGTGGAATTTTCCCCAATTGACTTAACTGGGGGGTTAATCAAGAAAGGAGGCTCCCCCCCCCCGCAGATGTTTCATATTAACAAAGAAGATGGTGCCAGGATGAGGGGTGTCAGTTTGCCAGAAATTGTGAGAAATGTCACAAGGAGACTTCCCTTCACTTTTGCAACTTTCCAAAACTTGGAAACATCCTGGGCCACATTTTAGTGTTTGCAATGGATTTGCAGATCTCTGTAAGGAAAAACTGCCCAAAATTTCAAAAATTTGTATTATCCACAACAAGGAGGTTTTGTTCAGGCACATTTTTTTTTTTAAAAAAGGAACAATTAACGAATATTAAAGAAACATCTATACTACACTTGATCTTAGCCAAAAGGCCGAGAAGCGATAAGAAACATCTTTAACTTGAGGAGAAACTCACTTGCAGGAGGCTGGATGGGAATTGCTGAAAGGAGAAAAAGAGCCAATCAGAACACTTCATGGGCTGGACGACTCAGGGGGTCCCCCTCCCCATCGATAGCCCATAATAGGTTGCACGATGCTCACTTATACAGTAGACTCTCAAAGAACAGAATTTCCCAAGCAAATTTCCAAGGGGACCTCCTTGCCATCTGCTAAGCTTGCTGAGAAGCCTCCCCTGGGTGGTCCCCTCCCCACAATCTCTTATCCAGCCCCCCAGACTCACCTTTCTTGCTCTTCAGGTAGAGAGAAAGCCCCATTGCAAAGAAGATCACCCCGATCACAGCTGCCACAATCCCCGTCCAGAGTTTGCTCCTGGCCGAGTTGGAGGAATGGGGCTCTGGGGAAGGAGAAGGAGCCTCCCCTGAGCAGGAGGATCAAGGCCAGCTTCCCCCCCAAGGAGGGTCCCTTCTGGCTCCCCCCAACAGGGAGGGTCTCTCCTCCCCTTCTCAGGGCAGGATGGGGTCCCCAGACCAGGAGGGGAGGGAGGGGTTCACCCCACTGGACGGTGATGGGGGCCTCCAGGCTGGCGTGCCCCACCTGGCAGGTGTAGACGTCCCCTCGCTGGGGCTGGGTCTCCAGCATCACCTGGAGCTGGTAGGTCCAGTCTCCATTCTGGAGCTCCTCCCCGAAGGCCACGCCCTCCTCCTCCAGCCGCCCATTCTTCAGCCACTGGACCTTGATCTCCACGGGGTAGAAGCCCCTCACGGTGCAGAGGAGGATGGTGTGGGGGGGAGCGGGGTCCAGCTTGGTGGGGGAGATGGAGACAGTGGGCTTGGCTGGAAGGGAGGAGAGGGAGGAGGGACACGGGGGAGACATAGGAGGGGCCAGAACGGGAGACAAAGTGAGTTAGTTCAAGCCAAGATCCCTTTTCACTCCTGAAATTATTCTGGGTTTTAAGTCATTTCCAAAGCAAATTGCCAAAGCAAATTGCTTCAGGGGATCCTGAAAGATGAAAAAACATAAAATCCTTCCCGGTTGGGATCAGTTTCCATCATCAAATTGCACAAGTCCAACAGGAATAAACGCTGGAAACACCCCGAGACAGAAGGAATTTCCTGCCAGATGTGGTGGAGCTGGAAAGAGACGCAGAAGACGGGGAAGACACACACAGCATGTTTCAGATAATTGTAGGGATCTCATTCAAAATAAAATCACATTATTAGGTATAATACCGGAACATATATTTATTTATTTATTAAATTTATTTGCCACCATCTCATGATAAAATGACTCTAGGCAGCTGACAGCATTAAAACATTAAAATCCTAACAGATAAATATTTCTATAGCAATAAAAATGGAATTCCCAATCAAGATAAAATTATACTTAAAAGATGGGGAGGAACAGGATGTGTGAGGGGGGAGGGATGATTGCCTCTTAATTCAACAACTACCTCCAGTGTGATGCTCCCCATTAAGACCCCGATTTTGAGCCAGTCCGCCTAATTGGTACTTGTACCTTTGTTTTTTCCTGCCTAAGTGTAAGACTTTGCTTTTCTCCACATTAAATTTCATTTTGTTGGTATTTATTTTTTAACCTTATTTTTTACACATTTTTATTTAGGGGTGATGTTATATCGTACACCACCCAGAGCCCCTCTTTGAGGGAGGGAGAGAGGGAGGGGGCGGTTTAGGAGTATCAATAAATATGAATAAATACTTCCGGTTTCTGTAGCAGTGCCTGCAGTCAGGCAAAGAGTATGCTCTCTTTGCCGACCGGTTTTCCCCCGCCGGTAGACCCTGGACAGGGTTGAAAGTCGCCCCGGAGAGGCGACCACCGTAGAGGAGGGCACTCGCTAATTGCAGAGGGAGCGGCAGCTCCCTCTGCGATCCGAGCAATCACCTTTGGGCCGACGGGGAAAAGATCGGCCAGTAACATGGCCGATCACTCAGCTGCTCCAGCCGAAAGTCACAGCAACATCTAAGCAAAAAGAACCACCGTGGAAAATCCGGGTGAGACCTTTCCTTCCCTCTTGATATTTTACTCATTTCCCTGTGAAAAGCTCTTAGAAATTACTTCCCCCCCCCTTGAGAAAGCAGCATTTGAACACTTGGGGGAAGAGCTGCGGAAAAAAACCCAAAAAACTAATTTTTATTCTTTACTCGAGCGGCTGGAATTCGGGGGACCCTGAAGGAAAAAGAGAAGAAGAAAATTCTTACTGTGACTCTCTTTCTCTGCTTGCTTGTTTTCAGCTTAAGTGGAAACCTTTAGGGAGAGGGGTGGAGTGTTCTTCTTCTTCCCCCCCTTCTGAACAGTGCTATCTACTTTAAAAAAAAAAAATGCTACGGCTTCTGGGCGAATTTATGTGGATTGCTATGGTTACAATATAATTCGGAATTTGGCGTGAAGCCCAGAAAGCGCCATTGCAACATTGTAAACATTTTGAATTTCTACTCCCTGCATTTAGTATGACGCCCAGACGCTTGCATTTCTTTTGGAACTTGTTTAAGTTTCTGCCTGCTGTTTTTGATTTTATAATACAAAGTATACTCTCCTGAAAAATGGATTTTTTCGCTCTAGGATCACAATATAATAATTGAGACACCAGTTGCTATTATTTATTTGGATTATAAATTAGATATTCATAACATTGATTGGGACTTTTGCTGTTTTTATTTTTGTACTTGCTTTTTCCTATTTTTGTTTGGATTTTATATTTTATAAAATTGCAACTCAGCTTTTAAGTTGAAATTTTACTAAAAAAACGAAGAATGGAATCCCACTCACAGCTTAACTATGGATTTATATTAGAAAAAATCTTGGAAACGAAGGAGGAATTAAAAGAATATTTTAGAATGCTTTGGAAAAGGGAGATCCCAGAGTTAAAAACTGAAATTCAACTTATAGGATATGATACACAACTAGGTCTACAACTTAACGATATGGAGGAAACACATCTACAATCTATTGAAGAGGAAGATACTACATCTTATACACAAATGATGGAGACTTTGGATGACCAAAGGCAGAGTTCAACTAAAACATCTATAATTTTAAAAGCAACAGGAACAGACTTTCAAATACGAGACGTTAAAAATGCTGACAACATGAACAAACAACGAACAATCACCATATTGATTAAGACTGATTACATAGTGCAGACAACATTGGAGAAAAGAGAAGAAGACTATGACTGGATTCAATTGTGGAAAAATGTGTATGGTCAAATACTATGGAAGGAATTAGAAGCCCTATTGTGGAAACCTGCTTGGCACAAAAAGAAAGCTAGAATTAGGTTTAAAAGTTAGAGCTAAAATTTTATTGGATGGGTAAAAATGGCTTTTAGAGACTTTGACTGAACTAATATGCTTGAGATTCCTAAGGTTTAAGACTTTGATCTGAGTTAATATTGATGTAAATTATTGATTTGATTATGGTCCGGATGGCAAGATGGAAAATTGGAAAATCTAAAATTAGGAGTTGGATAGAGATTGGTGAAACATTTAACTATGATTTATAAAAATATTTGATAGAGTACAGGAAATAGAATATAGTTGAGAGATATTAATATATATATATATAGATAATAGGCATATTATAAGTCTATTTTAGAAATAATTATTGTTTTATTATTTTAGGCTTGAATGTAAAATGGTTTTAAAACAGAGAAGTATAAATTGAATAATTGGAATAATATGTATATCTTAAAAATAATCTATACTATATGGGTACCCGAATTGTATACTATATGTTTATATAAGGCCAAATTGGAATATGTTAATTGTGAGTTAGTTAAACCTGAAAACGGGTGGAAATATTATTGATATTGTGTGTGTGTGTTTTTCTATTTGTTTTTTTCTTTCTTTGCTTAGAGAGGGAACCTTTAAAGAAGTAATTCAAATTGTCTATGTATGATTATATTTTTTACTTTGTTGTATGGAGTGCCCTATCTCCATGATGAGTTCCAAGCACTTGGTTGTAAAACAAAAAAATTCAATAAAACTTGTTATATATATATAAAAAAAATATATATGAATAAATACAAATGAATAAATTTCATAGATCTGAGAGCACAGAATAAATAAGGGGCAAATCTTTATCTGGGAGAGTCCTAATAAATGAAACGAAGAGGGGGGGTCCCTGCATTCTCCCCCATGGAACTCCCCCTCCCACACTCACCTCTCCGGCCAATCACGGGGCTGCCCTGGAGATTCTTGTAGTTGTGTTGGCAGAAGCGATTCACTTCGGCCTTCTGGAACTGCAGGATGCCCTGATCCCTGTTCCAAGCCTTGGCAAGCAACTGCCACGGTGCCGTGATGGCCTCAAACTCCCCGTGGTCACTGTCGAAGCAGAGATACTCCTGCCGGTCATAGATGTAGCTCTGCAGGAACCGCACCCGCCGCGTCCCATTGATGAAGCAGCGCTCAGCCTTCCCCTGGTACAAGAAATGGGCTGCGAGGAGGAGGAGGAGGAGGAGGGAGGAAGAGGAGGAGGAGCTTCAGGAGGGACTCCAGGGCCCATGATTTCCAGCCTCTCCTAGAGGAGGGACCTGCTTGTCAGAAGAGGGGAGGGAAACCTGCTGCGAGAGACTGCCGGAAGGCGTCCCCTGGAGGAGGGATGGGAAACCCTTGGTCCCAGCAGGATTCCCCCTTGGTGGGGGTCGGGAGAGGGGAGGAAAATGAGGGAGGGGAGGAGCTTCCTGAGGGACCCCCTCCATCTTCCCAGGGTGGAAAAAGGCAGGCAGAAACTCAACTGGTCCAGCAGATCTATTCTCTGCAGGGAACGTTGGATCAAAAGGGGGAGGAAGTATGTTTGTGGGGGGGCTGAAGAAACTTCCGGAAACTTTCTGGGATGGAGAGAAAGTAATATCCATACCCCCCAACTCTCTCTTCCTTTCGGAGGGAATATGGGGAGGGGGCACAATGAGGACATCTGGACTGACACTCCTGGGGGTTCCCAGCCCTTCAACCCCCCACCTTCCCTTGGTCCCCCCAACTTTTCTTTCCCCCCCTAATCTTCAGCCCAATTACCTGCCTTTGGATGATTTTTGATGATCGCACCTGTTTCCTATCCCTCTCCACAAAAGGACCCCTGCAGCCCCCCAGAGCATCTCAAAGAGGGTCTCCAGCCTCCTTCACAATGGGGAGAATTTTACGGAGCCAGTTTCGGAGGAGCAATTCAGACCCGCCCCCAAGTCCTTCTCCCTCAGTTCCCCCCTCCCCTCCAGGTCCCAATTGAGCAATGGGGGATTATGGAGGGTGGGGGTTTCTTGGTCTCCTCCCCAAATTTAGAGTCTCCCCCAGAAGGGATCGAAGCTCAACTCTTGCGGGACCTTCAAAGCCTCAAATTTGAGATTCAGAAGAAAAAGTGAAGTTTCCGAAGAAGCAAAAATTTGTTGTTGTTAGTTGCGAAGTCGTGTCCGACCCATCGCGACCCCATGGACAATGTTCCTCCAGATCCTCCTGTCCTCTACCATCTTCTGGAGTCCATTTAAGGTCATGGCTAATGCTTCAGAAGCAAAAATACTTTTGCTAAAATGCATCTTTTTCTTTGTGTGGATTCAGGTCGGAAAACTTCCCTCTTTTGCTTTCCCTTTCTGCCTCCCTCCTCGTTCGATGCAGGCGACTCCAACCCAGATATTGGGGGGGAGAGGGGAGCGAAAGATGGGCCCGGCTGTGACTCCCCACCTGGGCTACAATCGGGAAAGAGGGGGTCCTTCTGTGTCCTCCTGGGGGGGATGTGGGGAGAAAGGGGGAGGAGACCACGCAGAGATTGAGGCTGTTGCAGATTTCCACCACTCTTACCCTTGACCCGTTTCCCAAAGTCACATCTGGAGATCCAGCAGCTTTCTTCTCCCCTCCCCCCACGAGTATCAGGGGTGCTTCCCAACCATATCCTCCCCACAGCCCCTCTCCTCCTCCTCCCAGCCCCCTCCTTACTGGGGTTCTCCTTCCCCCCTTGGCTTCCAGGGATCCGGGCCAGCGCCCCCACCAGCATCAGCATCAGGGGGAGCCCAACAGAGCCCATGGATGCCACCACACAAGCGCCCCCAAAGAGAGGGGGAAAAGACGTGGAGTCTCCCAGCCCAAGAGGCGGAATCGGTTTGTCTGGATGGGGGGAAGGGGCATTTTTCTGGGACTTCATAATTGAGAGGGCTCAGAAAAGCAGAATGACCAATGCGAATCCTCCCTTCTGCAGCATCATCGGTCTCCGGACAGAGTCTCCCTTGACTTCGCCCGATGGAGGAGATAGTTTGGAGTAGAACGAGAAGTGGAGAAAGTGGCAGGGGGGATCTTTTCAGTGGGGTCGGGGGGGATGCAGCTTTGGGGGGAGTGTTTCATGCCAGCTCTGCATGGGAGTGTGCACTTCTTTTGGGACCCTGCCCCCGCATGATTCTCAACCCGTCTTCCTTTCTTGGGTCTGGCTAGTCCAAAGAAAAGAAAAAATAGAGGAGACATGATAGCAGCATTCCAGTATTTGAGGGGCTGCCACAAGGAAGAGGGGGAAGGTCAAACTATTCTCCAAAGCACCAGAGGGCAGGTGAGAAACAACGGTTGGAAACTGACCAAAGAGAGAAGCAACATAGAAGTAAGGAGAAACTTCCTGACAGTGAGGACAATTAACCAGTGGAACAGCTTACCCCCAAAAGTTGTGGGCACTCCATCACTGGAGGTTTTTAAGAGGAGACTGGACAGTTGCTTGTCTGAAATAGTATAGGTTTTCCTGCTCGAGCAGGGGGCTGGACTAAAAGACCTCCAAGGTCTCTTCCAATTCTATTCTATTCTATTCTATTCTATTCTATTCTATTCTATTCTATTCTATTCTATTCTATTCTATTCTATTCTATTCTATTCTATTCTATTCTATTCTATTCTATTCTATTCTATTCTATTCTATTCTATTCTATTCTATTCTATTCTACTCTACTCTACTCTACCCTACCCTACCCAACCCTACCCTACCCTACCCTACCCTACCCTACCCTACCCTACCCTACTCTACTCTACTCTACTCTACTCTACTCTACTCTACTCTACTCTACTCTACTCTACTCTACTCTACTCTATTCCATTCCATTCCATTCTTACAGTATTTTCTTTTGACACCTTTAGTAAAGTTGATTTTCATTTCAATCTGGGAGTTGACCCATGGCCTTCTTGTACCTGCCTTAGATCGATTGAGTTACTGACTCACCAAACCAGACCAGGATGAATTTTATCTTCAATCCTCTTCAGTCCAATTGACTTGAATACCGATATGCCAAACCTGTCAGGAAGTTACAGGGTATAAATAAATGTCTGCTACTGGAAATTCCTCACCAGAAGTCAGAAAGTCTGTTCAGCACCTCAGCCCAGAGAAGCTGGAACTGGAGGCTGTGAGAGAGGAAGCCATTAAGAAGATGGAACTTGATCTGGAGCTGAAATGAAGGAAGATTGCTGAGAAAGAGCACCTCAGGAGAAAGAGAAAGAACACCAAAACTGGTGAGAAAGTTGCAATACCATGTCCTCTTCACTTACTCTCTTCTCCCCAGTAGAGCCCATAACTTAGGGGAATGGAAATACCAATTCATAAAGAACCATGAAAGAGATGAGATTGAGACCTCACTAATTATCTTTGAAGATACCTGCCAAGCTTACACCACTCTAAAACCCAGGAAATGACTCATATATCTCTTGTCTTGAAGAGTTGCTTTTAAGCCAAATATAGGTTGACATGTGTACTGAGGAAAAGGAGGAAAACCAATAGTTTAAAAAGCATAATATTTATTCGTTTGTTTGTTTGTTTATTTATTTATTATTAATGTATTTGATGATTATCTTGAATTTTCATTTAACTAATAAACTTTACCTATTTATTTCCTTCAGTTTTAATAAACATAAGTTGTCAAGCAAATCCAAAGGAAGAATATATAACCAATAATAATGGATAATTAGAAGTTACCAGCCTAAGAAACAATTTCACAATCATTCCCCTGTTTTTGCCATTAGATGTTCCTTAGTGTTTAGATCTGGTCTCAGGATGATAATGTAGCACTTGGGGAAGAAGATGCAGCCCAACAGTCCAGCACTAGAGGCCAAGATGGAGAAGACCTGCACGGCCACCATGTATTTTCCTTTAGTGCTCAGATAGGTGGGGAGGAAGGAAACCCAGACACTGCAGAAGACCAGCATGCTGAAGGTGATCAGCTTGGCTTCATTGAAAGCTCCAGGCAGGTTCCTGGCCAGGAAAGCCACAGTGAAGCAAATTGCAGAAAGGAAGCCCATGTAGCCAAGAACAACATAAAACATGGTGACAGAGCCTTCGTTGCATTGAAGGATAATCTCTTCAGGCTGGGAGTGAGGATCAGAGTCAGGAAATGGGGGAGAAACTCCCAACCACATGGCACAGATGAGAATTTGGACAGCAGAACAAGAAAGGATGATGGAGTTGGCCAAGCTCTTCCCCAACCACCTTGTCACTTTATTGCCTGGTTTTGAGGCTAGGAATGCCAGCACTACTGTGATTGTTTTAGCCAACACAGACGACACGGCTACTGAGAAGACAATGCTGAACACTGTTTGTCGGAGAAGGCAGGTGACTTTCCTTGGTCGGCCAATGAAGAACAAGGAGGATAAGAAGCAAAGCAGAAGGGAGACCAGAAGGATGTAGGAGAGGTCCTGGTTATTGGCTTTGACAATAGGAGTTTCAAGATATTTAATGAATATGAATAAAACAAAGCCTGTGATTAGGAACAAGAGTAGAGCAAAGGAGATGAGGATGATGCTGAGATGTTCTTCATAGGACAGGAAGGTTATTCTTTTGGAGATACACTGGATTCGGTTCTCAGTTGGATATTGATCATCTGGGCACTTGGTGCATTTTGTGGTATCTGAGAAAAGAAAGTAATATTTCTTTTATAGTCTTTCAAATTTCAAGAAAAACTTTGAATAAGATGTGATACAGAGAGACAGAAAAGTCTCAGTAAACGGAATATATTTACACTACAACAGCAAAAAAAATCCCCAGTACATACAACTATAAAAAGGACAACAACAACATAAAGTTAAAAGAAGAACTATCTGATGCTGCAAACTCCCTTCTCTGAGGTAATCCACCAGATTCTTATCCTGCACTGACCTTACCTTATCCCAAATGGTTGGGAGAAGTGGCAAGTCTCCAGAGGTTTAAGAGGATGGGGAGCCTATTCAATTTCAAGGGGGAGTGGATCCAATAACGCAGGAACTGCACCAGAAAAGGCAGGCTTCTGATGATCCATAAAGTGGGAATGCTTTAAGGGAACAGATCTTTTGCATGCCAATTATTATATGCTCTGGTGGGACAAGCAGATATCCACAAGCAGAGGAAGCCCTGCAGATACCCTGCTTCTGTCTAACGGAGGGTTAGACACCTGGAAAGAAACTGGGATTCTGTGGACCCTGCATAGTACGGGTGTCCTATGGAAGAACACATGGAAATTCAACACTGTGCATGCCTTTGCATTCTGGACTATTTGTAAATTCCAGGTGAATCCTGAAACTTCTGTTTGGTTTTCATTGTTCCTTTAACCCAACATCTCTCCCTCTATTGTTCCTCCCAATTAGATATTGCAGCTTATAAGGATACATGATCTTACTAAAGATTAACTGATTAAATGAATAATTGATCGATGTATCTATCAGCCTGTAACGTAAAGTTGGTTTAGGTAAACAAAACCCATTGATCTAAACTCATTCCTCAAGCTACAAAGAATACACATATTTCTCAGAAAGATAAATATGGACGGAAACATCCAAACTGGGAAATGAAAGAGAGATTTCCCATGCAATCCACAACATCCTTCTTTCTACCTTACCTTTCAAGATATTTTTCTTATAAATCCCATTAGGGAAGAAATTGGACACCATGAAAATTAAAAACTAAAGAATCAAACTTACATGTGTCTTTAACATGCATATTGATCAAAGTTTCCCTATGGTGTCACTCACCTTCCTGAGTGGAGATGGTCCCCTCTGGACAAAGAACGCAGTCATAGCAGCAAACTGGCTCTCCTTCTCGAGCCTGCTTGACAAATCCAGGATGGCATTTTCCCACACATTTAGACTGAGGCAAAGACTAAACAGAAAAAGAGGAAATGCCAAAGAAAATATGTTAGGACTCACTATCCATGTAAGATGGAAGTAGACATGAACATCAGCCAACTCATCTCTGGGCTTCACATAGGCAAATATGAAATCTCTGACCTCTTCCAAATGGTTGCAGGAGATACAATTGTAGGCAGATGCCTCATTCAGTTCCTCCCTTTTTCTTCTGATTTATCAGATTACAATAAAGTACCTTTCTACTTAACAAAGTCTGGAGGGATGAAATTGAGAAAACATTTAACCATTAAGTGATAACCAGTGTTTCCCTCCTCATATTGGAATTAACATGCATTCCTCCATTCTTCATACATGCTTTATTTTAAAATATAATATCTAAAATACTAAATTTTAGAGTAAACTTTATTGTAAAAGATTGATCAAATTTTCATTTCATTGAATTTATTGAAATAGAATAAAACTATGATGAAGAAAGAAACTTTTGACCAGTAGGATCTGGAAAGGTTTCTAAAACATTGCAAAGCTGCTTCCTTTTGAAAGCAGTCCAAAATTATCTCCCAGTTAAGATAAAAAGGGAAATTTCCTTACAGAGAAGGGCTGTCAACCTTAAAGATATTCTTCATTCGTACATATATTTGTTCAGTTTATATGACTGTCATGCTGGTGAACTAAAACTAAAACTGGCTGACTAGTTTCTAAAACTATAGTGAGGTGAGATGGAGGTGAGATCATGAGAATGTGTCCTTCAAAAAGGGTGAATCAGGCATCTTTTGGTGCACCTATCCCAGTGGGGTTAGAGAGAGGCAGGTATAAGCATGTTCTCAGCTGATTAAAAACATCCCAGATTATGGGCCTGCAATTTTGGGAGACCCCTGACTCCAATCAAGGCAAGATTAAGCTCATTAAACAATTGGACAAACAGGACATCCATTAGTCTTGATTCCATT
Source organism: Azemiops feae (assembly GCA_023970755.1). Taxonomy (NCBI): domain Eukaryota; kingdom Metazoa; phylum Chordata; class Lepidosauria; order Squamata; family Viperidae; genus Azemiops; species Azemiops feae. Next base: position 116,956 of record JALGBA010001150.1, read on the forward strand.
TCATTGGATTCAGTGCAAGTCTGAACTCAGGGACTGGTCAACAGAATTGCCTTCACGTTTGATATTTGAAGACAAAAAACTAGTGAACCTGAAGCTATTAACACCAAAATCTCCAGCATATGAGGCCCTGTCTCATCTATTTAAGGTGACACTAAACTGCCGAAGGGACACTAAATGGCAATGATTTGTGTCCTAAATAATAATCACCCCATATCTCATTTTGGATCAGCTTACAACAGGGTTCAGCATGATGGCATCAGAAGGGAAACCTTGGTCAATAGAACTGAAGCATTCTTATATGCCTAAGAAAAGTATAGAGGTTTTACTCCACACATTCAATTCTCAGTGAAGGTTACCCACTTTTTTCACTGGGTTTAGCCCACTTGAAATGGATTTGGAAAAAAAGAGAAAAGACATCAAAATTTCCCCCACCTTGTTGAGCAACTTTAACTGGGACAAAGCATCTTGGTTGATTGTCAGTCTTTGTCTTTCAAAAATCCCCATTCGCTTGTCGATGGGATCCTCCTTGGGGAGAACTAACCTACTAATGATATGCAGATCTGCTGCTACATCTCCATTCTGATCCAAGTACACTTTCAGCAGGGAAAGATTGTACAATTCCCTCTTCTTTAGAAATGGATGGAACTAGAATGGAAACATCCAGGAATTTAAAAGCAGAAATCTTGGTTTCTTATCTCTTATCACTTTTTATATTTGAATCTTTCTTCTATGGTTGTTTAACTTGCAAATATTGTGAGTTGGGAGAACAAGTGTTCCCATTATCTTCAAAACTGAAGTACAAAGATTCAGCAATATTTCTATATCATGTAGTATACTGATAAAATGTATATTGACAAAATGTAATTGACAAAATTTGTCAATCATATATAACAATCTAGCAAAGGTCACCAATCAAGTAAACAAAATACACAAATAATTAGAGTATTCATAAACTCCTTGCAAACAATAGGGTGATAACCAGAAAGCAAGGATTTGTTAAGAAGAAAGTTGCAAGGCTAATTTTCATTCAAGTAGAGGAGATAAGAAAAATGACCAGATGAAGTAATTCTAATTTATTGTAAGGCTATATTAACAAAAGCTTGCATTGTGAAAATACTAATCTTTCACCATCTCTTTTGACAGTCAAAAAATTTAGGGAGGACTTTTTCTGTTTTTCTTTCTCTGCCTGTTATGCAGCTGTGGGTTCCCCCCCCAACCATCTTATCTGATCCTTCCCTGCATCCCTTTCTCTGGTCCTCCAAAATCATTCACATGTATCGTTATACTTCCTTAACAGATTGTGTGAATGCTGGTGGTATAACTTGTTTTTAACAAAGAATTAACAAAATGCTTCATGATGTGATGAATTGAGTTAATTGAGTGCTGGATGGTATGAGATAATTAAGTGGATACAACTGTCTCAAAAATTGTACTCAAATAAATATTAACATTACTGATAAAATTGGGGAGTTACGAAAAACAATTAGACCTTGGTCATCATTTCTTCTATATTTTCATTAATAAAGGAAGTAGATAAATCATGATTTTGTGATGCAAAAATTATAATAACAGTTGGACAAAGTCATTTTGGTCTCATTTAAAAATGCCCAGCTTCTCTCAGATCTCTATAAATCCTTGTCAGGATGCTTCTATCATGATGGGAGGGAGGACCTTTGGAGCTCTCCTGTGATGTGTTTAACTTTGCTTTGTTGACTCAGTTCCGCTGCCCGAGGTCATCTGCCTCACCTCACCAAGGAAGAGATGCCTGAGAACATCTTACCGCAGTTTCTGTCTGGAGTTCTCACAACCTCTTTGCACTTCTGGATTGGCTCCTATGGACTGGGCAGTTGGGAGGGCTTTTGAACAATGGGGTTTAGCCTAACAATTTCACCCAGGAACTTCAGATTCTGCCTGCCTTCTCTTGCTGTCACTGACTCTGAATAAAATTTCCTTTTGAAAAGATGCCAGATTCAAGACTTCTGCTTTCTTGAGAGATTCAGCTGAGGCAGGGCCTTACAGCTTTCAGAAAATAAAAATATGATTTTGTGTTAGAGAGAGGTGCATGATTAAAATTCAATAGGAAACTAACTAATTGTTAGAATCCAGGACTTGATACCTGATTGTATGAATGTAATGAATGGCAGCTATAATCTGTATTAATATTTCATTTGTAGTTTTTCTCATATTATTCTATGAGTAGAATGGTTATTGATTATAATAAAATGCTAGTAATATTTTAATGTTATGATAATAACCATATTATTAATTTGTCGATAATGTCATTAATAATCCAGTTGAATGATACCAGGTCCTCTTGCAGGCACCAGACTTGGAGAAGACACTGCACAAAATTTTCATCAGCTTTAGTCAAGGACAAAGAAGGGGAGGAAGAGATCAAAGGAGCTGCTTTAAGCCTTGAGGAAAGACATCAAGCAGAAGAGCCATGTTGGAATGGAATGGAATGGAATGGAATGGAATGGAATGGAATGGAATGGAATGGAATAGAATAGAATAGAATAGAATAGAATAGAATAGAATAGAATAGAATAGAATAGAATAGAATAGAATAGAATAGAATAGAGCTGGAAGGGACCTTGGGTGTCTTCTAGTCCAGCCCCTATACCATCTCAGACAAGTGACTGTCTAGCCTCTTCTTAAAAATTTCCAGTAAAGGAGTGCCCACAACTTCTGAAGGCAAGCTGTTCCACTGGTTAATTGTCCTCAATGTTAGGAAGGTTCTCCTTAATTCCAGATTGCTTCTCTCTTTGATCACTTCCCAACCATTGTTTCTTGTCCTAGTTTACAGGAGCCTCAAAGCAGAAAAATTGTTGGAACTTTTTTCTGAATATATAAAAGGTCTTGGTTGTTGAAGGGAGGATGCAGCACTCTTCCGATAAGTAGGAGATGTTGTACAGAAGCTTAAGATCTTAAACCACCAAGCCCAGAGAGCACAAAAGTCCCTTGTTGGGACCCCATACCTTCCGTGGCTGCAGCCTTGGAGCCCCAAACCTCTCTTCTCCCTTCTTCCTTCTCCTCTGAGGTTGGGATGCAGCACTTAAGGCGTGGGCCAGAATCTTAATGACACTGTAGATATAGTCATCATTTTGGATCTGCATCCTATTCTTTTTGTCTTGGGTCTCCACTGGTGCCTTCTGGGTGCATCTTCTCCGGCCTTTGACAGAAAAGGTGTGTTTTGAAACAGAACAGTGAAAATACTCAGCTTGAAATTCAGGTTCCACAAAGAAAGTTGATTTATAGGCATTATCATTTTTCCAACTCTTTTTCCTCTGAAATGGAAAGCTCCAAATACTATGGACATGATTGAGACACGTCTCCTTTTTAATTGAAAATACTCCAACTACTGTCATGATCCAGACTTTCCCTTCAATGGGTCCTGGCAAACCTTCAAGTGCTGAATGGAAGGGAAGAGTTCTGTCCCAAAGGGAATCATATTCGATGAAGTGAACAAAGACGTTGACTTGTCTCCACTTAGAGAGGGCATCCCTGAGAAATGCGGTATGTCCAGTCGTTGAGAATCGTTGTGATATAACAACACAAATTTTATTCTTGACAAGCATAGGAGTAAAAGTCCTCATGAAATTCTCTCCCTTCTCTGTGTCTGGAGCAAAGAGACCAATCAGGGTCCATCCAAAATGAAGGAGCAGTTGGACAATTCCTGGGTACTGGATCCCTTCTTTGGGGAGCATCGGATGGAAAAAAGGGAATTGACTTTTATCCCTCAGAGCCTCTGAAGCAATGTTATCACTGACCTGAAAAAAGCAATTCTGTGTTATCTTTGGGGTCCTACCAAGTCCCAATTTTTAGCTTTTAATAAATTCAATATTTTTCTCATGCACAAATTAGAACATTTCCTTTTGATTAATTATTAGGCCGTATCAAGATACAGAATATAAAACACAGAACATTAACAAGACTGCATGTAAAAGCAGAATTTAGAAAAATAACTACAATAGAATAAGCATAAAGAATGAAAATAGTATTTCTTTATAACCCCAGAATTTGCCACAATCAGACCATAATTTCCTTCTGAAAAGGGCTTTATTATATATAATTTTTCAATTCTGAGCACAGAGGAAATACACTTTTTAAATATTAGGATCCCAATAGACTGTTTCTTTTTGCACCATAAGAAAGGCTGAGCGCAAAAGAACTATGGTGCTGGAGAAGACTCCTACGAGTCCCTTGGACTGGAAGGCGATCAAACTGGTCAGTCCTAGATGAGATCAACCCTGACTGCTCCTTAGAAAGCCAGATCCTGAGGTTGAAACTCAAGTACTTTGGCCACCTAATGAGAAGGAAGGACTGACTGGAGAAGAGCCTAATGCTGGGAAAGATTGAGGGCAATAGAAGAAGGGGACGACAGAGAATGAGGTGGCTGGATGGAGTCACTGAAGCAGTAGGCGTGAGCTTAAATGGACTCCAGAAGATGGTAGAGGACAGGAAGGCCTGGAGGAACATTGTCCATGTTGTCGCGATGGGTCGGACACGACTTCGCAACTAACAACAACAACAAGACTGTTTCTTTAAAGTGCAATCCAAGATATTGATCTTCCTCTTTCTTAAATAATTGACATTGAAAATAATAGATGTATTACATCTTCTATTTCTGGAGCTCCATGAATGAAATTATATTCATTGTAAGGAGTTTGGAAGATTTAACTCAATACTTGGAAGGTACATTTGTAGCAGCTGATGCCTTTCAGTGTGCCAACCTTACTAAAGATGGCTCTACCTTTCTCTATTTTGACCATCTTGGATTCTTTGTGCAGCATTTTTTTAGGTTTTTCTCGAGTGGCAAAAAAACCAGTGAGAGGACAGTTCCTAATATAAAATCAAGAATGTTTTAAATGAAATTTGTTTGTTCTAATAGCATTTGGGGACTCTTATCAGTTTCCATACCATTACATTTATTAAAAATAATTATATGCCTCAATTTTATAAATTGTATAAATTCCCAATTCTGCTCTGAGGGCAGCAACTGAAGTCCTTTTATCCACCCTCAAGATAGTTCTTAGATGATGTGATCAGATTTGTTCTAGTAGTGATATAAATTAAATCCAAAAGTTCACCTCAATATAAGTGCAAAATGGTAATGATGGTATTTTGTATTTAATAATTCAGTGTAAGGAAGCCGCATATCTATGATTTTTTTTAAAAAAATAGCAGTGCATTTACTTGTAACTTCTAAATGAGCTCCTTTGATGTTGAGGCAAGCTGTTCCACTGATTAATTGTTCTCACTGTCAGTGCTTGTAGAAAGGGCTTTGATCTGGGTCAACATCCTGAGCTCCATTTTAAGGGCAGTTAATTTCTTTCATAATATTTCTTTCTGTACTGTGTCAAATGCTATAAAGGTAGCAAACCATTATTTCCTCTGACTGATATTTTTATAGTTAGATGGTTCAAGACAAAAGAATTGTCAAGAGTGGATCACATCTGCTTAAAGACTGCTAGTACTTCTACAAGGAATGCACTTTTCATCGACCTACTATCAGTTCTTTTGAAGTGGAAGTTTGCATATATTTTAGTCACAATATGGGCCTGGAATTGCTAGGGTCCTTTTTAGTCCCTTTTTATATATAGGAATTACAACTGCCATCTTTGACCCAAATGGGCATGGCTGATGTTATTTATATGTGTAAATGTATCTGTCAATGGAGGGTCTCACCAGTCGGGATATTTCTTGAATTGTTCAGCTGGTAGAAAATCCTCTCCAGATGCCATATTGCTCTTCAAACATTTTATGATGAATTTGATCATGAGAATTTTCGGGCAAAAAATATTTCATACGTTGCCTCTCCTCGCCTTCACAGGTGTGCAGCAGAAGCCTCTAAGCAATTGGGATGATGTCATTAAAAGATAGGTCTTTTTTTATCCTTGTTTCCTCCTGACTGTATATCCTAATCCTTATATATAACACTTACAAATGGCATGGTGAAAAGATTATTTGCAGCAGAACCAGTTCTTAAACACCCTGATCCTGAGGAACCTTTCATCATCCAAGCTGATGCTAGTGATGTTGCGGTGGGCACAGTCCTCCTACAAAAAAACCATAGGGGGGGATCTGCAGTCCTGCGCCTACACTTCACGAAAGCTTTTGAGAAAAGAGAGGAGATGGGCTGTTTGGGAGAAAGAGGCTTTTGCGGTAAGATGGGTGTTATTAACTTTGTACCATTTCTTTGATGGGAGCAAAGTACCTTTCGAAGCATAGACTGATCATTATTATTATTCAAAATAATCTTGAATTACCTAGAGAATACATGGTTAGACCTATCACTTACACACCAACAACCCACTCACTTTATAGAAAGGGAAGGACAAACACAAACCTGTGGGACTTTGTAGGTGCCTGATAATGTTGACATCTGAATGGAGCTGTCTCTGTCAGCTCCATCAACAAGAGCCAAAAGTTTGTCCTTCCTTCCACAGCTGTAGTTGGGAACATTGGCTTCTCCAGTAGAGAGCACGTCCAGTAAGGCATCTGAAGTGCCAAGGGTGTTATCATAGTTGTCATGGGTGTTGTAGCTAAGTGTGAGATTGTGCAGGATTCCAGGATTTTTGCTAACCACTTCAATATTGAAGATCATGGGTAGTATTAATTCCTTTCCATAGGATAAACTAGTGTAAAACCATGATCATGTTAATATTAGCATAATCAACAGCAACAACAACAACACTTTTTCTGCATTTAATCATCTTTTTTCTGTACAAACTAGCTGAAACATAAGCCAATATTGATCCAAAACTAGAGGCAAATGATAGTCACCCATCACCCTTTAATATTGTTAGTGTTGAGGATGGGGATAGTCCTCAAAAAGGTTTAACAAATCAGAAACATACAATTATTTTTAGCAGTAGTAATATTCATAGCTCAGAATAATTCAGTCATTAAAGAAGAACCACCATTAAAGGAAGGAGATTTTTGATAAGTAACCCAGTGAAGCTGTTCTAAAAACAAGTCATCTTCTATTCCTTTAAAAATCAGACATTGCATATCAATCGGTTATAAACATATGGAAATGGTTGGGCAGAGGAAATTAGAACCATTTCAATCATTACTTTCAACCAAAGTCAATATTCCAGTCATGAATTTAGGATTGAACAGAGAGGAAAATAATGTGGACTTCTTTCGGATTTCATTTGCCTTTCTACTCTCAGAAAATAAGGCAAAAGAGAGAGTCTGTGTTAATCAAAAGGATTCAGAAAATTTATGTTCAAATGCAATATAAGAGCAAGTAAAACAAGAAGAAAAAAAGAACAGTGTTAGAACTGCAAATGGAGGGAATGAAACTCCATCGCATGACTTACAACCGAATCTGACTAGAAGGAGCTATGTTGAAAAGTAATGTTGCAGGTGTTATTTCTGATGCAGAGATGACTATACCAATGAGCAGATCTCCTGGCCTATAATAGCTCCATGGCTTTTCTCCATCCTGGTGGTCCAAATTCAGTGGGCACTTCATTCTCAGCTTCCCAGAGAGTGGCTGGGACACCAGCAGCATCAGAAGCAGAAGCAGGAGGTCCATAATTCATGGAGCGGAATCAATCTCCTTCCTCTTTCTAAAAAAAGAATTAGAATTCAAAGCACTCTGACAGGGTGGAATATCCAGTGGCTTTCCTGATTCAAACAAAGAAACCAAGATTCACCTGGAACAGAGAGAAAATATATTCAAGAGCAGAGCTCCTGTCTGTCCTGTAATGTGAGCCACAAAAAGCATAACCTGTGATATTTATCCTTTTCTGATGCAAGATCCCTTCCATGTTGCTTCAGTCTGATGTTTACATCAAAGGCAGTCACAGGAGACATAGGAGAAGAGGTCTCAGAGACAGAGATGGTGATGATTGCAGTGAGAAGGTGCTTCTGCTCATGGGACCCTGAAATTCTTCTACATAAAGAGGGGTGGCTGGAATAAAGCATGTTGCTGAAAAGTCACAGATACACCCCTTGGGACAGTGTTCTGTAGTGGTCCTAGTCCTTCCTGTTAGGACATGTCCAGAAAGTCATGCTGGATGGAGAAAGTTCAACAGGCAGGAAAGTGACTTCTGCTGTCATTCAATGGAGTGTCTTGCCTCCAGAGGCTGCTGGGGAAGGTCACCCAGAGTTATGGAGTTTGGTGCCATTCTAGGTTGGTGACACTTAACTCTAGTGCTGCCTGTGCTTTATCTCCATGGAAGCACTCAATATAGTTGAACCCAGCCTAATGTTAAGAGTTTGGGATTTTCTTTTCAATGAGATCCCCATGTATCAATCCTAATTTGGACCTGATTTTATAATTCCTTGTAACTGAAGTGAAATTTCATTTGCCATCTGTTCTAGAAACATTTTTTTCATGAGAGCTGGCTAAGAGGCAGGCAAGTGACAGCCTGGGATAGCACCAGTGGCACAGAGAGAGAAAATTGTAGAGTGGGTAGAAGTTTTAGTTTCCTTGACACTTTCTGTGTTGTATTTCCATACTGATACAATGAGAGCCATTACATTTTGACGTTTCTTGGTTTAAATAAAACAATTGTGCTGTTAGTCCTGCAGTTGAGATGGTGGCAGCGCCCGCAGTGTGGTGGATGGTGTGACCTGATTTCTTGCCCAACCACCCAGAAGTTCATTTAGGGGGACCTGGTAGCAGTTCCTCTGGTTAAGTAGATGCACTTGGTGTTTTGCGACTCCTGTGACATTCCCATCTCTGAGGCTTTATTTTTCCTCCCTAGAAAACTTCCATGTGCTTATGGTCCGGAGTCCCTGTGTTGTGGCTTATCTTGGTCGATTGTTGATTATTTTTCTTATCTGGAGAGGGGATGTTAATATATACAGCTTGGCCTAGAAGGGAGAACTGGGGGTTTGAGTGACAGGGGGAGCTGACGGGATGGGCAGGTCCATTCTTACAATGAGGAGCACAGGATGACCAATATCCCAGGTCCATTATTTGAAAGTTGTCCCACTGTATTGTCCTCAGCTTCCACTCTCAGTGCCTGGTTACCAGATCTTTGGTGGCTCCAGCTACCAACTGTTGTTTTTGAATGCCAAGTGGATGTGTGACATGGCTTGTCTCGGCCATGATGTTACCTGCCATGTCTCCCTTAAGCCTAGTTGTGCTCAGAGGGAAGGAAAACTTTCCTCAGTTGGAAATGTGGCCACCTACTTTGTGGGTTTGCCTCAGGTGAGAGCCCAGGGAAGTGGAGGAGGATTGGCTGTGGTCATCCATGGTTTATTATAGGCTCTAAACAGGTTGCACCTAGAGCTTTCTTTGTTTCAGGGGGGTTGCAAGAAAATTTCCCCAGCCTGCTGAAGTATTTTGTGTGAATGTGGCCCTTACAAGAAGATAAGGGCCACACCCAGGTTCAACCTCCAGAAATAAACCATGGTTAAAAGTTGCAAGTGTGAATGCAGCCATTGGTGAAGTGAGCAGGTTAAGTGGGTTGTATAGGTATGACCAGAAGTAGTCTGGTGTAGTGGTCAAGGTGTCAGACTACTAACCAGGAGACTATGAATTCTAGTCCTGCCTTGGGCACAAAGCCAGCAGGCTAAACCTGGGCTAGCCAACCTCTCAGAGCCCTGGGAAAGAGGCAATGGCAAAGCACTTCTGAAAAACCCGGTCACCTATGGTCTTCCTGATTACTTTCACACACAGCCGGTTGAGGCTGTGGGGCTTCCTGAGTCTGGCTTCAGTCTTGCAAAAACAGCCAAGTGGACTACAATTTGCTAAACATGGGCAGATTTTTTTTAATCAGGTTGCTCTCTGTAAAAGCGGCAGGAAAACTCCAATCTGATTGTGACAGCGAGTAACAAGTCCTCATGAAGTCTGCAGACAGGCCAATGAAGTTGGGGTTCTGGAAGGGCAGGAGGGCTGCAAGAGGATGATGCCCCTTCCTGTCAAGGGCAGGGAGGCCGTGCTGGAAAAGAGGAAGGTGGGTGGAGCTCCTTCGTGATTCGGCTCAAGCAGTCTCAGGCATGGTTGAGGGCAAAGCCTTTCTAGCAGACAGCAAGGGTGGGAGAGCTGCAGTGACATCACAGCAAGGGTGGTTCCACAGATGGGGGGGTGTCCAAGTCAATGCAACCCCTTCTGTTAGCAGCACAGTGCAGCATGGATGATCAGGCAGGAACCCCTTCAGGAGGCGAGTCCCGGGCACCTGCAGGCTAGGAGAGCTCACCTGAATCTAGGCTGTTTGCACCCCTGTTTGCATTTGGCCAGGCTCAGCACACCCAGCATTGATGGGACTCCCTCAGTCCCTTTTGCACGACTCAGTTGCAGAGCCCCTGTAAGTGTGTTGTGTGAGTGTCCCACCAGGTGGTTGACAGTTGTGTGTGCTCTGCAGAATTGAAACGACTGAGTCAAACTCCACTGACCATCATGGAAGCATGTCCTTTCCTTAACCTGGATTGGGGAGAAACCCTCTTTCCTGAGCTGTGTGGAGTCATCAACTGAATTAATGGGTGAAGTTCACAGCTCATGTTTAGGCCATCCAAGTTTTTTCAGGCATTTCTGCATTATTTTTAGCAAGCTGGGCACATCTCAGCCTGGCACTGACCACAGGGAGGGGCAAAGGTTTTGGGCTTCAGAGGGAACCAGATTAAAAGTGGCTTCTTTCTCCCTTGCATTCCCAAAGAAACCTCTAAGGAGTGGGGGACTTTAGTCATCCATAGAGCCCCTGATAATATTGACTGAGATTTTAAACCTTTAAATATAAAGTTTAATTTAAATTTAAATTAAAATAAAATTCCAGTAGCTGGGAACCTTGTCCTGTGCCAATGTGTGAAGAAAGTTCATCATGCTAAGCCAGCATCTGGTTTAGATATTTTGGCATGATACATTATGCCAATGTAGCAGTTCTCTCCCCTTAACCTAAATTAAGGGTGTTGTGTGAACTCACCCAGCTGGTTGTGCTGCCGAGAGGTGACAAGAATTTCCCAATCCTGACAAGGAGGATGGTTTAAAGTCCTCATGAAGGCAACTTGGGGGGGGGGCAAAGAAGCACGGGTCCTGAAGAGCCAGGAGTGAGAGAGGAGCCTACAGGAGGTCTGTGGGCCTTCCTGGCAAGGGCAGGGAGGGATGTCTGGAAGAGAGAAGGGAAGGCAGAGCCCTTAATCCAATCCAGTCAGGGCAGCCTTGGGTGTGATCAAAAACTTCTCTTCTGAGGGAGGGGCCTCCTCGCATGCAGTGGGAAAGAGCAAAAGAAATTAATTGCTTGCTTCCTTGCTTTTATTTATTCTTTGACTCTCTGCAGTCAAAGTAAACTTACAGATTTTGAATCAACCTAGAACAGTGATGGCGAACCTTTTAGAGACTGAGTGCCCAAACGGCAACCCAAAACCCACTTATGTATCATCGGGTGCCGGGTGGGCGTGGCCCATTGGCTGGTTGTGGCCCATTGGCTGGGTGTGGCCAATTGGGTGGGCATGGCCCATTGGGTTGGCGTGGCTGCGGTGGTAACGGCAGACTGGGTGGGACTAAAAAGTTCCATCAATCAATTCCAACTTTGCGAGATCTTTTTTTCCCCGCGAGAAGTTGAAATTGATTGATTGATTGAACCTTTTTTTTTTTTGCACATGGTGGCGAAGGCCTAAAGCGAAAAGGTTTTATAAAACCCAGCTGAAGCCCTAGGATTGGGGTGACCATGCGTGCCCACAGAGGGGGCTCTGCGTGCCACCTGTGGCACGTGTGCCATAGGTTCGCCACCATGGACCTAGAACTAAGGAGACATTTTCTGATGGTGAGAACAATTAATCAGTGGAACGACTTGCCTCCAGAAGCTGTGGCTGCTCCAACACTGGAGGTTTTCAAGAAGAGACTGGACAGCCACTTGTCTGAAAGGGTAAATGGTCGGGTCTCCTGCTTGAGCAGGGGGGTTAGACTAGAAGATCTCCAAGTTCCCTTTCGACTCTGTTATTCTGTTTCAGGCATGCAGTATATCTAGCAAATTGTTAAAGGGGGTAGAGATTTGAGGACAGAGGTGGGGAATTTAGTTTTATCACCTAATTTTGGGAGGGAGGTGAAAGATGAACAAATTTGTCTCTCCCAGCTTTTTTTCTGTCCTTTATTGAAGAGATGTGGGTTTTGGGGGGGAGCAAGGGGGGAAATTCAAAGATGGTTAGGTAGTTTTAGGGGTGAAAGATGACAAACTTTGTCTCTAAAAAGCTTTTTTGTGTTCTTTATTGAAGAAATGTGGGGTTTGGGGGAGTGGGGGGGGGTCAAAGCTAGGAAAAGGTTTCAGGAAGCTCATCTGAAGCTGCCCCATCGTCATGCAGTGTCTGGTTTCCCAAGCCTAGCAAGAGCCAGGAGAGCTTTGCAGTCTCCCAACAGCCTGAGGATCAGGGTGGAAAGCTTCAAAAGCAGCCGCCATTTCTACAAGGACTCGTCAGAGTATTGAAAATGGTGGCCACTTCCGGCAGCCATGGGGATCAGGTACTGCAGGGTCCTGTTGGGGGAAAAGATCGAAGGGGGAGAGAGGGAGGGCACTGCAGTATCCCCATGGTCAGTCTGAAGGGCAAATGACCACAGGGGCATTGCAGACATCATAACTTTGAAAGAGTTTTGTATATAATTTTTGGGCATCCATCATAATTTTGAATATTTGTTAAATGGCCTTTCATATCATGAGTACTAACAATAATACATTTTTCTCTCTGCTTTGCACATATCAGCCCAAACTATGAAATATCAACATTTACATTCCTTGAGACACACTAAATTAAAATACATTGAATGACATTCCTGAAAAATGAATTCAGAAGAGGGACAATTTCTATAGGAAAGGAACCCCATTCATAAGAAAAGGTCTCAAATAATGTTTGGCTCAGGACAACAAGTGTTAGACTGACACCCACAGAGCTACCACAAATTGTGTAGTAGAATCATAATTGCTAACCACCCTGGCTGGGGTGCCTCTTGCTATTCTGTAGGACCCCCAATGGCTCCAGCTTCCAGCCAGAGGGAAAGTTGTTACTAAATTATATCTGCAAGGCCCCAAGACCCCCAATCCTTCTAAAGGGACTGGAAAGCCATTTGTCTGAAAGGGCATAGGGTCTTCTGCTTGAGCAGGGGGTTAGACTAGAAGACCTCCAAGGTCCCTTCCAACTCTGTTATTCTGTTATTCTCTCTACAGTGGCTGGGGACACATTTTCATTTCACAAAAGGAAAGCTTTCACATTTGTTCAAAAATGAATGGTAAAATATAAGTGCTTTCAACTAATACCAAAATTAATCTTAATACAAAGTGTTTTCTATTTCAGCTCTCTAATTTCTATAAGCTCTTTATCCACACTATTTCCTTTAATGTCAGGGGTTTATCTCAGGGGCTGCCACAAAGAAGAGGGGGTCAAGCTATTCTCCAAAGAACCTGGAAGGACAAGAAGCAACGGATGGAAACGAACCAAAGAGAGAAGCAACTGAGAACCAAGGAGAAATTTCCTGTTAGAACAATTAACCAGTGGAACAACCTGCCTCCAGAAGTTGTGAATGCTCCAACACTGGAGGTTTTTAAGAAGAGACTGGACTCCATTTGTCTGAAATGGTATAGGGTCTCTGGCCTGAGCAGGGGGTTGGACTAGATGACTTCCAAGGTATCTTTGAACTTTATTATTATCAGGCCATCCTGACAACACGCATGTCAGCACGCATGCAAGCGTGTGATCAGTGGCAGTTTCAGCAGCCACATCCCTAGCATTGAGGGGAGATTCAGGTAAGTCTTGAATAGACAGAATGTGTACAACAGGAGCAGGATCTGCCTCTATTTGCTTTAGAGGTAACCTATCTCTGGCCCATCTCTGACCCTGGTTTGTGAACCAGAGTGTAATCATACGCTGCCAAGAAAATGGACCATCTCAGCATTCTGGGGGAGATGATGTGTGGGATTTGTTTGTTGGTTGTAAACAACCCCAGCAAAGGCTTGTGGTCAGTGTAGACCATGAAAGGGTGGCCATACAAGAAATCATGAAATTTCTTGATGCCTGAGATTATTGCCAAGGCTTCCCTGTCAATCTGCGCGTAATTACGCTCTGCAGATGAGAGGGTTCTAGAATAATAGGCCATAGGGACCTGAGTCCCATCTGCCTTGAGATGACTCAAAAATTGCTCCTACCCCATAAGGGGAGGGATCACATGCGATGCACACAGGCAATTTCTCATTGAAGTGAGCCAGTACAGCATTGGAGGATAGCAAAGCCTTGACTTCTTTAAAAGCCTTTTCATGGACCTTTGTCCATGTCCATGGAGCCTGCTTGTCCAAGAGCCAGTGTAACGGCTCAGCCACTACAGCCTTGTGGGGGAGAAATGAATGATAAAAATTAAGTAAACCCAGAAAAGCCTGGAGTTCCGCTTTTGACTGGGGACTAGGGGCCAGTTGAATGGCCTTGAATTTAGACTCTGCAGGGTGGATGCCTTCAGCATCAATATGAAATCCTAGAAATTCGGTGGATGTTACACCGATTTTACATTTGTCTTGCTGTAACTTCAGCCCCACTTGGCAGAACCGCAGCAAGACAGCTCTCAGCCTTTCAGCCAAGTTTCCCGATGACTCTCCTGCAATGAGGACATCATCGAAATAGGGGCAGACCCCAGGAATACCACGGAGCGTTCACTCCATCACCCCTGGGAAGATGCCAGGGGCTACATTGACCCCAAACTGTAGCCTTTTTACTTTGAAAGCCCCTCTGTGAGTCACTATAGTTTGTGCCTCAGCTGTTGCCTCATCAACAGGTAACTGTTGATAGGCCTGAGCTTAATCGAGCTTAGCAAAGAGTTTTCCCCCCTTCAGTGAGGCCAGAATATGGCTCACCACAGGCACTGGGTATGCATGCTGCTGCAAGGCTTTGTTTAGAGTGCATTTATAGTCCGCACAGATTCGGACTCCACCATTTGCTTTTAATGGCGTCACTATGGGGGTTTCCCATGGACTAGAATCCACAGGTTCAAGAATGCCTTGTTGGAGCAATTTGTCCAACTCAGCATCTATTTTACTTTTGAGGGCAAAAGGCACCCTCCTTGGTTTAACCCTGATGGGTGTGATGGCTGGATTTAATTTTAAAGCAATGGGAGGCCCCTTGTATGAGCCAAGCTCTGAGCTGAATACATCAGCAAACTCCTTACAGACTCCTGCAAGGCTGGCAAGTGCCAGCGAACCAATCGAGTCCTATAAGACTCTTGCGATCACCCCCAACTACCACCACATCTAGCAACCCATCGAATTCCTTACGCTGTACTATAAGCATGGCCTCCCCCTTCACACTGACTCTTGAATTCTGAAAGTCAGTGAGGATAAGATTGGAGGGCCTGAGTTTGACTCATGAACCAGTCCTGGAACAAACCTTTTTAAAGGTGTCTGCAGAAATAATAGAAAGCGGACCCTGTGTCCAGCTCCATGGCCAGGGGAACTCCCTGCAACTTTACATCAATGCGCAGCTTTTTTTTAAGGGGGCAGTGAACCCCAGTTTTAAATACCCCCCTACGGGATGCGCAGAAACCCACCCTGTGTTGGCTGGGGACCTTGGTACCTTTCAGAGGCAACTCTTGAGGGGACCAGTTTTTCTGGTGACCCATGCAGGCTGATGCGATGTGGCCTTGCCTGCCACATGCCCGGGAAACAGCAGAATGAAAACGGCAGTCGGCTCTCCTGTGGTGACCCCCACAGCCAAAACACTGAAGGGATGCAGGCATCTGTCCTCCTCGTTCTTGCAGTCTTCTCTCCGCCGACGGTTGAAGTCTGTCCACCTCTTCTTCCTCGGATTCTTCTCCGGAGGCCTCTCGCACGACTTCCTGATGGACGGGGGCTGCCGCTGGAGGGTTCTTGCTCGACCACAAGGCCTTTACCGCACCGCTGGCTACTTCTTCAGTTGCAACTTCTCTCAGGGCATCTTGGAAAGAGAGATCAGCTCTGGCAAACAACTTTTCTTGCATTTCACGGCTCCGCAATCCGCAGACAAGGCGATCTCGGAGTCTCTCCTCCAAGTCTTGGAATGAGCACAGCCTAGCCGCCTGCCTCAGAGCCGTGATGAATTCTGCAGCTGATTCTCCCGGCCGCTGATCCCGCTGCTCAAATTGGTGCCTCCAAGCTATTACAGATAGCTTGGGCTAAAAATGCTCGCGCAGCATTTTCTTAAGATCGGCATATGCGATCGATTCCAAAGGTGCTGGGGCAACAAGATTCTTGGCAATGTCAAAAGTCTGTTGCCCACAGACACACAGCAAGGTAGCAGCTTTCAGTCCATCTTCTTGGACCTTGTTCACACAAAAATAGTTCTCAACACGAGCTGCGTAAGAGCTCCAGCATTCCGGGTGTGAAGTGTCGAACTCGACAAGACGGCCCAGCTTGGACATCATCGTGACCGCTAGCCTCGTTGAGGTCTCTCGCCACAGGGAAGGAGAAGGGGTCCCACAAAGCCAAGCCCACCTCCAGCGTATTCGTACTGGCAGGTGCTTGCTCCTTCTGGACGCCACGCTTCTCTTCTCTTCAGGCCTTCAGGTGAGTAGGCCTAGCTTCTTCGTAGTAGGCTTCCTATGCGGCGAATCCCACCCTCGTCGCCAATGTTCTGTTCTCGCAAGACAGACATCAAGACGAGGCAGGTTCACAACAAAGGATCTTTTATCGATTACATTCACAGAACAGAAGCAAGAACTCAATGGCAACATGCCCTTTTATACTCCCTGTGCAAGGGAATGCACAGCCAATCATTGCAGGCCAATCTCCCACCTCGCACATGCGCGTGAGGCTGATGACAGCCTGTCTGGGTCCCGGGCAGATACGTGGTCTGTCCGGGTCTCTGCAACCTTTCTGCAGCCTTCCTGAGCCTTGCTGAATGACTCAGCAAGGCCCAGGACATAACAACCAATATCCCAGGTCCATTATTTGAAAGTTGTCCCACTGTATTGTTCTCAGCTTCCACTCTCAGTGCCTGACTACCAGATCTTTGGTGGCTCCAGGTACTGGCTGTTCTTTTTGAATGCCGAGTGGATGTGTAACATGGCTTCTCTTGTCCATGATGTTACCTGCCATGTCTCCCTGAAGCCTAGTTGTGCCCAGAGGGGAGGAAACCTCTCCTCAGTTGCAAATGTGGCCACCTACTTTGTGAGTTTGCCTCAGGTGAGAGCCCGGGAAAGTGGAGGAGGGTTGGCTGTGGTCATCCATGGTTTATTATAGGCTCTAAACAGGTTGCACCTAAAGCTTTATTTTGTCTCAGGGGGGGTTGCAAGAAAATTTCCCCAGCCTGCTGAATTATTTTGAGTGAATGTGGCCCCTACTAGAAGATAAGGGCCACACCCAGGTTCAACCTCCAGAAATAAACCTTGGTTAAAAGTTGCAAGTGTGAATGCAGTCAATGGTGAAGTGAGCAGGTTAAGGGGGTTGTATGGCTATGACCAGAGGTAGTCTGGTGTAGTGGTCAAGGCGTCAGACTAGTAACCAGGAGATCATGAGTTCTAGTCTTGCCTTGGGCACAAAGCCAGTCAGGTAAACCTGGGCCAGCCAACCTCTTAGAGCCCTGGGAAAGAGGGAATGGCAAACTACTTCTGAAAAACCGGGTCACCTATGGTCTTCCTGGTTACTTTCACACACAGCCGGTTGAGGCTTTGGGGCTTCCTGAGTCTGGCTTCAGTCTTGCAAAACCAGCCAAGTGGACTCTAATTTGCTAAACATGGGCAGATTTTTTTTAATCTGGTTGCTCTCTGTAAAAGCGGCAGGAAAACTCCAATCCTGATCATGACAGCGAGTAACAAGTCCTCATGAAGGCTGCAGACGGGCCGGTGAAGTTGGGGTTCTGGAAGGGCAGGAGGGCTGCAAGAGGATGATGTCTATTTTATCTTCCCTAATAAGCTGTAACCAACTTCCTCACTTAACTTTGCAAAACTTGTGGGTCCCACACCATTCCATACCTGCAAGAAAGCAGCTGCAATCCGAGTACTCTAACTCAGGGCTTTTCCAGTTGCCTAGCAAGGTGTCAAAAACATGATGAACCCCCTCCCAAAAAAGGAAAAAAAGTGATAAAGTACAGTAGTCCTTGACTTACAACAGTTAACTTAGTGACTGTTAGAAGTTACAAAGGCACTGAATAAAGTGGCTTATTACCATTTTTCACTTCTAACCGTTGCAGCATTGCCAAGGTCATGTGCCTCCCTCCTTCTCATTCCCATCTCCTTCCTTCCTTCCTTCCTCCCCTCTTTCCTTGCCTTCCACCCTTTCCCATTCCCATCTCCTTCCTTCTCCCTCCCCTCCTTCCTTCCTTCCCCCCCTCTCTCTCCCTTTCTCCAAAGTGCAAACACATCCTCCTCCCCCTGCCTACAGCGAGCTTCTGCAAAGCGCAAATGGGCACATTCCCCCTGCCTCCTCCAAAATGGAAATGCGCGCATTCTCCTCCCCCCCATGCTACAGCGAGCTTCTGCAAAGCGCAAATGGGCACTATATCCCCCTGCCTCCTCCAAAATGCAAACGCGCGCCTCCTCCTCCCCCCATGCTACAGCGAGCTTCTGCAAAGCGCAAATAGACACATTCCCCCTGCCTCCTCCAAAATGCAAACGCGTGCGTCCTCCTCCCCCCCCATGCTACAGTGATCTTCTGCAAAGCACAAATGGGCACATTCCCCCTGCCTCCTCCAAAATGGAAATGCGCACATCCTCCTCCTCCACCCCACGCTACAGCGAGCTTCTGCAAAGCGCAAATGGGCACATTCCCCCTGCCTCCTCCAAAGTGCAAATGCGCGCTTTCTTTTCCCTTCGGAGGCGCAGATTTTCCCCTCCAAGTAAGGCGCATGCACGAGTAGCAGATAAGTCCAACTCTAACCTTCTTTTCACCACATGGTCCTTGGCCCGCAGCCTCGCTCTGCACGGAGGATGGACCCCCATTGGAGGCTTCCTCAACGAGGCTACGGATGGGCGCTCAGCAGGGCAGGACAGCCGCCCATGCCCAGAACCCCCAGATGGCCACCGGCTGGCGACAAGGAGACAGCCCGGTTTCCCCTCATCACTGCTGGTCGCCCGGGCTCTGCGGCCCAGCACCCCCTCCCCCCGCAGCTGGGGTCGTGGCTGGAGCACAGGCATGGCCAGAACTGCTCGGCCCTCCGGCTGCCTTCTCCTGGCCATGCAGCAACCCGGCAGCGATGCCTGCCACTTTAAGGGAAGTGGCCGCGAGCGAGGCGCCTGCCGCAGAACTTCGGCCAAATAAAGGCGGCCCGCCAGTGAGGGACCGGATCCGTGCCTGCCCGCCCGCTCTTCTTCCCAACTGGGTGTCCCGCTCGCTCCTTTCAGAGCCGGCCCGGCCACAGCCGCCGATGTAGAGCCGCCGAAGTGCCGGCCGCCTTGCCCAGAGCCGGCCTTGGCTGCCACCGGAGGCAAAGATCTGCGCCACGCCGAAATGGCCGGTTTTGTCGTGGCGCAGATCTTTGCCTTCTCTCAGCTTCAGCCCTGGCGGCGTGCTCACCTCCTGCCGAAGCGCCACCTGCCTTGCCCGTAGCCGCCCCAGGCCGTCTCCTTGCCGTCACCCGGTGGCTGTCTGGGTGGCGGCTTCCAGGCCGGCGGGCGGCAGGTGGAGAGGCGGAGGGGAGGAGACTGGCCCTGCCTCCTTCTGGGCCAATGGCCCACATGCCGACAGGGATGGCTCCGAGTGCCACCTGTGGCACGCGTGCCATGGGTTCGCCACCCCTGGTCTAGGGTGTTCGCACCCATATTTGGCCAGGCTCAGCACACCCAGCATTGGTGGGACCCCCTCAGTCCCCTTTGCAGGACTCAGTTGCAGAGACCCTGCAAGTGTGTTGTGTGAGTGTCCCACCAGGTGGTTGACAATTGTGTGTGCTCTGCAGAATTGAACTGACTGAGAAACTCCACTAACCATCATGAAAGCGTGTGCTCTCCTTAACCTGGATTGGGGAGAAACCCTCTTTCCTGAGCTGGGTGGAGTCATCAACTGAATTAATGGGTGAAGTTCACAGCTCCTGTTTAGGCCATCCAGGCTCAGGACAACAGCTGCTAGACTGACACCCATAGAGCTACCACAAATTGTGTAGTAGAATCATAATTGCAAACCACTCTGGCTGGGGTGCCTAGTGGTGCCCCTCTTGCTATTCAGTAGGACCCCCAATGGCTCTAGCTTCCAGCCAGAGGGAGAGTTGTTACTAAACTACATCTGCAAGGCCCCAAGGCCCCCAATCCTTCTATAGCATGAAGGGACTGGAAAGCCATTTGTCTGAAATGGTATAGTCTCCTGCTTGAGCAGGAGGTTAGACTAGAAGACCTCCAGGGTCTCTGTTATTCTCTCCACAGTGGCTGGGGAGACATTTTCATTGCACAAAAGGAAAGCTTTCACATTTGTTCAAAAATGAATTGTAATATATAAGTGTTTTCAACTAATACCAAAATAAATCTTAATACAAAGTGTTTTCTATTTCAGCTGTGAATGCTCCAGCACTAGAAGGTTTTAAGAAGAGACTGGACAGCCATTTGTCTGAAATGAGCCAGGGGCTGGACTAGATGACCTCCAAGGTCCCTTCCAGCTCTATTCTATTCTATCCAATTTCACTGCATCTTCCTCCTTTTTATATGTTTTTAGTTTCTATTTCATATTTTCCTTCTGTTAAAGTCTTGAATTTTTCCTTCATTTTATATATACTTTATATAAAATATAAACACTCTTTCATTTTCTCCTACTCTGGGCTGCATCTGACCGGAGTTTCCTAAGAGAGAAGATTTTGCCTTCAACTCCTCCAGTTCTGAGCCAAGACAAAAGCCCCACCCCCCTCTCTCCCTAGTGGCTGCCTCTAGTCCTGTCCTGCCCCTGTTGTCGAGGCAACCCAGCAGCAGCCAATCAAGCAGGAGGGAAGAGACAATGGTTGCCTGGGAGCTCAGCCACCAATCAGACTCATGGAGAAGAGATTGAATGAACAAAGACAAAGGGGGGGGGGACAGGAAAATATCCAATAAGGATAGAAAATTAAAAAGTTTTTCATGTGATGAGAAAGAGGCAAAAACTGCCAGAAATGCAGAGGGAGGGGAGGCCAAAGTCCTGGAAGGGCCTTTCCTCCCACCCAGAAATGGCTTCAATAAAGAGCTTCTCCTCTGGGGGGGGGGCTTGGGCAAGTGGGGGGCAGTGGCTGCCCAGGAGAGCCTGGCTGGAGGAACTTCAGGGGCCAGGAGGGACCCCCAGGATGCCCCTTCCTCAGAGCCCCAGAGGGTCCCTCCAGGGAGACCCCCTTCACCTTTCCCTCCCCAGCAAAGCCGGATCCCCCTTTGGAGACAAAGGCCCTGCATGGCTTCTCCCTGACAGGAGCCTTTCCTGGAAACACACGAAGAGGAACTGGAGCTTCACAAACCCCCATTGGCTGCATTTCCCCCTGAAATGCAACTCCAAAGCCCATAATCCACCTTTGTCTCTTCCCAGAATGGGGTGTGTGAAGAGTTCCCCCAGTTCCCCTCCTCCTTCCTGAGCCTTTTCTATGGGCAACGTGACAAGTCTGGGCTTTGCTTTCCCCCCTCAGTGCCCCATGTGTGGAAGGGAGTGGCAGTGGAACATGGGTCCTTTCCCTCCCTTTCCTCCTTACGTGGGGTGAAAGGCATCCTTTATTCCTCTCATCTCTTTCTCTCTTTCACTGTCTGTACATAGTCCTGATGACTAGTTTTTAACTAGCAGATTTTTTTTTTATCCTGGTCTCACTATTGCATCAGTCTTTTTATATTGGTGCCCTTCAGCATTAACTTTCAAAATAAAATAAAGTTTGTTTTTAACTCAGTAGGAAGCTATTCCAGTTCTGTGACATGTTCAGGCATTAAGTAGTCCCCAGGGTTTTCTCTTTAACTGCTATGCCAACAAATATCAGATTTCTTTTTCTTCAGCCACAGGTGCCGTGTACTCCCTCTGGGGCCAATTTCAAGCATGGAGCTTTCCAACCTCTTAATTCTTGCTGACCGATTTAATTCTAGCTCTGCCCTATCATTTTGAATCCTATGGGGATTATTCCCCTTTCATTTGTCTCCAGAGAAGTGCCCAAGAAACTTTGAGTCCAAGAACTAGTTGAATTAGCCGGGGATCTCTGGTGAGAGGGAGAATTATTATTATTCTCAAAGTTTCAGCTCTGTTCTTTGGCCGAATCCTCCAGGGGAGACTTTGGGCTGAGACAGATGGAATCAGCTGCAGTTCGCTTCTCTCTCTGACCCGGGAGGCCCTAAATGGAAATCTTTCCTTGTGGAGAACTTGGCTTTAGGCAAAAAGCGTCACTGGAAGATTTCAGACTTTGGACTTCCCTCCCCACTTAAGATCAGGGCTGTCTGTCTTCCTTCACATCAAAGTGTGCCACCCTGTGGTCCTATCTGCAAATTCAAACAAGATATGAAAAAGATGTAAAAGCAATGGACTTTTATAAAGAACAGACAGTATTTGACAAAATACTTTTGAAAACAGATGAAAATTTGATCAAGAAACTTTATAAATTTCTATTAAATTGGAAGATGGAAGAAGAACAAGTAAAAGAAACAATGATAGTGTGGGCAAAAAACTTTGGATACTCCATAGACTTAGAAGACTGGGAAAAGCTTTGGGAGAGAAATATTAAAATTACTAAAGCAGCTTCATATAAAGAGAATTTATATAAAATGTTCTATAGATGGCATATGACACCAGTTAGATTAGCGAAAATGTTTAAAAATGTATCGAATATTTGTTGGAAATGTAAAGAAAAACCAGGTACTTATTATCATATTTGGTGGATGTGCCCTAAAGCTAAGAAATTTTGGTTTAAAATTCATAAATGGTTAGAAAAGATGACTAAAACACAAATAGAATATAAACCAGAATTATTTTTGTTAGGAATATTAGGATCTAACTATGGTAAAGAGAATGAATATTTAATATTACATGTATTGACAGCAGCGAGAATTGTATTTGCTCAATCTTGGAAAAATGAAAATCTACCACACGATCAGATTATAATTATGAAAATTTTAGAATGTGCAGAAATGGACAGATTGACATTGGAGATTAAGGAGAAAGAGGATTCAGTGTATTTTAGGACATGGGAAAAAATTTATCAATGGTTAGCATTACGTTAGAGCTAAATTATACTTAATTAGTAAGCTTGTATTTTATGACTATTTTCAGTATTAATGACTATAATTGTTTAGTATTGTATTAATTACTGTTATTCAATACGTGTACCTGGACGAGAGTCTGCTTGTGTAAGCATTGGATTTTTTATGTGGGGGTAACCCCACTACTGTACCTATCCTTACCCTTATTCCCATCCCTATCCCAACTCCACTCCCTAACCCCATCCTCTACCCACACTATCCCTACCCTTCCCATACCCATAAAAAATTTAATAAAATATATTTTAAAAAAAAAAGTGTGCCACCCTGGGGAAAATAAGAGCTGAATGCCAATGCAGCCATGTTGCTGCCTGCTGGGGTCACCCCCTGCCAAAAGAGCCCCCTTTTTCATCTCCTTTCCCCAAATGTGAGCTCTTTCTTCAGCCTCTCCTTGACTCCCTTGTGCCCCCACCAAGCCCCTCTTTAACATATAGAAGTGTTGGGGGTCCCACGGCCTTCCAGATGTGGCTGGGTAACATCTTTCTCTCTGGCTGGAGGCCTCTTCCCCTTCGATCCTGCCCCAACGGGACCCTGCAGTGCTTGGGCCTGATCCTCAGGCCTGCCGGAAGTGGACACTATTTTCAATACTCTGAGAAGTCCTTGTAGAAATGGCGGCTGCTTTTGAAGCTTTCCACCCTGATCCTCAGGCTGTTGGGAAACTGCAAAGCTCTCCTGGCTCTTGCTAGGCTTGGGAAACCAGACACTGCGTGACGATGGGGCAGCTTCAGATTAGCTTCCTGAAAACATTTCCTGGCTTTGACCCCCCCTCGCTCCCCCGAAAACCCACATTTCTTCAATAAAGAACCTTAGTAAGCTGGAAGAGACAAACTTTTTCATCTTGCACTGTCCCATCCCCCGAATTAGGTGCTAAAACTAAACTCCCCACCTCTGCTCTCAAATCTCTATCCCCGCTAACACTTTGCTAAATATACTGCATGCCTGAAACAGAAGAACAGAGTTGAAAGAGACCTTGGAGGTCTTCTAGTCTAGCCCCCTGCTGAAGGAGGAAACCTCACCATTTACCATTTCAGATAAATGGTTGTCAGTCTCTTCTTGAAAACCTCCAGTGTTGAAGCACCCACAACTTCTGGAGGCAAGTCATTCCACTGATTGTTTTGTCAGGAAATTTCTCCTTAGTTCTAGGTTGGTTCAAAATCTGTAAGTTACTTATTTTGACTCTAGAGAGTCAAAGAATAGAAGGAGGAAGGAAGCAAGCAAAGAAAGTTTTTGCTCTGTGTTGACAATGCTGACTGTGATGTTTGTGATGCTCAACAGCCCCCCCCCCATATGTGAGGAGGGCCCCTCCCTCAGAAGAGAGGTTTCTGATCACACCCAAGGCTGCCCTGACTGGATTGGGTTGGGGGCTCTGCCTTCCCTTCTCTCTTCCAGAGTGCCCTCCCTGCCCTTGCCAGGAAGGCCCACAGGCATCCTATAGCCTCTCAGTCATTCCTGGCTCTCCAGGACCCATGCTTCATTGCCCCATCCCCCCAGTTGCCTTCATGAGGACTTGAAACCCATTCTCCTTCTCAGGATGGGGAGATTCTTGTCACCTTTCTGCAGCACAACCAGCTGCAAAAAATCGACCCAATTTTAGCAAGTTGGAGGCCACCTGATTGGGCTTGCAAGAACAGAGCCAGGCACAGCAATGGCTTTTGAAGAGAAGCAACGGCTTCTCTCATCTTGTCAATGTTGCAGTGCTGGATAGCTATAGACCCTGAATCCAAAAGCAGATTCTTTAAAAGTTTCATATTCTCTGTGCAAACTGTATTGGCCATCCCATAGATGGTTTGTGGGAAATCTAGGTGAGTTCACACAACACCCTTAACTTCTGGGTAAGTTTACACAACACATTTAACTTTTAGGTTAAGGAAAGAGAACTGCTATTTTGGCCTAATGTACCATGCCAAAATCTATATAAACCAGATGCTGGCTTAGCGTGATGATCTGCTACATACATTTGCACAGGAGAAGGTTCCCAACTATTGGAATGTATGAAATGAGACAAACATGTTTTAAGATCTCAGTCCATATTGTCAGGGCCTTTATGGCCGATCAAAGATGAGTCCCCCGCTCCTTTGAGGTGTGTTTGGAGATGCAAGGGAGAAAGAAGCCACTTTTAATCTGGTTCCCTCTGAAGCCCAACTTCTTTTCCCCTCCCTGCAGTCAGTGCCTGGCTGAGATGTGTCCAGTTTGCTAAAACTACTGCAGAAATGCCTGAAAAAACCTAGATGACCTAAACATGAGCTGTGAACTTCACCCGTTAATTCAGTTGATGAGTCCACAGTGCTCAGGAAAGAGGGTTTCTACTGAATCTAGGTTAAAGAGAGCATATGCTTCCATGATGGTCAGTGGAGTTTGGTTCACTCAGCTCAACCACCTGCTGGGACGGTCACACAACACACTTGCAGGGGCTCAGCAACTGAGTCCTGCAAAGGGGACTGAGGGTGTGCCACCAATGCTGAATGTGCTGAGGTTGGCCAATAGCAAACAGGTTTGCAAACTCCCTGGACTCGGATGAGCTCTCCTAGCCTGCAAGTGCCTGAGACTCACCTCCTGTGGGGGTTTCTGGCTGACCATCAGTGCTGACAACCAAAAGGGGTGCCTTGACCTGGACCCCCACTGCATGGAACCCCCCTTGCTATGAGGTCACTGCTGCTCTCCCACCCTTCTCATCCGCTAGGAGGACTCCTCCCTCAAAGAAACCTTTTCCAACCATGCCTGAGGCTGCCTGAGCTGGATTGTGTAGGGGGATCCACCAGCCTTCCTCTTTTCCAGCACGCCCTCCCTGCCTTTGACAGGAAGGGACATCAACCTCCTGCAGCCCTCCTGGCTTCCAGGACTCCAACTTCATGAACCTGTCTGCAGCCTTCATGAGGACTTGAAACTCACTCTCATGATCAGGATTGAAGTTTTCCTGCTGTGAGAAATGAAGAAGTTTAAAAATAAAATGGTTACAATTGATTAACAATAGAAGGATTAGCCAAGCCGTGCAAGTAGGCACTAGATTTCAGGAGGCTTGGCTAGAAGACACACTTAACAAAAGGATGGCAGAGGGAAGTTCTAAACAATGTAACCGAGGGGGAGGGATGATGTATTCTGGCTAGGTGGCTCGGATAGATTGTGCCCCCAGAAGTCCTCTCAAACGGGACCTAAGGGGAGGGGATGGGGGCATCGCGATAGGAGTGTATATAAGGTTATGATTTTGAATGTTTTGGGTGTGTTTTTCTGTGCAACCACGTGGTATGTTTAAGATTCTTGCCTTCTCTAATTCGAGTTAGCTGAGATTTGTGGTGGGAATGACCAGGATGTGTAGAACTAAAAGTTCTGTTTCCTTTTCTGTTCTCTTTTCCTTGTCTTGGTATGTATATGTGTGTCAAAGTTTTTGTGTGTGAGGTAAATGTGACTGTTAATTTTTTCTAATCCCAAGAGAAAAGAAGCTACCAAAAAGGAAATACTCTCACTCTGTTTGTCTGGCCAACAAACAGAGTGAGAAAGATGTGTTTGTTTGTTTTTCTTTCCCCCCCCTCTCTCTCTCCTCTTAAGAACAGCCCCAAAGTTAGCAGGAATAATAAAGTTGGAAGGGACCTTGAAGGTCATCTAGTCCAACCCCCTGCTAAGGCAGGAAACCCTATACCATTTTCTTGCCTATTATAACTTGTGTTTCTAATCTATTTTTTTAATAGTTCTGCTCTCTCTCTTTTGCAAATGTTGTTCAGAAGTGTATTAATGCCTTTTCAAACTCTGTCTGCAGGCACAAACTCCCACACACCTTACCCCCAGCTTTTTCTGGCTGTGTTGCTTTAAGAGCGAGAGAGACAGAAAGGAAAGGGGGGGTTGATCTTTTTAACTATTTTTTTTTCTGCTTAGAATTCTGGTTTGAGGAAGAAGGGGTGGATGGGAATGTTTTAACCTACTTAATGGAAATTTGTTTCCACCTGAATGGAATCTGATTAAATTAGAATTTGACTAAATTTATATTAAAGGCAAAGAGTTGATACTAGAGTTTGATACAAAACTATTTCAGTAACTCAGATTTTTTGTGTGTGTGGAGTTGCTTTTTGTTGTTATTGTTGTTTTATTTTTTTTATGTTTTTATGTCTGTGTGCAGGACCCACTGATAAAAAAAAATCATGCCTAAAAGAATTGAAGGAATTGGAATTCAACCCTTGTTTAAAACAAGGAAGTTGAGAAAATTTTGAGGATTATAAATGAGTTATGTTGTTTTGAATAAAAATTAGTATGCAAACAAACTCAAGCAGAGTTTTTGGTAAAGCATTCCTTTGTTTGCTCTTTGTTAACCAATTTGTTTGTAAATACAGACAAAGGAATGGCTACAAGAAAGGGGGGGTTGCCCAGAAGTGGGGGGAAAGAGAGATGTAATGAAAATGGGAAGTAGAAGGCAGGGAGGCATTATTTATAGATGGCTCCTCCCGGGTAGAGAATGGGTCAAAGAAAAATGGATATGCAATCATAAATGGACACACCAAAGAGCTGGTAGAATCCGGTAGCCTGCCAAAGAACTGGTCAGCCCAAACTTGCGAACTGTATGCATTAAATCAGGCCCTAAAATTGTTAGAAAACAAGGCTGGAACTGTTTATATGGATTCAAAGTACGCCTTTGGGGTGGTCCACACCTTTGGAAAAATTTGGGTGGAAAGGGGAATGATTAACAGCAAAGGAAAGGAATTGATTCATGAAGGGCTGATCAGACAGATAATGGAGTCCCTTCAGTTACCAAAAAGAATTGCCATAACCCATGTGAGTGCACATCAGAGGGGCAATTCTTTTGAAAGTGTGGGAAATAGGATTGTGGATGAGGAAGCCAAGAGGGCAGCAAATGAAGAAAGCATAAATGTCTTAATACCCATTGTAGAAATGCTAGAAGACATCCCTGTGTTTTCAGAAACAGAGGAAAAGAAATAATGCAGATAGGTGGGCAACAAGGAGAGAAGGGTAAATGGTTTCTCCCGGATGGGAGGCAGGTAATCAATAAACCCATAGTGCGAGGATTATTGGAGAAGTTACATGAAGGAAGCCTCCAGCCCTTGGGCCATTTCAGTGCATTCAGGTAGATTTTACTACCCATGTAGTACCCGTGTAGTAATGCAACAACTAATGTGGTTTCTAGAATATTGTTGGAAGTAATATGTGCATAAACTGTCCAGATATTTTGATTTTCTCAGGAAACAAGGATTGCTGGCACAAACACCTCCCTTGGAGTTTCCAGTCCACAGATTCCAGATTGGAGACTGAGTGCTGATCCGGAGTTGGAAGGAGGAGAAGCTGGTTCTGAAGTGGGAAGGCCCTTTCCAGGTGCTGCTGAAATCCGAAACAGCAGTATGAACGGCAGAGAAAGGCTGGACCCACTATACCCGTGTAAAAAAAGATGAGTAGATGCTCCAACTGAGTGGAAGAGTGTGCCTCAACCTGACCCCTTGAAGTTGATAATAAGAAAAAGCAAAATATAGAGACATTAGAAAAGGGGGGAGGAGTTTTAAATGTGTTGGTTTTGTGACTGTAAATGTTGGTGTAATTGTTGTTGTTGTACCCATTGCCCAGACTGCGCACCGATACACAGCGGAGAAGAGTGTGATATAGTGATCATCGAAGACTGGTGTCCCGAGTACCAATCTCCGCCCCTGTTACAGACGGTGGTGTCAAAAGTGAAAGGGAAGAAGTACTTTTCCGGGGGTGGACAGAATTGGGATAATGTTAGACTTCAATATGACCTTGGTTACAGGAGTAATTAAAATATGGATTATAGTGGGAGTAGTAGGGTCCGGGAGCATATGCAAAGGTCAAAGTATAAATAACTCTGATAACTGTAATGATTGCATTAGAACCACCAAAATGGGTAATAAGATAACCAAAACTCTGACATATCATACTCAGATGAACTGCAAGAAGGTGGTGGGAACGTGTGTTCATAATACCACCCGATTTTCCCTGTGTAATGAAACAGGAAGGGTTACATGTGTTGACCTCTCTAGTGTGAAATATCAAACAACCATTCAGATATTTACCTCTCAAAGTGAAAAGAATATAACATCATTATTATTAGGACAGAACACCAGTATCTCTGCTAATCACAAGAGTAGAA
Organism: Azemiops feae; assembly: GCA_023970755.1. Lineage (NCBI taxonomy): Eukaryota > Metazoa > Chordata > Lepidosauria > Squamata > Viperidae > Azemiops > Azemiops feae. Next base: position 146,124 of record JALGBA010001150.1, read on the forward strand.
TCTGCTTTGATGCCTGCTATGCCATGAAGTTTAGTCCCTGGACCACCTGTGGGGGCCTGAGTTGGCAGCGGAGTTACCTCGCACAAAGGATATATGTTTACGAACAGAGAAGAAGCTCCTACGTGGCTCCCCAGATATATTGGTACTCCGATGGTAGGGGCCCACCTAGGGTGTGGACAGGGAAGAGCAGTTGGTTTAATTTAACCAAGTGGGTCGGGCAATCTGATTGTTTAGAAGACCATTGTACCCCCACATACTTGCATTTTGTGGATCCCGATGAAGGATCACAGGAATATGGATTGGGAATTGAGAGTCCGGGAAAGGACCCGAGCACCCATATCACCATTAAGGTAACAAGGAAAAATCTGACCCCAATAGAAAGAAAATTATTCCACTCCTTTTATGAGGAGCTTGAAAAGGCCGATCACCCTGATACCTGGAGACTCACTTTTCTCACCAAAAATCTATTTATAGATCTGGCTGAAAGGATAGCCACCACCCTGGGAGTAAAGAATTGTTATGTATGTGGTGGAACAAATATGGGGGAACAATGGCCTTGGGAAGCTAAAGAAATTGATATCCAAGACACTAACATTACGTCTACTTGGACTACTAAATTAACAAAGAAAAGTAAAAAATGGGCTTTAACTACATCCATTATAGGTCACTTCTGCTTTCAGAGAAACTGCTCTGAGAACCAGGAGGAAGTAGGAACCATGGTATGCGAGGGTCAGAGATCTTATGGGGACTCAAGTATTCAAACTTGGGGAACCACGCACAGTATTGAACAAAATCCTTTTAATAACACAGTTTTAAAGGGGCTTTGGGACAACGCATACCAAGAATGGTTTGCCCCACAAGGATTTTATTGGATATGTGGAAAATTTGCATATACCAGCCTACCTAGCAATTGGTGTGGTTCATGTGTATTGGGAAATATAAAGCCTAGTTTTTTCCTACTTCCTATTCCTCAAGGGGAAAAGCTTGGAATAGCAGTATATGAGGAGAAGGGAGCTAGGAGAAAATGATCATTAAAAATTGGAAATTGGAAGGATAAAGAATGGCCACCTGAACGTATAATACAGGTGTATGGACCTGCCACTTGGGCTGAGGATGGATCATGGGGATATAGGACTCCAATTTATATGCTGAATCGCATTATTAGGTTACAAGCGGTTCTGGAGATTATTACTAATGAGACAGCGCTAGCATTAAATACAACCCATTTAACCTGGTCACCTCACCAATGGCTGAATTCACATTTACAACTTTTAATCATGGTTTATTTTTGGAGGCTGAACGAATGAGTCAGAGAATTATGAATATTAATTTAGCAGGGACTAGGTGAACAATCTTTTATAACAGAAATAAGCTGGAGACACTTCTTATAAGGACCACATTCACACAACATACTTCAGCAGGATGGGGAAACATTTTTGGGTGAAAAGACAGCTCTAGGTGCAGCCTCCTGAAAGCCTGTAACAAACCATGGATCACAACAGCCACCTCTCCTCCACTTCCTGGGATCTCACCTGAGGGAAACCCACAAAGTAGGTGGCCAAATTTCCAACTGAGGTTTCCTCCCCTCTGGGGGTACAACAAGACTTCAGTGAGACAGGGCAGGCAACATCATGGGTGAGAGAAGCCTTCTTACACATCAACTTGGCATTCAAAAGCAACAGCCAGAATGGGAGCCACTGAAGATCTGGTAGCCAGGCAGTGAGAGTGGAAGCTGAGAACCGAACAGTGGGACAACTTTCAAATGATGGACCTAGGATATTGGTCATCCTATGGTCCTCCTTGTAAGGGTGGAGCTGTCCATCCCATCAGCTCCCCCTGTCACTGAAACCCCCAGTTCTCCCTTCTAGGCCAAGGTGCCCATATTGAAATCCCCCCTCCAGATAAGAAATGTAATCTATCAACAATCGACCAAGATAAACCAGAACACAGGGACTCCAATCTATAAGCACTTGGAAGTCTTCTGGGGACGACAAACAAAGCCTCAGAGATGGGAATGTCACAGGAGACACAAAACTCCAAGTGCATCTACACAACCAGGGGAACTGCCACCAGGTCCCCCTAAACCAACTTCCGGGTGGTTGTGGCAAGAAATCAGGTCACACCATCCACTGCACTGCGGGAACTGCCACCATCTCAACTGCAGACATAACAGCACAATTATTTTATTTAAATCAAGAAACATCAAGATTTAATGGCTCTCATTGTATCAGTATGGAAAGACAACACAGAAAGTGTTAAGGAAACTAAAACTTCTACCCACTCTACAATTTTCTCTCTGTGTGTCAATGGTGCTATCCCAGGCTGTAACTTTCCTGCCTCTTAGCCAGCTCTCATGCAAAAAATGATCTTTCTAGAAAAGATGGCAAATGAAATTTCACTTCAGTTACAAGGAATTATGAAATCAGCTCCAAATTAGGATAGATACATGGAGATCTCATTGCAAAGAAAATCTCAAACTCTTAACATAAGGCTGGGTTCAAGGATACTGAGTGCTTCCATGGAGATAAAGCACAGGCAGCACTAGAGTTAAATGTCACCAACCTAGAATGGCACCAAACCATAACTCTGGGTGACCTTCCCTAGAAGCCTCTGGAGGCAAGAGACCACATTGAAGGACAGCAGAAGTCACTTTCCTGCCTATTGAACTATCTCCATCCAGCGTGACTTTCTGGACATGTCCTAACAGGAACGACTAAGACCACTACTGAACACTGCCCCAACAGGTGTATCTGTGACTTTTCTCTAACATGCTTTTCTCCAGCTACCCCTCTTTATGTGGAAGAAGTTCAGGGCCCCTTCTCACTGCAATCATCACCGCTCATTTGCATTGCAATCATCAACATCCCTGTCTCTGAGACCTCTTCTCCTATGTCTCCACTGATTGCCTTTGATGTAAACATCTGACTGAAGCAACATGGAAGGAATCTTGCATCAGAAAAGGATAAATATCACAGGTTATGCTTTTTGTGACTCACATTAAAGGACAGAGAGGAGCTCTGCTCTTGAAAATATTTTCTCTCTCTTTCAGATGAATCTTGGTTTTTCTACTTCAATCAGGAAAGCCACTGGATATTCCACCCTGTTGGAATGCTTTGAATTCTAATTCTATTTTTAGGAATAGAGGAAGGAGATTGATTCTGCCCCATGAATTATGGACCTCCTGCTTCTGCTTCTGATGCTGCTGCTGTCCCAGCCACTCTCTGGGAAGCTGAGAATGAAGTGCCCACTGAATTTGGACAACCAGGATGGAGAAAAGCCATGGAGCTATTATAGGCCAGGAGATCTTCTCATTGGTATAGTCATCTCTCCATCAGTAATAGCACCTGCAACATTAGCTTTCAACATAGCTCCTTCTAGTCAGATTCAGCTGTAAGTCATGCGATGGAGTTTCATTCCCTCCATTTGCAGCTCTAACACTCATTTTTTTTCTTCTAGTTTTACTTCGTCTTATATTGCAGGATCTGACAAATATTTTGAATCCTCTCTCTTTTGCCTTATTTTCTGAGATTAGAGACATGAGATAAATGAAACCTGAAAGAAGTCCACATTATTTTCCTCTCTCTGTTCAATCCTAAATTCATGACTGGAATACTGACTTTGGTTGAAAGTAATGATTGAAATCGTTCTAATTTCCTCTGCCCAACCATTTCCATATTTTTATAATCAATTGATATGCAATGTCTGATTTTTCAAGGAATAGAAGACTTGTTTTTAGAACAGCTTCTCTGGGTCACTTATCAAAAATCTCCTTCCTTTAATGGTGGTTCTTCTTTACTGACTGAATTATTCTGGGCTATGAATATTAGTACTGCTAAAAATAATTGTATGTTTCTGATTTATTAAACCTTTTTGAGGACTATCCCCATCCTCAACACTAACAATATTAAAGGGTGATGGGTGACTTTTATTTGCCTCTAGTTTTGGATCAATATTGTCTTATGTTTCGGCTAGTTTGTAGAGAAAAAAGATGATTAAATGGAGAAAAAGTATTTTTGTTGTTGCTGCTGTTGATGATTTAATATTAACATGATCATAGTTTTACACTAGTTTATTCTATGAAAAGTTATTCCTACTACGCATGATTTGCAATATTGAACTGCTGAGGGAGAATCCCCAGCTCCTGCAAAATCTCACACTTGGCTACAACATCTATGACAACTATGATAACACCCTCGGCACTTCAGATGCCTTGCTGGACATGCTCTCTACTGGAGAAGCCAATGTTCCCAACTACAGCTGTGGAAGGAAGGACAAGCTTTTGGCTCTTGTTGATGGAGCTATAAGAGACATCTCCATCCAGATGTCAACATTAGCAGGCACCTACAAAGTCCCACAGGTTTGTGTTTGTCCTTCCCTTTCTGTAAAGTGTGTGGGGTGTTGGTGTGTAAGTGATAGATCCAACCGTGTCTTCTCTATGGAATTCAAGATTATTTTGAATAATAATAATGATCAGTCTATACTTCGAAAGGCACTTTACTCCCTTCCAAGAAATGGCACCAAGTTAATAACACCCATCTCACCGCAAAAGCCTCTTTCTCCCAAACAGCCGATCTCCTCTCTATTTGCGAAAGCTTTCGTGAAGTGTAGACGCAGGGCTGCAGATCCCCCCTAAGTTTTTTTTTGTAGGACTGTGCCCACCGCAACATCACTACCATCAGCTTGGATGATGAAAGGTTCCTCAGGATCAGGGTGTTTAAGAACTGGTTCTACTGCAAATAATTGTTTCACCATGGCATTTCTAAGAGTTATAAATAAGGATTGGGATATGCAGTCAGGAGGAAGCAAGGATCAAAAGAGACCTATCTTTTCATGACATCATCCCAATTTCTTAGAGGCTTCTGCTGCAAACTTGTGAAGGCAAGGAGAGGCTCTGTGTTCAATCAAAGGATCTTCTGTAAATAGGAATGTGCAGTACTGATGGAAAACTCACATTTTTTAAAACGGTCTTAGCCAAAATAATGATATCCTCAATCATTACCAAATCTCAGATTTTTAAACAGAGTCCTACGGGATTACCTTTCCTACTGATGATAAAACATATATGTATTAGGAACCTTTAGGGGCCACTAACATTAATCAACCATTTTATTAAAAATCTACAAATATGTTAGGCAGTGTATCAACTATTTTTTGCCCTAAAATTCTCATGATCAAATTCATTATAAAAAGGTTGAAGAGCAATATGGCCTCTGGAGAGGAATTTCTAGCAGTTGAACAATTCAAGAAATATCCCGACTGGTGGGACCCTCCATTGAAAGATACATTTACACATATAAGTAATATCCACCATACACATTTAGGTCAAAGATGGCAATTGTAATTCCTATATATAAAAAGGGGACTAAAAAGGACCCTAGCAATTCCAGGCCCATTTCTCTAATAGATATTGTGACTAAAATATATGCAAACTTCCACTTGAAAAGAATTGATAGTAGATGGATGAAAAGTGCATTCCTTGTAGAAGAACCAGCAGTCGTTAGGCAGATGTGATCCACTATTGACAATTCTTTTGTCTTGAATCATCTAACTATAAAAATATCAGTCAGAGGAAATAATGGTTTGCTGCCTTTATAGCATTTGACACAGTAAACAAAGAAATATTATGGAAGAAATTGACTGCCCTTCAAATGGAGCTCAGGATGTTGACCCTGCTCAAAGCCCTTTCTACAAGCACTGACAGTGAGGACAATAAATCATTGGAACGGCTTGCCTCATGAAGTTGTGGGTGCTCCATTAATGGAGATTTTCAAAAAGAGGCTGGACATTCGTTTTGTCTGAATATTTTGCTATGGGCAGGGGGTTGGACTAGAAAATCTCCATGGTCCCTTCCATCCCATTTTTGTTCATTTGTTTGAGAGTGTGTTTGGGGCTCATGAGAAGTAGGATTGATATGTAGCGAAAGGTAAGACAAAGGTGTTGCCAATATGACATTTGGGTTGCATGTGCTGTTAAGAGGACTTGGCTCCTATTCTCACAAAAAAATATCTGATTATGGATGAGTCAAAGTCAAAAGTTATGGTCTTTGGAAAATGACAGCATTGCCATATAGGGCTAATCGATGAGGAGGCAACAGAGCAAGTTCACACCTGGGGGAACATTTCTCTGAGACTGGATCTGGGCTCCCTCAACATCAAAGGAGCTCATTTAGAAGGCACAAGTGAATGTACTGTTAATTTTTTTAAAAAAAAACCATAGATATGCGGCTTCCTTACACTGAATTATTAAATACAAAATACCAATGTTACCATTATGTACTTATATTGAGCTGAACTTTGGGATTTAATTTATATCACTACTAGAACAAATCTGATCACATCATCTGAGAAGTATCTTGAGGGTGGATAAAAGGACTTCAGCTGCTACCCTCAGAGCAGAATTGGGAATTTATACAATTTATAAAATTGGGGTATATAATTATTTTTAATAAAATTAATGGTATGGAAACTGATAAGAGTCCTCAAACACTATTAGAACAAACAAATTTCATTTAAAATATTCTTGATTTTATATTGGGAACTGTCATCTCCCTGTCTTTTTTGCCACTTGAGAAAACCTAAAAAAATGCTGCACAAAGAATCCAAGATGGTCAAAATAGAGAAAGGTAGAGCCATCTTCAGTAAGGCTGGCACACTGAAAGGCATCAGCTGCTACAAATGTACCTTCCAAGTATTGAGTTAAATCTTCCAAACTCCTTACAATGAATATACTTGTATTTGTGGAGCTCCGGAAACAGAAGATGTAATACATCTATTATTTTGAATGACAATTATTTAAGAAAGAGGTAGATCAATATCTTGGATTGCACTTTAGAGAAACAATCTAATGGCATCCTAATATTTTTAAAAATGTATTTTCTCTGTGCTCAGAATTGAAAAATTATATATAATAAAGTCCTTTTCAGAAGGAAATTATGGTCTGATTGTGGTAAATTCTGGGCTAATAAAAAAATACTTTTTTCATTCTTTATGCTTATTCTATTGTACTTATTTTTCTAAATTCTGTTTTTACATGCAGTCTTGTTAATGTTCTGTGTTTTATATTCTGTATCTTGATATGGCCTAATGATTAATCAACAGGAAATGTTCTAATATGTGCATGAGAAAAAATATTGGATTTATTAAAAGCTAAAAATTGGGACTTGTTAGGACCCCAAATATAACACAGAATTCTTCATTGTTTTTTCAGGTCAGTGTGAGAATTGCTTCAGAGGCTCTGAGTGATAAAAGTCAATTCCCTTTTTTCCATCCGATGTTCCCCAAAGAAGGGATCCAGTACCCAGGAATTGTCCAAATTCTCCTCCAATTTGGATGGACTCTGATTGGTCTCTTTGCTCCAGACACAGAGAAGGGAGAGAATTTCATGAGAACTTTTACTCCTATGCTTGTCAAGAATAGAATTTGTGTTGTTATATCACAACGATTCTCAATGACTGGACATACCACATTCCTCAGGGATGCCCTCTCTAAGTGGAGACAAGTCAACGTCTTTGTTCACTTCATAGAATTTGATTCCCTTTGGGACAGAATTCTTCCCTTCCATTCAGTGCTTGAAGATTTGCCAGGACCCATTGAAGGGAAAGTCTGGATCATGACAATGGTTGGAGTATTTTCAATTAAAAAGGATTGGCGTCTCAAGCATCTCCATAGTATTTGGAGCTTTCCCTTTCAGGGGAAAAAGAGTTGGGAAAACGACAATGTCTATAGATCACCTATCTTTGTGGAACCTGAATTTCAAGCTGAGTATTTTCACTGTTCTGTTTCAAAACGTATCTTTTCTGTCAAAGGCTGGAGAAGATGCACCCAGAAAGCACCAGTGGAGACCCAAAAGAAAAAGAATAGGATGCGGATCACAAATGACAGCATTACTTATAGCGTCATTAAGATTCTGGTCCAAGCCTTAAATGCTGCTTCCAAACCCCAGAGGAGAAGGAAGAAGGGTGAAGAGAGGTTGGGGGCTCCAAGGTTGCAGCCGTGGAAGGTATGGGGTCCCAACCAGGATCCATCAAACTAAATTCCTTTTCAGAGTCTTTTGTGCTCTCTGGGCTTGGTGGTTTAAGAACTTAAGCTTCTGTACAACATCTCCTACTTATCAGAAGAGTGCTGTATCCTCTCTTCAACAACCAAGACTTTTTATATATTCGAAAAAATGTTCCCAGACTTTTTCTGATTTTAAGCTCCTGTAAACTAGGAGAAGAAACAATGATTGGAAACTGATCAAAGAGAGAAGCAAGCTGAAATTAAGGAGAAACTTCTTCACACTGAGGACAATTAACAAGTGGAACAGCTTGCCTTCAGAAATCGTTGGTGCTCCATTACTGGAGACTTTTAAGAAGAGACTAGACATTCACTTGTTTGAGATGGTATAGGTTCTTCTGCTTGAGCAGCGGGCTGGACTTGAAGACCTCCAAGGTCCCTTCCAGCTCTATTCTATTCTATTCTATTCTATTCTATTCTATTCTATTCTATTCTATTCTATTCTATTCTATTCTATTCTATTCTATTCTATTCTATTCCAACATGGCTCTTCTGCTTGATGTCTTTCCTCAAGGCTTAAAGCAGCTCCTTTGATCTCTTCCTCCCCTTCTTTGTCCTTGACTAAAGCTGATGAAAATTTTGTGCAGTGTCATCTCCAAGTGTGGTACCTGCAAGAGGACCTGGTATCATTCCACTGGATCATTAATGACATTATCGACAAATTAATAATACAGTTATTATCATATTAAAATATTACTACTATTTTATTATAATCAGTAACCATTCTATGCATAGAATAATGTGAGAAAAACTACAAATGAAATATTAATACAGATTATAGCTGCCATTCATTATATTCATAAATCATGTATCAAGTCCTGGATGCTAACAATTAGTTAGTTTCCTATTGAATTTTACTCATGCACCTCTCTCTAACACAAAATCATATTTTTATTTTCTGGAAGCTGTAAGGCCCTGCCTCAGCTGAATCTCTCAAGAAAGCAGAACTCTTCAAACTGGACGGAGGTTCACAACATTGTACAAGAGATAGCAACTAAAACCATCCCTAAGAAAAAGAAATGCAGGAAAGCAAAATGGCTGTCTGAGGAAGCTTTGCAAATAGCTGAAGAAAGAAGGGAAGCGAAAGGCAAGGGAGGAAGAGAAAGATACACCCAATTGAATGCAGAATTCCAGAGAATAGCTAGAAGAGATAAGAATGCCCTCTTAAACGAACAGTGCAAAGAAATAGAAGAAAACAACAGAATAGGGAGAACCAGAGATCTCTTCAAGAATTGGAGATATGAAGGGAACGTTTCATGCAAAGATGGGCATGATAAAGGACCAAAATGGCAGAGACCTAACAGAGGCAGAAGAGATTAAGGACAGGTGGCAAAATTACACAGAAGAACTATACAAGAATGAGCTTAGGGTCCCTGATAACTACGATGGGTCACTGACCTCGAGCCAGACATCCTAGAATGTGAAGTGAAATGGGCCTTAGGAAAGCTGAGCAACAACAAAGCTAGTGGAGGTGACAGTATTCCAGCTGAGCTATTCAAAATCTTAAAAGACGATGCAGTAAAATTGCTACACTCAATTTGCCAGCAAATTTGGAAAACTCAACAGTGGCCACAGGATTGGAAAAGGTCAGTTTACATTCCAATTCCAAAGAAAGGCAATGTCAAAGAATGTTCAAACTATTGCACCATTGCACTCATTTCACATGCAAGTAAAGTTATGCTTAAAATCCTACAAGCTAGATTCCAGCAGTATGTGGATTGAGAACTTCCAGAAGTACAGGCAAGATTTTGAAGAGGCAGAGGAACTAGAGATCAAATTGCCAACATACGCTGGATCATGGAGAAAGCTAGGGAGTTCCAGAAAAACATCTACTTCTGCTTCATTGACTATGCTAAAGCCTTTGATTGTGTGGATCACAACAAATTGTGGCAAGTTCTTAAAGAGATGGGAGTACCAGACCATCTTATTTGTCTCTTGAGAAACCTATATGCGGATCAAGAAGCAACAGTGAGAACTGGACATGGAACCACTGATTGGTTCAAAATTGGGAAAGGATTCTGGCAAGGCTGTATTCTGTCGCCCTGCCTATTTAACTTACATGCAGAGCACATCATGAGAAAGGCAGGGCTAGATGAATCAAAAGTTGGAATTAAGATTGCCGGGAGAAATATCAACAACCTAAGATATGCAGATGATACCACTCTAATGGCAGAAAGTGAAGAGGAACTAAAGAACCTCTTGATGCGGGTGAAGAAGGAGAGTGCAAAAGTTGGCTTGAAACTCAACATTAAGAAAACCAAGATCTGGCCCTCCCAATTCTTGGCAAATAAATGGGGAAGAAATGGAGGTAGTGACAGATTTTATCTTCCTGAGCTCCAAGATCACCACAGATGGGGACTGCAGCCAAGAAATTAAAAGACGCTTGCTCCTGGGGAGGAAATCTATGGCAAATTTAGACAGCATACTAAAAAGCAGAGACATCACCCTGCCAACAAAAGAATGTATAGTCAAGGCCATGGTTTTCCTAGTTGCAATGTATGGCTGTGAAAGTTGGACCATAAGAAAGGCTGAGCGCAAAAGAATTGAGGCCTTTGAACTATGGTGCTGGAGAAGACTCCTGAGAGTCCATTGGACTGCAAGGTGATCAAACTGGTCAGTCCTAGAGGAGATCAACCCTGTGGCTGGATGGAGTCAATGAAGCAGTAGGTGTGAGCTTAAATGGACTACAGAAGATGGTAGAGGACAGGAAGGCCTGGAGGAACATTGTCCATGGGGTTGCGATGGGTCAGACCGACTTCGCAACTAACAACAAAAACATGAGACAGTAAATACTAAAGGGAAAAGATAGGAAATATATAATATGGTAGTCTGATACTTGTACTAAAGATACTTGTATATCATTGAATTATCAATTAACTCAGCCGCCACATTGCTTTTTAAATACTTAAATGTAAAATTAGAAAATCAATAAAATATTTTTAAACATAAAATAAAATAATTCTGCCTTATTCCCCCCAAAAAAACAATGACTAAGGTCTGTAGGGGTGTCGGTCTATATATATGTTGTACATAGTATGTTTAGGTGTGTGTCATGTACGTGTTTCACTTTGAGAGTGGGCAACTAAATTTCATTTTTGATGTGTGCCATTGTGCCCACAGTAAAAAAATGACAATAAAGGTTATCTTATCTTATCTTATAATTGTTTTTCGTAACTCCCCAATTTGATCAGTAATATTAATATTTATTTGAGTACAATTTTTGAGACAGTTGTATCCACTTAATTATCTCATACCATCCAGCACTCAATTAACTAGATCCCCATTCATCACATCGTGAAGCATTTTGTTAATTCTTTGCTAAAAACAAATTATACCAAAAGCATTCACAAAATCTGTTAAGGAAGTATAACAATATGTGTGAATGAGTTTTGGAGGACCAGAGAAAGAGATGCAGGGAAGGATCAGATAAGGTGGTTTTTTGGGGGGACAACCCACAGCTGCGTAACAGGCAGAGAAAGAAACTCAGATAAAGTCCTCCCTAAATTTTTTGACTGTCAAAAGAGATGGTGAAAGATTTGTACTTTCACACTGCAACATTTTGTTAATATTGCTTTACAACAAAGTAGAATTACAATTACAATTACAATTAGTTAGTTTCCTGTTGAATTTTACTCATGCACTTCTCTCTAACACAAAAGCATATTTTTATTTTCTGGAAGCTGTAAGCCCTTGCCCCAGCTGAATTTCTCAAGAAAGCAGAACTCTTGAAACTGGCATCATTTCAAAAACAACTTTTATTGAGAGTCAGTGACAGCAAGACAAGGCAGGCAGAATCTGAAGTTCCTGGGTGAAATTGTTAGGCTAAACCCCATTGTCCAAAACCCCTCCCAACTGCCCAGTCCATAGGAGCCAATCCAGAGGTGCAAAGAGGTTGTGAGAACTCCAGACGGAAACTGCGGTAAGATGTTCCCAGGCATCTCTTCCTTGGTGAGGTGAGGCAGATGACCGAGTCAACAAAGCAAAGCTAAACACTTCACAGGAGAGCTCCAAAGGTCCCCCCTCCCATCAGGATGGCAGCATCATGACAGGGATCTATAGGGACCTGAGAGAAGCTGGGAATTTTTAAAGGAGACCAAAATAACTTTGTCTAAGTGTTATTATAATTTTTCCATCACAAAATCATAATTTATCTACTTACTTTTTTAATGAAAATATAGAAAAAACAATGACCAAGATCTAATTGTTTTTCATAACTCCCCAATTTTATCAGTAATATTATTATTTATTTGAGAACAATTTTTGAGACAGTTGTATCCAATTAATTATCTCATACTATCCAGCACTCAATTAGTTAGATCCCCATTCATCACATCATGAAGCATTTTGTTAATTCTTTGCTAAAAACAAGTTATACCACCAGCATTCACACAATTTCTTAAGGAAGTATAACGATACGTGTGAATCAGTTCAGAGGACCAGAGAAAGAGATGCAGGGAAGGGTCAGATAAGATGGTTTGGGCGGGGGGGCAACCCACAGCTGCGTAACAGGCAGAGAAAGAAACTCAGAAAAGGTCGTCCCTAAATTTTTTGACTGTCAAAAGAGATTGTGAGAGATTTGTACTTTCACACTGCAAGATTTTGTTAATATAGCCTTACAATAAAATAGAATTACTTCATCTAGTCATTTTTCCTATCTCCTCTACCTGAATGAAGATTAGCCTTGCAACTTTCTTCTTAACAAATCTTTGCTTTCTGGTAATCACCCTATTGTTTGCAAGGAGTTTATGACTACTCTAGTTATTTGTGTATTTTGTTTATTTGATTGGTGACCTTTGCTAGATTGTTATATATGATTGACCATTTTTGTCAATTACATTTTGTCAATATACATTTTATCAGTATACTACATGATTTAGAAATATTGCTGAATTTTGTACTTCAGTTTTGAAGATAATGGTAACACCTGTTCTCCCAACTCACAATATTTGTAAGTTAAACAACCATAGAAGAAAGATTCAAATGTAAAAAGAGATAAGAGATAAGAAACCAAGATTTATGCTTTTAAATTCTTGGATGTTTCCATTCTAGTTCCATCCATTTCTAAAGAAGAGGGAATTGTACAATCTTTCCCTGCTGAAAGTGTACTTGGATCAAAATGGAGACATAGCAGCAGATCTGCATATCATTAGTAGTGTGGTTCTCCCCAAGGAGGATCCCATCAACAAGCAATTGGGGACTTTTGAAAGACTAAGACTTACAATCAACCAAAATACTATGTCACAGCTAAAGTTGTTCAACAAGGTGGGGAAAATATAATTTTCTTAGGCAGATAAGTATGTTTCAGTTCTATTGACCAAGGTTTCCCTTCTGATGCTGTCATGCTGAACCCTGTTGTAAGCTGATCCAAAATGAGATATGGGGTGATTATTATTTAGGACACAAATCATTGCCATTTAGTGTCCCTTTTGCAGTTTAGTATCACCGTAAAACTGGTGAAACAGGGCCTCATATGCTGGAGATTTTGGAGTTAATAGCTCCAGGTTCACTAGTTTTTTGTCTTGAAATATCAAACGTGAAGGCAATTCTGTTGACCAGTCCCTGAGTTCAGATTTGGACTGAATCCAATGAAATGGAATCAAAACTGGATGGAGGTCCTGTTGGTCCAATAATTAAATAAGCTTCATCTTGCCTTGATTGGAGTCAGGGGTCTCCCAAAATTGCAGGCTCAGAGTCTGGGATGTTTTTAATCAGCTGAGAACATGCTTATAACTGCCTCTCTCTAACCCCACTGGTATAGTGGAATTTAGGAAAGAGGTCCAAGGCTTTCAGTTCACATGAAATAATAATGACTGGTCTGATGTGAGCTCCTTTATGGATTGATTGATTAAATTTATTTGCTGCCTATCTCACTATGATAATGGCTTGAAAACTGAAGTACTGAAGCATCGCTTTGGTGGGGAAAAAATCTTGATATCAGAAATAATAAGGGACAAATTCGAGGGAAATATTACTTTTGGGCATTGGCTTGTAAGAGTGCACTTCATTTGAAAATCCCTTGAATGCAACTGTTTATCTTGATTGTTAGGACACACTGAGAGGCTACAAATCAAACTAGTAATAAATATGAGTGTGTATTTCCCTGTCACATTGTGTCACCTAATTGTATTCTTTCAATAGAAAGGACCTTGTGTTGGATACATTGCGTTGAGTATCCATTTCCCACAAAGGGCTCACACTCATGACCTCACCTCCATCTCACCTCCTATAGTTTTAGAAACTAGTCAGTCAGTTTTAGTTTTAGTTCACCAGCATGACGAACATATAAATTGAATAAATATATATACAAATAAACATCATCTTTAGGGTTGACAGCCCTTATTTGTAAAGAAATTTCCCTTTTTATCTTAACTGGGACATAATTTTGGACTGCTTTCAAAGGGAAGCAGCTTTGCAAAGTTTTATGCACTCCAGAAGAAACCTTTCCAGATTCTGCTGGTCACAAGTTCTTTTCTTCATCACAGTTTTATTCTATTTCAATAAATCTAATGGAATAAAAATTAAACGGTAAGTTTCCACCTTATATAGAATAAAACTCTTGTTAGAAAGATGAAGAATGGTCTGGAAAATAAGGATGATGAAGGATAATAATAATAATAATAATAATAATAATAATAATAATAATAATAATAATAATAATAATAATAATAATAATAATAATAATAATAATAATAATAATAATAATAATAATAATAATAATAATAATAATAGGAAGGGACCTTGGAGGTCATCTAGTCCAACCTCCTGCACAGGCAGGAAACCCTATACCATTTCAGACAAATGGCTGTCCAGTCTCTTCTTAAAAACTTCCAGTGTTGGAGCATTCACCGCTTCTGGAGGCAGGTTGTTCCACTAGTTAATTGTTCTAACTGTCAGGAAGTTTCTCCTTAGTGCTAGGTTGCTTCTCTCCTTGATTAGTTTTCATCCGTTGCTTCTTGTCCTTTCTTCTGGCGCTTTGGAGAATAGCTTGACTCCCTCTTCTTTGTGGCAGCCCCTGAGATATTGGAACACTGCTATCATGTCCCCCCTCGTCCTTCTCTTCATTAAACTATGATAAACCTGACTCCAAAATCAGTATTTCTGGATATCTTATTTTAAATTCAAGCATGTATGAAGAATGGAGGAGTGCATGTTAATTCCACTATGAGGAGGAACCCACTGGTTGTCAGTTAATGCTTAAATCTTTTCTCAATTTCATCCCTCCAGATTTTGCTAAGTAGAAAGGTACTTTTTTAAAAAATCTGATATGTCAGAAGAAAAAGGAAGGAACTAAATGAGGCATCTGCCTGCAATTGTATCTCCTGCCACCATTTGGAAGTGGTCAGAGATTTCATATTTGCCTACGTGAAGCCCAGAGACGACTTGGCTAATCATGTTCATGTCTACCTCCATCTTACATGGCTGGTGAGTCCTGACATATTTTCTTTGGCATTTCTTCGTTTTCTGTTTAGTCTTTGCCTCAGTCTAAATGTGTGGGAAAATGCCATCCTGGATTTGTCAAGAAGGCTCGAGAAGGAGATCCAATTTGCTGCTACGACTGCATTCCTTGTCCAGAGGGGACCATCTCCATTCAGGAAGGTGGGTGACACCATAGGGAAACTTTGATTCATTTGCATGTTAAAGACACATGTAAGTTTGATTGTTTAGTTCTCAATTTTAATGGTATCCAATTTCTTCCATAATGGGAAGAATAAGAAAAATACCTTGAAGGATGAGGTAAGAAGAAGGATGTGGTGGATTGCTTGGGAAATCTCTCTTTCATTTCCCAGTTCGGATGTTTCCGTCCATATTTATCTTTCTTAGAAATATCTGTATTCTTTGTAACTTGAGGAATGATTTTAGATCAATGGGTTTTGTTTACCTAAGCCAATTTTACATTACATTACATGCTGATAGATACATCGATCAATCATTCATTTAATCAGTTAATCTTTAGTAAGATCATATATAAGCTGAAATATCTAATTGGGAGGAACAATAGAGGGAGAGATGTTGGGTTAAAGGAACAATGAAAACCAAACAGAGGATTCAGCATAAAATCATCAAGTAGATATTTCCTTTCCAGCTTTTCTTATTTTTCCAGTTTTATTTCTTGTTAAATACTGTAGTGAGATATAGCACCAAAAAAAAAAAGGAATATAGTCGGGGTTCTGAAAGGAAAAAAAAATCTAACACGCAGTGTTGGGATTAAAATGATCAGAAAGAAGGGGGAAACAGAGAACTAATAAAAGACCAATCTACTAAATATCCTTTGATACAAATGTTGAATTCATTCTCTTTAAAATTGTTGCCAAATCTAGAGAATATGGAAACATATTGCTTCATCTTCTCATTTTTACAAGGTAAGAAGACTACAGATAACACACTCAGTTCCTGTTGTTGAATTCATTTATAAATTAATCTTCCTTAAGATGTTTTTTCAGGGGATTTCTGGTGACGTTGCTGTGACACGGGTGCAGGGAAATGAGGCTCCATTTCCCATGCCCGAATTCTACCCACTGGGGGGTCCAAAAGTATCAAAAGTCACCCTGCAGAGGCAACGGACCAAAGGGCAAATCTTTGTAGATCGTGGGTCAGTGGTAGCTGACCCACTTGATCCAAGGAAGCCCTCGGGACCAGCAGGAAGAAAGGCTGACCACACCTATTCTGTCAGCCAGAAGCTGCTGATTACTGGAAACAAATGACTACAACTAAGCGGAAAGCAAAACAGCTGATCTGGGTGAGACTATCTTCCTTATCTCTCTACAAGTGAAAATACCGGTTCTGGAAAAAAGTTCCCCAAAAGCAAGAAATCTCCAAAGCTATAGGGAGGGGGGGAACTTCTCCTTTACTCCTCCCTCCTGAAAAATACAAGCGGCAGTTTAAGCTTTGGGGAGGAAATTAAAGAGATTTACAATATTGTGAAGATAATTAAGTGAGACAGAAGAAGAATATTTTGGGAAGCTTTAACATTCATAAACTTTTCTTTTTATTTTTTGTTTGGAAACCATCGGATTATAACTTTGCAAACTTTGTAAAGCTTGGCTGGGAAAATATAAAATGGACATCTAATGACACCTAGTGGCAAAACTAAGAACTACAGTTGGCCTTTTTTAAAAAAAAAATTTATCAAGCTTCTGTGGTTGGAGTGTGAGAACTTGGCCAGATGCCCAGACACAGCTTATAGACTAAACTCTTTGATGTCCCTGGAATTTATAGTCCTGGAGATTGTAGCTGGAAAAGAGAAGAATCTCTTTGGGTTGCTTTTCTCTGCAGGATGGATTATAATTAAAAACATAAATTGTTTTGAAGTCATCGGACTTCCTTGGATTATAAATACAGCTTGACCTGGAGTTTTATAAGCTGTTTTGAGACAGAGTGAATGGCAAGAAATTACTATTAGCAAGATACTTTGGATTATAATTTTGAACGATTGACAGCACAGAACCTTGGGATCAATTTTATACTTTTTTTCTTTTTCTTTTTCCCTTTTCCCTTTTTCCACCTACCTCTCCTATCTGTTAGGAGCTCATTGGATTATAAATTTTGAACTACTCGGTGGATTACAAAGTATGATTAAAAGATTAAGATGAGTGTCCCAAATTTATCCAAAGCTGGCAAAAAAGTACCCTCTGCCCCCTCCTCTGCAAGTCCAGTCTATCAGACATCAATTGACACAATGCTCCAACAAGAAAAGGCTAATAACTTCCAGAAAGAAACACAAGCAACACTACAAGCAATCCAAGAGGCAATTGCTACTCATATGGCAGCTACAACAAAAAATCATGAAGAGATGAAAGATGATCTTGATAAAATGAACCAAAAAATTAATAATATGGATTCTCAATTTGATAATTTTAAACAGCTGATCATAAAAAATGAACAAAGTATTCAAAAAATAGAAGATAAATCAACAGAGGTGGACCAGAAATTAGAAGATGAAAACCAGAAATTGATGCAAATAAATGGAGAATTAGAGGATTCAATGGCAGTCATGGAAATGGAAAAGGCTTCTTACTTCTTAATATTTCAAAACATAATGGAAGATAAGGAAGAGGACCTTGTAGACCTGATAACGGAATTACTGGCTGACGCATTAGAAATCGGGAAATGGGAAATGGAAGGAGAATTAGATCAAATCTATCGAGTCAATTCAAACTACACGAGAAGAAATAAAGTCCTTAGAGAAGTACACGTAAGATTTCTTAAAAGATCTATAAGAGATGAGATCTTGAGAAGAGTGAGAGATGATCCTTTGAAATATAATGAAAATGAAATTGTAGTTCTCAAACAAATTCCTAGGACAAGAATCCCAAAGAGAATATCAATTTTAACCAGAAAATTAATTGAAAAAGGAGTGAACTTTAGATGGACTGATCCTAGAAGGGATTTTAATTTATTGGGACATGAAAAGATACAGATTGGATACGCCACTTAAAGCATTGGAATTCTATGAATTCTATGAAGTGGAAAAATTTACAACTTTCAATGCTGGGGAGAATAGCAACAGTGAAAATGAATATCTTACCAAAATACTCTTTTTATTTCAAACAATACCTATAAGACTGAGAAAAACCTTTTTTGATGAACTAAATACAACAATACTGGAATTTATCTGGCAAGGGGGGAAAAGCTAGAATTAGACTGAAAATGTTACAAGAAGCGAAAGAAATTGGAGGATTTGGACTGCCGGACTGGATGCTATACTACCAAGCAACTATATTAACATGGCTAAAAGAGTGGATAATGCTTAGAGATAAAAGACTATTATATCTACAACTTGGATGGCATGCCTTTCTGTGGTATGGGAAGAATAAAATATATAGATACTTTCAAAACCATTTTATAAGAAATGCACTTCTTCTAGAATGGGAAAAAGTAAAAGCAAAAATCTATATTAAAATACCTGGATGGCTTTCAACAATGGAAGCATTTGCTTACCCAAATTTAATTAACGATGAGAAAGTTGTGACCTAGAAAGGTATTTTGCACAGTGAAGGGAAACTGAAAGACAGACAAGATTTACAAGTACAAGGTATTGATTTATCATGGTGGCCATACTTGCAAATTCAAATGAGATATAAAAAAGGTGCTAAAACAATGGGATTTTATAAAGAACAGACAGAATTTGACCAGATACTGTTAAAAACAGATGAAAAATTGATTAAGAAACTCTATAAATATTTGTTAAGCTTAAAGATGGAAGAGGAACAAGTAAAAGAAGCAATGATAATATGGGCAAAGAACTTTGGACGTAATATAGAATTAGAAAACTGGCAAAGTTTATGGGAAAGAAATGCTAAATTAATGAAAGCGGTGGCTTATAAAGAAAACTTATACAAAATGTTTTACAGATGGCATCTAACACGGGTGGGATTAGCGAAAATGTTTAAAAATACGTCAAACAAGTGTTGGAAATGTAAACAAAAACCAGGTACTTATTATCATATCTGGTGGACATGCCCTAAAGCTGAAAGATTTTGGTCAAAAATACACACATGGTTGGAGAAAATGACTAAAAAACATATAGATTTTAAGCCAGAACTGTTTCTGTTACGCATCAATATATATATTGAATAACACAGTCCTCGATCTCCGGGAGAAATATAAACCACCTGTTTATTGTTAAAAAGTTTAAAACAATAAAAACAACTATTTACAATATTAAAACAACTTAGCTTTCGCTGGTCCCCTGCCAGCGTCCTCAGAGTAAAGTTTTGGGGTGGAAATTACTTTTATAAACCTTGCTAGCCTAACTGTTTACTCATTGACCGTGTGATAGGGCCATCCGTCCTGGCTAACCGTAATTGCCTTAATTGTCCCGCCTCCTCTTTTTTGCACTCCAGTTCTCCAACCTTCCTCCTTCCCATCCTTGTCAATCCCCTCCTTCCTGGCGTTGCTGCCGTTGGCTTGCTTTCCAGCTGCTCCCCCGTACTCGTTCTGGGCCTTACACCCAGATCCGGTGTCTTAGATGCCTTCCCATTGCCGCTCCCCTCCTTTCCATCCCTTTTGTCTGCCCGTTGTTCCTGTCTTCCACTATCTATCCCTATTAGTGCTATTTCCTCCGATTTCCTTCCGCGCTTGGATGTGCGTGCGCACAGCCGTATCCCGTCCCTCTGCCTCGTCTGCCTACGATCAGCTAGGCTATCTGCTGGCTCACTCCTGAATTCACCTCCTCTCATCCTTGCAGATCCTATCCTTCCTAATGTTGCTGCCATTGGTGCGTTTGCCAACTGCCTCACCTTCCCCCCCTCCTTCTTATCCCTTTGAACCATCCGCTGTACCTGCCTTCCATTATCTACCCCCCTGGGTCCTATTCCTTCCAATCTTTCTGCATGCCTGGGTGTGCGCACGCACAGCCGCATCCTATCCTTCTGCCTCATCTGCCTAAGCTCAGCTGAGTCACCTGCTGCCTCGCCCTCAGTTCCACCCTCTCCCTTCCTTACCGATCTTATCCTTCCTGGTGTCATCGCTCCTGATGCGCCTTCCACCCCCACCCCCACACGCGTTTTGGGTCGCACGGCTAGGTCCGGCATCCTCGATGCCCCCCCATTGGCCATTCCGGGCCGCACGTCCAGATATGCTTTTAATGTCTGATATGCCGGGGGCAATTCTACGTGTCGATTAATCGAGCCCGCATCTGAGAACCAGGCCTCCTTCAGTAGGCGCCCTCCTTTGGAGGCATCCTGGGCGATGGCTTTTGCCCCCATGAAGTCAAATGAGTGTCCATTATTCACCATATGTGTCCATATTTGGGAATACTGCTCCTGCCTTTTGACGGCCAATTTGTGTTCATGCACCCTGGTTTTTATCCGTTTGGCCGTCTCTCCCGTGTAATTACACTGGCAATCCTTGCAGTGCACTCTATAGACCACCGATGATTTTTCCTCCTCTGGCAGTGGTTCCTTAGGGCGCATCGTTTTCATACGGAGTGTTTGGTCGGGTCGGTGGGCCACCCTGATGTTATGCGGCGCTAATATGCGAGCCGTTGCCTCTGACACCCCCTGGACGTAAGGTATCGTTGTCCAGGATATTGTCCCTAGGTCCTCTGGTGCTCTACGGGGTTCCTGGTGCTTACTATATCTTTGGACAAAACTGGCCGGGTAGCTGTTCCACTTGCATACCTGGTGGAGATGGGCACGTTCCACTTGCTTGGCCTTTTTGGTACTGTAATGCGTATCTATACGTGCAAATAACGTCCGAATGCATGCGATCTTGTGGGCTGCCGGGTGGTTGCTCGTGTAATGCAGCATCCTGTCGGTATGGGTCGCTTTCCTGTATACAGTTGTGTGGAGGGTGCCGTTGGCTTGGCGCGTGACTAATACGTCCAGAAAGGCCAAACTACCGTTGGCTTCCTCCTCCGCTGTGAATTGTATGTCCAGGAACACCGCATTCAATCTTTCCATAAAGGCAGCTTTTTCAGTCCATTTAACGATAGCGAACGTATCGTCCACATATCTGGCCCAAAATTCTGGCTGGTAAACGGCCATTGCCTTAGCCTCCAGGCACTGTAGGACCGCCTCAGCGATAACACCCGAGATGGGAGACCCCATCGGCGTGCCCTTGATTTGTTCATACATCGTGTCCTGGAACATGAAATGTGTTCTCAGACACAACTGCAGCAGTTTGATGACGTCTTCCATCTTAAGGGAACCATGACTTTGCAACCCCTTTAGCTGTAATAGATCTTTTATCGTTGAAACAGCCAGCTCTTGTGGGATAGATGTGAACAACGACGTCACATCAAATGAAATCATGGTCTCATCATCTTGTATTCTCACTGCTTTGAGTCTCTGTAGGAACTCCTGCGACGATTTTACCGTGCTCTGATGATGTCGGCAGTGTGGCCGACGAAAGCTCAGCTTTGTAAACTAAACAATCTTTGTTTTAAGATTTTTATCCCGGTGATCGTTTTTATTTATTTGCTTTATGATATATATATATATATATATATATATATATATATATATATATATATATATATATATATATATATATATATTCAAATTTATTTATCAAACTTTTATGGCTATTTCATACAAAGTGACTCTTGGTGGGATACAATTAAACCAATAATAAAAATTTAAACAATGAGAAATAAATGCTAAGAAAGCGAGAAAGGAGTACATCAAGATGCTACCTACCATGCAACCAGCACACGGGACCCTGTTACCAGGGGAATCACATTTTAAGAAATTTCTAGAAGGCCTAATAGTTAGGAGACACTCTCAATTTCAGGATAGTCAATGATTTTTTTGTGAATGGGGCTGTACAACCTCTCCTGAAATAGTCAGTGTTGCAACCCTTCTCAAGTGGTTCATCATAGATCCAACCATGTTAGACAACTTTTATCCTCTGTCCAGTATTTTTGGAGCAGTGTATTGAGAGCATAGTTGGTGGGTCAATCATCAGTAACTGCGTTTAAACATTTTTGGGATAAACATATGTCCATCATCTGAATTTTTTGGAAAAAAATGAAATAAAATATTAAATAAATAAGAAAACAAAAAACTCAAAGGGCAGACTCTATGGAGCACTAGGTCTTTTTCTGCTATCAGTGTTCTGTTTCTATCTTTTTATCCCATACTCATAGTGTTGCTCTTGAAAACCACCTGGAATTTATAAAATGGTCCAGAATGCAAAGGCATGCACAGTGTTGAGTTTCCATGTGTTCTTCCATAGGACACCCCTGCTGTGCAGGCTCCACAGAATCCCAGTTTCTTTCCAGGTGCAATTAAATTCACCTTTCAAACCCTCCATGAGACAGAACCAGGGTATCTGCACGGCTTCCTCTCCTTGAGGATATCTGCTTGTCCCACCAGAGCAGATATAATTGGCATGCAAATGATCTGTTCCCTAAACGTTTCCCACTTTATGGATCATCAGAAGCCTGCCTTTTCTGCTGCAGTTCCTGCCTTATTGGAACCACCCCCCCTTGAAATTGAATAGGCCCCCATCCACTTAAACTTCTGGAGACTTGCTACTTCTGCCAACCATTTGGGATAGGGTAAGGTCAGTGCAGGATAAAAATCTGGTGGATTGCCTCAGAGAAGGGAGTTTGCAGCAGCAGATAGTTCTTCTTTTAATTGTATGTTGTTGTTGTTGTTGTTCTTTTTATAGTTGTATGTATTGGAGATTTTTTGTTGTTGTTGTAATGTAAGTATATTCCATTTACTGAGACTTTTCTGTCTCTCTGTATCACATCTTATCCAAAGTTTTTCTTGAAATTTGAAAGACTATAAAAGAAATATTACTTTCTTTTCTCAGATACCAAAAAATGCACCAAGTGCCCAGATGATCAATATCCAACTGAGAACCGAGCTCAGTGTATCCCCAAAAGAATAACCTTCCTGTACTATGAAGATCATCTCAGCATCATCCTCATCTCCTTTGCTCTACTCTTGTTCCTAATCACAGGCTTTGTTTTAATCATATTCATTAAATACCTTGAAACTCCTATTGTCAAAGCCAACAACCGGGACCTCTCCTACATCCTCCTGGTCTCCCTTCTGCTTTGCTTCTTATCCTCCTTGTTTTTCATTGGCCGACCAAGGAAAGCCACCTGCCTTCTCCGACAGACAGTGTTCAGCATTGTCTTCTCAGTAGCCGTGTCGTCTGTGTTGGCCAAAACAATCACAGTAGTGCTGGCATTCCTAGCCTCAAAACCAGGCAATAAAGTGAAAAGATGGTTGGGGAAGAGCTTGGCCAACTCCATCATCCTTTCTTGTTCTGTTGTCCAAATTCTCATCTGTGCCATGTGGTTGGGGGTTTCCCCCCCATTTCCTGACTCTGATCTGCACTCCCAGCCTGAAGAGATTATCCTTCAATGCAACGAAGGCTCTGTCACCATGTTTTATGTTATTCTTGCCTACATGGGATTCCTTGCTGTAATTTGCTTCACTGTGGCTTTCCTGGCCAGGAATCTGCCTGGAGCTTTCAATGAAGCCAAGCTGATCACCTTTAGCATGCTGGTCTTCTGCAGTGTCTGGGTTTCCTTCCTCCCCACCTACCTGAGCACTAAAGGAAAATACATGGTGGCCGTGCAGGTCTTCTCCATCTTGGCCTCTGGTACTGGACTATTGAGCTGCATCTTCTTCCCCAAGTGCTACATTATTATCCTGAGACCAGATCTAAACACTAAGGAACATCTAATGGGAAAAGCAGGGGAATGATTGTGAAATTGTTTCTTAGGCTGGTAACTTCTAATTATCCATTATTATTGGTTATATATTCTTCCTTTGGATTTGCTTGAGAACTTATGTTTATTAAAACTGAAGGAAATAAATATGTGAAGGTTGTTAGTTAAATGGAAATTCAAGATAATCATCAAATACATTAATAATAAATAAATAAATAAACAAACAAACAAATAAATAAATATTGTTTTTTAAATTATTGGTTTTCCTCCTTTTCCTCAGCACACATGTCAACCAATATTTGGCTTAAGCAACTCTTCAAAACAAGAGATATATGAGTCATTTCCTGGGCTTTATAGTGGTGTATGCTTGGCAGGTATCTTCAAAGATAATTAGTGAGGTCTGAATCTCATCTCTTTCATGCTTCTTTATGAATTGGTATTTCCATTCCCCCAAGTTATGGGTTCTACTGGGGAGAAGAGAGTAAGTGAAGATGACATGGCGTTGCAACTCTCTCACTGGTTTTGGTGATCCTTCTCTTTTTCCTGAGGTGCTCTTTCTCAGCAATCTCCCTTCATTTCAGCTCCAGATCAAGTTCCATCTTCTTCATGGCTTCCTTTCTCACAGTCTCCAGTTCCAGCTTCTCTGGGCTGAAGTGCTGAACAAACTTTCTGACTTCTGGTAAGGAATTTCCAGTAGCAGACATTTATTTATAGCCTGTAATTTCCTGACAGGTTTGGCATATCGGTGTTCAAGTGAATTGGACTGAAGCAAATTGAAGATAAAATTCATCCTGGTCTGGTTTGGGGTAGCTCAACCAAGCTGAGGCAGGTACAAGAAGGCTGTGGGTCAACTCCCGGATTGAAATGAAAATCAACTTTACTAAAGTTGTCAAAAGAAAATACTGTAAGAATAGAATAGAATAGAATAGAATAGAATAGAATAGAATAGAATAGAATAGAATAGAATAGAATAGAATAGAATAGAATAGAATAGAATAGAATAGAATAGAATAGAATAGAACTGGAAGGGACTTTGGAGGTCCTAGTCCAGCCCCCTGCTCAAGCAGGAGAACCTATACCATCTCAAACAAGTGAATGTCTAGTCTCTTCTTAAAAATCTCCAGTAATGGAGCACCCACGATTTCTGAAGGCAAGCTGTTCTACTTGTTAATTGTCCTCAGTGTTAAGAAGTTTCTCCTTAATTCCAGCTTGCTTCTCTCTTTGATCAGTTTCCAATCATTGTTTCATTGTTTCAGGAGCTTAAAATCAGAAAAAGTATCATCTCAGACAGGTGATTGTCTTACTAGGGTTTTATAAAGCGGTACTAATACTTTGTGTGATCTGGATTCTATGCCTCTGTTTATACAACCCAGGATTGTATTAGCTTTTTTGGTTGCTGCTACACATTGCTGGCTCAAGTGATTGTCCACTAGGACTCCAAAATCCCTCTCACAGTTACTGTTTTTAAGCCAGGTCTCTCTCAATCTGTATTTGTACCTTTGGTTTTTCCTGCCTAAGTGTAAGACTTTGCTTTTCTCCATATTGAAACTCATTTTGTTGGATAAGACCCATTGTTGAAATCTGTCAAGATCTTTTTGGATCCCGAGTTTGTCTTCTGGTGTGTTGGCTACTCCTGTCAGTTTGGTGTCATCTGCAAATTTGATGAGTTTCCCTTCAATTCCCTCATCTGTGAAGATATTGAAGAGTACTGGGCCTAAGATGGAACCTTGTGGTACCCCACTGCTTACTTCTCTCCATGTGGATGTAGTGCCATTGAGGACTACTCGTTGAGTACGGTTTGGCAGCCAGCTACAGATCCATCTGGTGATGATGTTGTCTATTCCACCTTTTCCTAGCTTACCAAAGAGTAGGTTGTGGTCTATTTTTTCAAATGCTTTACTGAAATCTAAAATACTACATCCACAGCATTTTGCTTGTCTACTAGTTTAGTCACTTTATGGAAGAATGAGATAAGATTCGTTTGGCATGATCTGTTTTTATCAAACTGTGCTGGCTACTAGTTATGACTTTGTTTGCTTCTAGTTGTTCGCAGATCTGTTTTTTGATTATCTTTTCTAGGATCTTCCCAGGTATTGATGTTAAACTGATTGGTCTATAGTTTCCTGGGTCTGTTTTTTTCCGTTTCTTGAAGATGGGGACCACATCAGCCATTAGTAGGTTTATAAAGAGAACACAGTTAAAAAGGATAAAAAAAGCCCCAAACTCTAAGACAATTCTAGCCATAGTGAAACAACTCAGTTTCCATCTTTCCCAGGTTCACCCCCTCATTTAGGATTCCAAAGTCTCTCAAAAGACCCCCAAAGTCTTTCCACCTTGTTTTCCATTATTGGCTTTCTGGCAAGTTGACTCTTATGGACCCCATAAGGCTGGCTTGATCTTTAAAGGATCAGCTTCTCCTCCCTACCCCACTCCTTGCCTTCTCCCATATCCCTTGCCTTCCCTTTCTTCTCTCTCCCTCAATCCTCCCAGCTCTATTTTCACCCCATCACATTTTTGCCCATCAATCATTGCCTTAGAACTGGAATCCCAAATTTCCACATTTCATATGGTTACAAGGAAAATTTCCCCACACAAGTTATTTTAGAAGCAACTCATCTTGAAATTCTTTCTACACTCCATGCATTTATAAGGTTTATCTCCTGGGTGAATTTTGTTAGAACTAAGGGAACAGCTCAGACTGAAGCTCTTTCCACACACCAGGTATTGGCAGTTTCTCCTCCATGTGGACCCTTCTATGAAGAATAAGTTGCCTGTGATAAGTGAAATTTTGTCATTATCCATTCATTGATATGAGTTTTGTTCTTGTATTTGATGTGTCTAATATTGAAAAATTAGATCTAAAAGGGAAAAGAAAATTAATTATCATGAATATGTTTGACTTATTGATTAACCCAGGCAACATATATAATGGTTTTGATTTATTAAAGGGGATATTGTGTTATTAAGTAGATGACTTAATATGGTGGGAAATAGATAACTTTTAGGAAATAGAACAAGATTATATTTAAATAGATAAAATATGTATTTGGGGCATTATAGTTTGTTATGAAGTGAGATAAGGGAAATCTTGGTTACCCAAAGTCTGAAAATTATGGATATCAAAGGTTAAATTGGAATATTGATGAGGAATTAAAAATTATGTAAAAGTTAATAACAGGATATGGATTGTTTATGAAGATTGAATGTAATTAAGATATGTATAAGCCAAAAATGTATTGATAAATGTAATAATTATGTCTTTATTGAATTGATATAATTAGAAATGTACTAGTTTGAATATGAGATAGTAAATGTTAAGGGAAAAAGAAGAAATATTTGATGTTGTAACCTGAGATTTGCACTAAATATTTTGTTATTGAATTATTGATTAACTCAGTCACCATGTTGCTTTTTAAATACTCACATGTAAAATTGGAAAATTAATAAAATATCATTAAAAAAATGGTTGATGTTCAGTCTTTGGCTGGAGGCTGTGATTCTGACTTTCCATCAAGTATTAAGTAATGACTATCCTACGGATTTCTCATGACTTGAGATTGGATTTTGTCTTCACAATAATGACTGTATCTGCAACGTCTGTACATTTTAATGTATCATTGTGGACCAAACTATTTGGCTGCCTTAAAGGCACCTGAGATGCTCTCTTATTTGATGGGATCCATTGCAAAAGTGGAGCCCATGACATATCTCTATTGAAAGCTCAAAAATATTTTCAAAGTTGGCATCTTGGAGATACTCTAAGCATGGACTAAGAAACACCTTATTCCTAAAAATGTTTGAATGATCTCAACGGATTGGAGATAAAAAGCGGCTTACCAAAAAAATTGTACTTACTGAGCATTTGACTCCACAAAGGATTTTTACAGTAATATTTTTATTGATTATACTACATGGCATTTATTAGTATACCAGGGACTATACATAATTCTTTTTTCTTTTTTCCCACTTTTTCTTTTTCTTATTTTAATTTCTACATTTTTAACTTTAAGCATTTTTAGTGCCTTTATTGTATATTGCTTTATATCTCTATATCTTTTTTCCCCAAATATAAATTAAAAAAATAGTAATTGATTTGTCTTGGCTGAGAGTCTCTTAGTGTTTTCTACTAGCAAAGTATAAAGTTCACACAAAAAGTATCCTCTTATCCTCGTTTCTTAAGTTCATCACCATCATTTTAGCTATTGTCTGTCCACTGCAGGATGAAGGTACCTTCCGCATGCTTCCAACCTGAGCTTTCTTTTGCCAATTGGGCTTGCAATACTTGCTGATGTCATTGATCCAGCTTGTTTCGGGTCTCTTTTGTAGATGTTTTTTATCAAGTGGGATCCATTCTATGACTGCCTTGGTCCACCTGCCATCGGTTCTTCTTGCTATGTGACCAATCCATTTCCATTTCCATTTCCATTCTTTTACTCTGTTGATATATCGTATACTTTCGTTTGTTCTCTAATCCATGTGCAGGTCTTTCTGTCTTGTCTTGTAATGCCGAGGATGTACCTTTCCATGGCTCTTTGTGCCCCTCCTAGCTTTTGTATCAATTGTGAGATTACTGTCCATGTTTCACCAGCACATGTTAGAGCAGGTAGCACACACTGATTGAAAACGTTTCTCTTCAGGCATAGGGGGAGGCTGTTTTTGAAAATTATACTTAGCTTGCCAAATGCCTGCCAACCATATTTAACACGCTGTTCAATTTCCTTTATTCTATCACCTTCCACTGAGATCCATTGGCCAAGATATATGTAATGGTCTACTACGTCTAATTCTTTTCCAGATATAAAAATTGTTCTTTCTTTGGTGAACTTATTAAACATAACCTGGCTCTTTTGCAGGTTTATTTTTAAGCCAAATGATTCTCCTGCTTTGTGCAGCTCTTGTATATATCTTTGTAGCTCTTCTGGGTCTTGTGAGAAGAGAACATCATCTGCACATATTAAGTGATTTAAATAGGTGCCATTGATTTTTTTATTCCATCTTTTGCTCAGTCTAGTTTGTGAAATATTTCTTCAAGGCAGGCTGAGAAAAGGATAGGTGATATTGTATCATCTTGTTGTACACTTCGTTCTATGTTGGTTTCCATTTTAAGATCATTAAGGCAAATTGTTGCCATTGTTTTTTCATATATTGATTGTAGTAAGTTTCTTAAGTTACTACCAGAAAAATCCTTCTTAGCAGAGTGCATAGAGCTGATGCATTCTTAAACCATTAACCGCTAGGAGTGCTTATGTAAGCAGAAATCTGGAGTATATAATAATACTAATAATAATGTTAATGTATTTTTATTTTAAATATTTGACTGTCCATGTTACAGTTGTAACTGATTGTATTTGAATCTATTTCTATCCTGAAGCTACATGGAAGAAACCTGAGCTCTTTGTCCCTTGTGTATTTTCAATCAAACTGTTCCAAATATTCTATAGCTAATATTTGAATGTTTTTCCTCTCCATTTCACTTTGTCATAGATTCTTTTACATAAAGCTTTTCTAGGACATCTTACTTCTCCTATTAAATCAGGAAGGCTAGGAAGAATCCCAGGTTCCCTCCCTTCCTGTTGCTGCTCCATCCTTGTTTTTTTGCCTTAGACTGGGCTCTTGTAGTTACTCCCACTATTTTAGTCATCTTCTTGAGTCCTTTTCTCTGAGTCCAATTTTCTTTAAGCATAACTTACTAGGTGTAAAATATATTCCAATTACTATGCTACATAGCAAGTTATGTATAACTTCTACCACTATTACCTGTTCCTTTCCCCGTGCCTGTAATTTGGCTTTGACCAATGCAACCATCTCAGTCCACCCAAAGACATTTGTAAAAGATGTAAAGCTGCCTTGTTTACTAAATGAGGCTGCATCAATGTTCCCAGTATCTACTAAGCCTCTCAAAATGGCCCCATTAACTTTTCTTAAGATCATATGGTTTTTCCAAGAGACCCTTGCATTACTGCAGCCATTCCCCTTTTTTCTCTCGCTTCTACAGTCTTTGGACCAATGACCACTTTTCCCACAGTTCCATTTTTCCTTTCACTTTCTTATGATTATCCCCTAGGTCTGAATTCATACATATTTTTTCCATGGGATGGTTGCAGTATCGATTCTCAAACTTCATCCAATGATAATGGATGCCTTTCTTTTAGTGCCAGCAAAGTCATCCCGGGTTCAGCTCTATGGCACCATTTCCTCTGGAGGCTGAAATGATAGATTGTCTTTTTTTCTTGTCTCCCAAATCAATTTTGCCATTTACTTGCCCAGTGCTCTGTAATATGTAAGGACCCTGCCACTTAGCCTGGAGTTTGCCATTCCTTTTTTTCTCTTTTACAGTTTTTGGACAAATGGACACTTTTCCCATGGGTGCAACAACTATGGGTCCCTCTAACCTCCCATTATCTTCCTTTAGTTTGGGAAGGAGCTAAAGTCTTCTTTATTCCTTTGAATTTGCTCTTCTAGCTTCTTAAAGTTCCTACTTTCTGGAACAGTTCTTCTTATTCTCTACTCTATTTCTGCATCTTCCCTTCCAAACATCCTCTGACTTTTTTCCTGCCATGTAGTTCTCAGGCAATTCAATTGACCTGATTCTGGGTTGTGTTCTTGCACTCAAAACCTCACTTTGGTAGGGAGTACCTGTAGAATACAGATATGGAGTATCTGTTCCAAAATTACCTCCTCTGCCACTTTTTCTTTGCTTCTTTCCTCTGGCCTCAACCATTTCCTGCCTAGGTCTTTCAACCTTGCCCACCATTCATGAACCCCTTTGTGTTTGTCTTAGGTGTGGCTCCTAAAAGTCTGCCTATAGGAAGGCATCATATCTATATAGGATTATCTCATTGACATGACAGTACTCCACCCATTCACTCTCAGGCCATTTCCAAGAGGTAGGAACTCTTTTGAACATGGTGAAATGAGCTTCTGTGTCTTCTATGCTGAGTGGGAAATTCCAGGCTCAGGAAACTGACTCAAGAAAGGGAGAAAACCCCTGAGGAAATTGTCTTCACAATCCTCTCATTCTTCCATCTCATACCCTCTATTCTTCAGAACCATCCTGACAGGAGGTAGTTCAAGCTCAGCCAGAGCTGCCTTCAGACGTATCTATTATTTTACTGGATTCTGGTACACTGCCCAGAACTACTTTCTGTGAAAGGTCTGGGCATATAAATTTGATTAGCCAATCAACCACAGAACACACATCAACATCAACAATAGTAACAGGCCTAGCCTAATCTTGAAGTAATTGGGGCCACCTGGATCTCCAGGGAGGCTCTTCCACAAGGCAGGGCATGCCTGATTTCTGGGTCCAATAAGATGATATGATTTCATAGAGAGGATGCCAAGAATCTCCCTGTGCTAGCCCTGCCCTGGGCCATATTGGATGCCAAAAAGTTATTGAATTAATCCACTCCATTTTCTGACTGATTCCTTACATGCATCTAACCAAGGACTATAGAGTATCAACATAAACTGGAAAGTTTGATAGATGGTGGATTTTATGAGATTTACTTGCCTAGATTAGCTCAAAAGTTTTCATAGCGTACATCTAAAAATGTTATGCTATCCTAATTATATTTATCTATTCATTTATCTTTAAAGATGTAAATATTTTGCTATTTTCTCTCTCTCTCTCTTTTGGTCCTGGTCCCTGAACATAATCATCTTCTGGTTTCTTCTATGATTTAGTTCCAACTTTACAAACAAAGAACAACTTTTTTCTTGAATAAAGAAAAAAAGCTACTTTTTTAAAAATTGAAATGCCCCGGTAGCAGAACCTGAAGACAAACTTTTAATGATTATATTGAATAAAAAAATAATTTTCGGGGATTTTGTTCTGGTTTGGTACATGATAAGAGAGAAGAAGTAGTCAATGAACAAGAGCAGCCACCCATCTCTTAACAAAGGCAGCCAAAATCCACCACAAATCAGGATTGACTGTCTCCATACTGATGATTGACATTTCAGATTCATCCCAAAAGTCTCTCTTGAGACTGGAATGTATCAAGAGATTTTCTAACGGATGTTTGGGAGAAAGTTCTCCCATCTCACTCCTTGTCTCATCTTCAGAGTTTCACCCCATCTGTGACTCCTCCTAATTGGCACCTGCTTGTTGACTCACTGAGAGTTCAGACAGATGATGTCTCTCTTTGTGGCCATTATCCAAATCATAGTGATTTATTTCTTCTCTCGGTGCTAAATCTCAAAAGACATTTTGGATTGCTTTCAGACATCACACAAAAACAGCCATAACATGCTTCCACTTTGATATCATATCAAAGCTTTGTTGGCTAATCTCTTTGCACTGAAAAATCTTGGGAGCATAAATGGCCCTGGAGAAAGAGAGAACCTTGAAGGATTTTAAGACAGGTAGGAGCTGCAAATATGAAGGCTTGTCTGGACTCTGTCTGGATTAGGAAACCTCTGGAGCTTCCATCTTGTTTCTGTTCTGTTCAATCTTCTCTATGCTGCTGTTCAGTAAATGTCTTTAATAAAGAACCTTTTTGTTGTGCACCTGCCTCGCCTGATGTCTCATTCCAGAGAACAGAACATTGGCGACGAAGGTGGGATCCGCCGCATCGGAAGGCTACTACGATGCTGATAGGCCTACTCACCTAAAGGCCTGACGAGTGGAGAAGTTCGGCATCCGGTGGAAGCGACTGCCCGCCAGCATGAAGATGCTGGAGCTCGGCTTCAAGGGACCCCTTCTCATGCCTTGAAGCAGAAGGAATCGAGGAGAAGCCACCGCTTGCCAGTACGAAGACGCTGGAAGCAGGCTCGGCTGTGTGGGACCCCTTCCCCGAGAAGTACGGCGTCCAGGAGAAGCAACCACCTGCCAGTATGAATACACTGGAGGTGGGCTTTTGGCTTCGTGGGACCCCTTCTCCGAGAAGCGCGGTGTCCTGGAGAAGCAGCCGCCTGCCAGTACGCAAACACTGGAGGTGGGCTTGGCTTCGTGGGACTCATTCCCATTCCTTCCTCCTTCCTTGCAGCGAGAGACATGGATGAGGCTATCCATCACAGCAATGTCCAAGCTGGGCTGCCTTGTCGAGTCCGACACTTCACGACCAAGAACCCTCCAGCTGCAGTCCCTGTCCATCAAGAAGTCGTGCGAGAGGCCTCCGGAGACGAATCTGAGGACAGACTTCCACCATTGATGGCAAGAAGACTGCAAGAGCACAGAGGACAGACGCCTGCATCCTGTCGGTGTTTCAGCTGCGGAGGTCGCCACAGGAGAGCCGACTGCCGTTCTCCTTCTGCTGTTGCCGGGCATGTGGCAGGCTAGGCCACATCGCATCAGCCTGCTTGGGTCACCAGATATACAAGTCCCCTAATGAATTGCCTCTGAAAGGTACCAAGGTCCCCCACCAAAACAGGGGGGGTTCTGCACATCCCATAGGGGGGGTTAAGATAAGGGGTACACCGGCCCTTCACAGGCCCCTTAAGAAACAACTGCACATGGTTGTTGAGTTGCAGGGAGTTCCCCTGGCCAGGGAGCTGGACGCAGGGGCCGCTCTTCCTATTATTGCTGCAGACACCTTTTATACAGGTTGTTCCTGGAGTAGCTCACGAGTTCAGCTCAAGCCCTCCAAGCCTTCCTTCCTGACTTCAGGTTTCAAGAGTCAGTGTGCAGGGGGAGGCCATGCTAAGAGTACAGCGTAAGGAATGCGATGGCCACCATTCCACGGTCTATACTGGCCAAAATTCTTTGCTGAGGTTGTTTGCAACCAACAAACAAACCCCACACATCATATCTCCAAGGATGCTGAGGTGGTCTATCTTCTTAGCAGCTTATGATTACACACTAGTTCACAAACCCGGTACTGAGATGGGCCATGCAGATGGCCTAAGCAGGTTACCTCTTAAGCAAATAGAGGCAGACCCTGCCCCTGCTGTGCATATTCTGTCTATTCAGGACTTACCGCAATCTCCCCTCAATGCTAGGGATGTGGCTGCAGAAACTGCCACTGATCACACGCTTGCACGCGTGCTGACATGTGTGTTGTCAGGATGGCCTGACACGTGTCCTGGTACTGATTCCCAGAGTTTCTGGTGCAGGAAGCACGAATTGTCCACATTGAAGGGGTGCATCCTGTGGGGCAACCGAGTAGTCATCCCGGCCTCATTGAGGACTAGAGTCTTGCTCTCTCTTCATGAGGGACATCTGGGAATAATAAGGATGAAGGTGCTTGCGCATAGCCATCTTTGGTGGCCTGGCCTAGATAAGGACATCGAGGCCCAGGTTCAGGGATGTCAAGTGTGCCAGCAATCACGGCCAGAAATGCCCCAGGCCCCTGTACATAGGTGGGAGGAGACACTCTCTCCATGGTCACATGTCCATATAGATTATGCTGGGCCCTTTCAGGGGCAATTCTTCCTCCTCCTTGTGGATAGCAATTCCAAGTGGCTTGAAGTTGTTCCTGTGTCCTCCACTACTACTGCCAGGACCATCCAGGTGCTCAGAGGAATCTTCACTTCCCATGGCCTTCCTGATGTTCTAGTTTCAGACAATGGTCCACAATTTACCTCTTCTGAGTTTCAGGCATTCCTCCAAGCCAACATGATCCGGCATGCCACATCTGCTCCTTTTCATCCTGCCACCAACGGTCAGGCTGAACGCATGGTGCGCATCACCAAAGACACATGCAAGAGAATCACTCAAGGACCCTGGCATCACAGGTTAGCTGATTTTCTAATTGCACACCGCACCACACCTTGCACAGCTACAGGAAGAGCCCAGCTGAATTCTGCTGGGGTCGCAGACGCATCCGAAGCTGGACAGGCTGCACCCAGACCGGGTGGCTCTTCACAGGTGTCATGGCTGCAGGCACCTCGGGGACTCCAAGTGGTTTCATCAATAAAGGGGTTACCTTAACACTTGGTTGTATGTATCATGTTACTGTGAAGGAAAACCATCTCCTTATTGTACCAAAGAGAATGTCTATGTTGTTCATGTGTTAGGCACTGTAAAGAGTCACATCAGTGAAGTCATGGGGAACACAAGGGTTTCAATATTGAAAAAATGTATGATTCCAACTTAGACTGTAGTATTGTATACCTACAATTGCTAAGGCTACAGATGATAAACCCTGCATGGAATCCTTATGTAAGAACTTCTGCAAATTTTGTACACTCTCCTCTTGCTCCTATGTTCAGGATGTGTAAGTGATTGTGACACATTCTATTCATAGGGCGTTCATTCAATGGGAGGAATCCGAGTCATTTTCCATCTTGTGGCTCATTTCGATGCCACATCGACCAGTTGCGCTGGAGGCTCCCCGGGTTCCTCCCCTGGCTCCGCTCTCGGGGGGGGAGGGGGACCCCAATTATTATGATTGGGGGATCACAGTCTCCCCACGAGGGCACATCTTCTACTGCTCCGATGGGGGTCTTGCCATGGAGGCGGCTCCTGCCTCTGGCAGAGGTCCCTGGCTAGGGACAGCTCCAGATGGGAGGGGTCTTGCCATGGACGGCTCCTGACTTGGGCAGAGGTCCCTGGCTAGGGACAAATCCCTGTACATGGGCCACTCAGGGTACTCCTGCTGCTGGTCTTGGGCTCAAGGGACAATGCTCCCAAGAGGAGTCCCAGGGAATTCCGGGGAAATCCACCCCGCCAAGGGACTGGGGGAACTCAACCCCTCCAAGGAACTCTGGTGTTGGGTCTAGTGGATCCAGCCAGTCAGCTATCAGGGGGAACCCCTGAGTTGTCTGGGGGAAAAGCCCTGGGGTATTGTAACACCTAACAGGCAATCCAGGCACCTATGCCTATTGCAATCTAACAGGCACTCCAGGGCTATTGCAACACCTACCTCTAAAATCACAACTTTAATTAAACCTAGTCTGGTTCCACGCAGCAGACTGGGTTAAGAGTCCTCCAAGTAGCACAGAAGATGTGAGGTCTCTAAGGTGCTCATATTGTTAAAAAGTGGAAGGACGGGAATTTCCCCAGGAACTGGGGAAGGGTGTAAAAGTAACAGCTGTATGTACTGTATAAGGGGCCAACCAGCCTGGTTTGATATTGTTATGTGTCAAGTGTTAAACAATGTGTTGTTTAATCCAAGAGGGGAGGGGTGTTATGTACTGGGCCTTGCTGAAGTCATTCAGCAAGGCTCAGAAAGTCTGTAGAGAGGCTGGGCCTTGCTGAGTCATTCAGCAAGGCCCAGGACGAATGGAAACAAGTTGCAGAGACTTGGGCAGACGACATGTCTGCCCGGGACCCAGACAGGCTGTCTCCAGCCTCGTGCGCATGCACGAGGCGGGAGAATAGCCTGCATTCAGTGGTTGAGCCTCCCTTGCAGGGGAAGTATAAAAGGGCATGTTGTCAGTAGTTAGTAGCTTGATTCCTGCTTATGTTTCTGTTCTGTTCAATCTTCTCTATGCTGCTGTTCAGTAAATGTCTTTAATAAAGAACCTTTTTGTTGTGCACCTGCCTCACCTGATGTCTCATTCCAGAGAATAGAACATGGCCAATTTAAAAGTCACCAGACACAAAGGGTCTGGGAGCACTCTTGACCTTATCTTTTGGGCACACCAGTTTTCCTGGATGTCATGCCTGAAGGTTGTGAGTTACAACGGAACTCATTCACAGGGAGTTTTAATGAAAAACAACCTTGAAAAAAAGGTTGTTTCAAGTCCCTGTTCGATGCGCCACAAATGTAAGGTCCCAGTCCCTTACTTGAACTTGAGATACCATATCAATCTAATCAGATAACCCAAGTGGAGACTTCTTGATCAAGTAGCACTTTATTTGATCAAATTAAGCAACTGGGTGGCCAACAATCTGGAACGCTGGCAGAGTTACATCCAGAAGTGCCACGCATTAGAAAGTTGGTAGCATTGCTTTATAAACTTTGTTAGCCAATGAAAATCAGACAACAGAGCCATTACATCATAAGAAAGACATCAATCATTCCTGTACACTTCCTTATTCCCTCCTTCATTATATCCCATCCATGTACATGTTTCCCAAGCTTGCATGAAATTTCTCTGGTGCAAAAGCTAATTACAAAAAGCAAGAAAGCAACAGTTAGACTAAATAATTTCCCTTTGTTCCAGAACCCTTCAAAACCATGGATGGCCACAGCCAACCCCCCCCCCCACTTCCCTGGGCTCTCACCTGAGCCAAAGCCACAAAGTAGATGGCCACATTTGCAACTGAGGAGAGGTTTCCTCCCCTCTGGGCACAACTAGGCTTCAGGGAGACATGGCAAGTAACATCATGGACAAGAGAAGTCATGTTACAAATCCACTTGGCATTCAAAACCAACAGCCAGTACCTGGAGCCACCAAAGATCTGGTAGCCAGGCACTGAGAGTGGAAGCTGAGGACAATACAGTGGGACAACTTTCAAATAATGGACCTGGGATATTGGTCATCCTGTGCTCATTATAAGGATGGACCTGCCCATCCCATCAGCTCCCCCTGTCACTCAAACCCCCAGTTCTCCCTTCTAGGCCAAGCTGTATATATTAACATCCCCCCTCCAGGTAAGAAAAATAATCAACAATCGACCAAGATAAACCAGAACACAGGGACTCCGAACTATAAGCACATGGAAGTCTTCTAGCGAGGATAAACAAAGCCTCAGAGATGGGAATGTCACAGGTTCCGCAGAACACCAAGTGCATCTACGCAACCAGAGAAACTGCCACCAGGTCCCCCTAAACCAGGGGTAGGCAACCTTGGCTCTTTTATCACTTGTAGACTTCAACTCCCAGAATTCCTGAGCCAGCCATGCTGAGGGAAAAGGGAGAGGTTTCCAAGCTGAGCCATGCTGGCTCAGGAATTCTGGGAGTTGAAGTCCACGAGTCATAAAAGAGCCAAGGTTGCTTACCCCTGCCCTAAACCAACTTCTGGGTGGTTGCAGCAAGAAATCAGGTCACACCATCCAATGCACTGCGGGTGCTGCCACCATCTCAACTGCAAACCTAACAACACAATTGTTTTATTTAAACCAAGAAATGTCAAAATTTAATGGCTGTCATTGTATCACTATGGAAAGACAACACAGAAAGTGTCAAAGAAATTAAAACTTCTACCCACTCTACAATTTTCTCTCTCTGTGCCAATGGTGCTATCCCAGGCTGTCACTTTCCTGCCTCTTAGCCTGTTCTCTTAGCCAGCCATACCAACAGGCTGAAGAACAGCTTGTATCCATGGGCTGTCATGCTCTTGAATGGGACATAATAATTTTATGCATGATAGACCCGAAAGGCCGGAGTGCTGTGCAATTAGCTCACAGGGTGTAATAAGTTGGCGGTTTGTAGTCACTGTGAGTTGTGGGGGGGGCATGGAGGGAGGCTCAGCCAATCTCACTGTATATATGTTATACTTTGATAATAAATGATGTTTCTAGAACAGATGGCAAATGAAATTTCACTTCAGTTACAAGGAATTATAAAATCAGCTCCAAATTAGGATTGATCCATGGAGATCTCATTGAAAACAAAATCCCAAACTCTTAACATTAGGCTGGGTTCAACGATATTGAGTGCTTCCATGGAGATAAAGCAAGGGCAGCACTAGAGTTAAGTGTCACCAACCTAGAATGGCACCAAAGTCCATAACTCTGAGTGACCTTCCCTAGCAGCCTCTGGAGGCAAGAGACCCCATTGAAGGGCAGTAGAAGTCACTTTCCTGGCTGTTGAACTTTCTCCATCCAGCATGACTTTCTGGACATGTCCTAACAGAAAGGACTAAGACAACTACAGAACACTGACCCAAGGGATGTATCTGTAACTTTTCTCTAACGTGCTTTACTCCGGCTACCCCTCCTTACATGGAAGAAGTTCAGGGTCCCAAGAGCAGAAGCTGCTTCTCACTGCAATCATCACCATCCCTGTCTCTGAGACCTCTTCTCCTATGTCTCCAGTGACTGCCTTTGATGTAAACATCAGACTGAAGCAACATGGAAGGGATCTTGCATCAGAAAAGGATAAATATCACAGGTTATGCTTTTTGTGGCTCACATTACAGGACAGACAGGAGCTGTGCTCTTGAATATATTTTCTCTCCCTTCCAGTTGAATCTTGGTTTCTCTGTTTGAATCAGGAAAGCCACTGGATATTCCACCCTATCAGAGTGCTTTGAATTCTAATTCTTTTTTTAGAAAGGGGAA
The DNA here is from genome assembly GCA_023970755.1 of Azemiops feae. Lineage (NCBI taxonomy): Eukaryota > Metazoa > Chordata > Lepidosauria > Squamata > Viperidae > Azemiops > Azemiops feae. Next base: position 185,428 of record JALGBA010001150.1, read on the forward strand.
GGAGATTGATTCTGCCCATGAATTATGGACCTTCTGCTTCTGCTTCTGTCCCAGCCACTCTCTGGGAAGCTGAGAATGAAATGCCCACTGAATTTGGACCACCAGGATGGAGAAAAGCCATGGAGCTATTATAGGCCAGGAGATCTTCTCATTGGTATAGTCATCTCTCCATCAGAAATAGCACCTGCAACATTTCCTTTCAACATGGCTCCCTCTAGTCAGATCCGGCTGTAAGTAATGCGATGGAGGTTCATTCCCTCCATTTGCAGTTCTAACACTCTTCTTTTTTTCTTCTTGTTTTACTTACTCTTATATTGCAGGATCTGACAAATTTTTTGAATCCTTTTGATTAACACAGCCTCTCTCTTTTACCTTATTTTCTGAGAGTAGAAACAAGAGGCAAATGAAACCTGAAAGAAGTCCACATTATTTTCCTCTCTGTTCAATCCTAAATTCATGACTGGAGTATTGACTTTGGTTGAAAGTAATGATTGAAATGGTTCTAATTTCCTCTGCCCAACCGTTTCCATATTTTTTATAACCGATTGATATGCAATGCCTTAATAATAATGATGACTTAATAATATTAATATTAACAACAACAACAACAACAACAACAACAACAACAACAACAACAACAATAACAATAATAATAATAATAATAATAATAATAATAATAATAATAATAATAATAATAATAATAATAATAATAATAATAATAATAATAATAATAATAAAGTTGGAAGGGACCTTGGAAGTCATCTAGTCCAACGCCCTGCTCAGGAAGGAAACCCTATACCATTTCAGACAAATAGCTGTCCAGTCTCTTTTTAAAAACTTCCAGTGTTGGAGCATTCACCGCTTCTGGAGGCAGGTTGTTCCACTGGTTAATTGTTTTAACTATCAGGAAGTTTCTCCTTACTTCTAGATTGCTTCTCTCCTTGATTAGTTTCCATCCGTTGCTTCTTGTCCTGCCTTTAGGCGCCTTGGAAAATAGCTTGACTCCTTCTTCTTTGTGGCAGCCCCTGAAATATTGGAACACTGCTATCAAGTCCCCCCTCATCCTTCTCTTCATTAAACTAGACATACCCAATTCCAGCAACCGTTCCTTATATGCTTTAGCCTCCAGTCCCCTAATCATCTTTGTTGCTCTTCTCTGTACTCTTTCTAGAGTCTCAACGTTTTTTTATCGTGGTGACCAAACTGAGCAGTATCAAGTGTGGCCTTAAAGGGCATTGTAAAAGTATATTATACTTCACGTGATCTTGATTCTATCCCTGTTAATGCAGCCTAGCACTGTGTTGGCCTTTTTGGCATCTGCAGCACACTGCTGGCTCATATTTAAGTGATTGTCCACTAGGACTCCGAAGTCCCTCTCAAAGTTACTACTATTGAGCAAGGTACCCCCTATACTATACCTGTACATTTGGTTTTTCTTGCCTAAATGTAGAACCTTGCTTTTTTCACCATTGAAATTCATTTTGTTAGATAGTGCCCAGTGTTCAAGTCTGTCCAGATCATCCTGTATCTTAAGACTGTCTTCTGGAGTGTTGGCTATTCCTGCCAGCTTGGTGTCGTCATGTTGGCTTTTAGTAATGACTTTGTTTGCCTCTAGGTGTTTGCTGATTCGTTGTTTGATTATCTTTTCCAGAATCTTCCCAGGTATTGAGGTCAGGCTGATAGGTCTGTAGTTTCCTGGGTACATTTTTTTTCCTTTCTTGAAGATGGGAACTACATCAGCTCTTTTCCAGTCCTCCGGTAGTTCCCCAGTGCTCCAGGATCTTTGAAAAATATAGTTCAGTGGTTCTGAGATCACATCTGCCAGTTCTTGAGAACCTTGGGGTGTAATCCATCTGGTCCTGGTGATTTGAACTCGTCTAGGCTGGACAGGTGCTCACTTACCATTTTCTTGCCTATCTTAACTTGTGTTTCTATTCTGTTTTTTATGGCACTATTTTTGATAGGTTGGTCTGTTTTTTTCCCTTTGTGTAAAGACAGATGCAAAAAACGAGTTAAATAGTTCTGCTTTCTCCCTGTTGCTTGTCACCTTCTTGCCACTTTCACCCTCTAATGGACCAATCATTTCCTTCACTTTTTTCTTGTTTTTTACATGTTGAAAGAAGCTTTTTTTGTTATTTTTTACTTTTGTCGCAAGCCTTTGTTCATTTTGAGCCTTAGCTTTCCGCACTTCATCTTTGCAGGCTCGGGCTATTTGCTGATATTCTGACTTAGTTATGTGCCCCTCTTTCCACTTTCTATACTTGTCCTTTTTATCTTTCAATTTACCAGAGAGTTCTTTATGCAGCCATGCTGGTTTCTTTTCAGAGCTGTTATTTTTCCTCTTTGTTGGTATTGTGCTAGACTGGGCTTTTATTATCTCATTTTTCAGAATTTCCCAAGCTTCTTGAGTTGTTTTCCCCTTGATGATTCTCATCCATGGAATCCTTCCCAAGCCCTCTCTAAGTTTATTGAAATTAGCTCTCTTAAAGTCCAAGACTCTAGTTTGACTGTGTTTTATTGCTTGTGCTTCCATAATGTTGAATTCCAATATTGCATGATCACTTCCTCCAAAGGTTCCTATGGCTTCAACACCTTCTATCATTTCATCTCTGTTAGTGAGAATTAGATCCAAAATGGCTAATCCCCTAGTTCCCTTCTCTACTTTTTGGGAGACAAAGTTTTCTGCGAGGTTTGCAAGGAATCTGTTTGATCTTCCACTTGGTGCAGTTTGTCTCCCAGTTGATGTCAGGGTAGTTAAAGTCCCCCATTACTATTGTGATGTGCTTCCTACATACCTTAGTTAGCTGACTAGCAAAAAGTTTATCTATTTCCTCTGTTTGGTTGGGTGGCCTATAGTATACACCTATGGCAATGTCATTTTCCCCCCCTTTTATATTGACCCAAATGCATTCAAGACAGTTTTCATCATTGTTGTGCTCTATTTCTGTAGAGATGTAGTTATTTCTTACATACAGAGCAACTCCACCTCCTCTTTTATTTGGTCTGTTTCTTTTAAATAATTTAAATCCCTCTAACTGTGTGTTCCATTTGTGGGTTTCATCCCACCATGTTTCCGTAACTTGTTTTTAGAATATCTTCTCCGGTCACATCAAAAATCTCCTTCCTTTAATGGTGGTTCTTCTTTAATGATTGAAATATTCTGGGCTATGAATATTAGTACTGTTAAAAATATTTGATGTACAGTCTCTGATATGTTAAACCTTTTTGAGGACTATCCCAATCCTCAACACTAACATTATTAAAGGATGATGGGTGATTATCATTTGCCACTGGTTTTGGATCAATATTGGCTTATGTTTCAAGTAGTTTGTAGAGAAAAAAGATGATTAAATGCAGAAAAAGTATTTTTGTTGTTGTTGCTGTTGATGATGATAATATTAACACGATCATGGTTTTACACTAGTTTATACTATGGAAAGGAATTAATACTACGCATGGTTCTCAATATTGAAGTGGTTAGCAAAAATCCCCAGCTCCTGCACAATCTCACACTTGGCTACAACATCCATGACAACTATGATAACACCCTCGGCACTTCAGATGCCTTGCTGGACATGCTCTCTACTGGAGAAGCCAATGTTCCCAACTACAGCTGTCGAAGGAAGGACAAGCTTTTGGCTCTTGTTGATGGAACTGACAGGTAAAGCTCCATCCAGATGTCAACATTAGCAGGCACTTACAAAGTCCCACAGGTTGGTGCTAGTCCTTGTAGGAGGACTGTGCCCACCGCAACATCACTAGCATCAGCTTGGATGTTGAAATGTTCTGCAGGATCAGGGTGTTTAAGAACTGGTTCTGCTGCAAATAATCTTTTCACCATGTCATTTGTAAGTGTTATAAATAAGGATTGGGATATACAGTCGGGAGGAAGCAAGGATCAAAAGAGACCTGTCTTTTCTTGACATCATCCCAATTGCTTAGAGGCTTCTGCTGCACACTTGTGAACATGAGGAGAGGCTCTGTGTCCAATCAAAGGAACTTCAGTACAATAGGAATGTGCAGTACTGATGGAAAGTTACATTTTTTTTACATAGTCTTAGCCAAAATAATGATATCCTCAATCACGACCAAATCTCAGATTTTTAAACAGAGTCCTACGGGATTACCTTTCCTACTGATGATAAAACATATATGTATTAGGAACCTTTAGGGGCTACTAACATTAACCAACCATTTTATTAAAAATCTACAAAATCTACAACGTATCAACTATTTTTTCCCCTAAAATTCTAATAATCAAATTCATCATAAAAGGTCTGAAGAGCAATATGGCCTCTGGAGAGAAATTTCTAGCAGCTGAACAATTCAAGAAATATCTCGGCTGGTGGGACCCTCCATTGACAGATACATTTACACATATAAATAATATCCACCATACTCATTTGGGTCAAAGATGGCAATTGTAATTCATATCTATAAAAAAGGGACTAAAAAGGACCCTAGCAATTCCAGGCCCATTTCTCTAACAGATATTGTGACTAAAATATATGCAAACTTCCACTTGAAAAGAATTGATAGTAGGTGGATGAAAAGTGCATTCCTTGTAGAAGAACCAGCAGTCTTTAGGCAGATGTGATCCACTATTGACAATTCTTGTGTCTTGAACCATCTAACTATGAAAATATCAGTCAGACGAAATAATGATTTGCTGCCTTTATAGCATTTTACACAGTAAACAAAGAAATATAATGGAAGAAATTGACTGCCCTTAAAATGAAGCTCAGAATGTTGGCCCTGCTCAAAGCCCTTTCTACAAGCACAGACAGTGAAAACAATTAATCAGTGGAACGGCTTGCCACATGAAGTTGTGGCTGCTCCATTAATGGAGATTTTCAAAAAGAGGCTGGACATTCCTTTTGTCTGGGTTGATATAGGATCTCTTGCTATAGGCAGAGGGTTGGACTAGAAAACCTCCATGGTCCCTTCCATCCCATTTTTGTTCATTTGTTTGAGAGTGTGTTTGGGGCTCAATGGAGCCATGAGAAATAGGATTGATATGTACCAAAGGTAAGACAAAGGTGTTGCCAATATGACAATCGGGTTGCATATGCTGTTAAGAGGACTTGGCTCCTATTCTCATAATAATTATCTGATTACGGATAAGTCAAAGTCAAAAGTGATGGTCTTTGGAAAATGACAGCATTGCCATATAGGGCTAATTGATGAAGAGGAAACAGAGCAAGTTCACACCTTTCCTTACCTGGGGGAACTTTTCTCTGTGACTGGATCTGGGCTCCCTCAACATCAAAGGAGCTCATTTACAAGGCACAAGTGAATGCACTGTTAATTTTTTTAAAAAAAATGTGAGCAGAATTGGGAATTTATACAATTTATAAAATTGGGGCATATAATTATTTTTAATAAAATTAATGGTATGGAAACTGATTAAACTCCCTAAACGCTGTTAGAACAAACAAATTTCATTTAAAACATTCTTGATTTTATATTAGGAACTGTCGTCTCGTGTCTTTTTTGCCACTCGAGAAAAATCTAAAAAAAATGCTGCACAAAGAATCCAAGATGGTCAAAATAGAGAAAAGTAGGGCCATCTTCAGTAAAGTCTGTAGGGGTTGAATACGTGCAGCACACTGCCATATTCAGCACCCCCACACATCTCATAATTCTATACCCTTTGCTCCAATAAAGCAACCTAAAGTTCACCCCCTTTTGACTTAATACCTTACCTACTGAAATAGATAACAGGCTTAGTTCCTTCTTCTTCTCTCTTCCTGTCATTATTCCTTATCTACTTGTTTACCTTATAATATGTAACTAGAAAGTAATTGGTTAGATAAAAGAAGCATTCCATGAATCAGCAAATGTAAAACATCTAATGATTAAGAAAGCTTGTCTCTGTAACAAAAGAATATATAAAAGCAATAAACACGACAGTGGTTGTCAGCTTCTGCTCTCAGCTTCTGCTCAGAGCTTCTGCTCACAAGATGCGTGTGACTGTTTCTTAGCGACAACATCTGGCACCTTGAACAGGGACCCCTTCCGAGGGAAGGCAACAGCCAACATACTTGCCGTCGCCTGGAACAGGCCCCTTGGTGCACCTTCGTCCTCCGGGATTTCTCAAACGGTAAGTATGGGTTGCGATCTATCTCACCATCAGCAAAAGCATGTAAGAGAAATAAGGTTTCTCTTACACAAATCAGGCATGACGATGCCTGAGGCAGACATTAAGAAGCTGGTGAGTGAGATTGGGAAAAACTGTCCTTGGTATCCTGAATGGGGGATGCTCCAACTTAAGGATTGGGAAAAAATAGGCAACACCTTTCATCAAGAACCCAGAGCCCCAGTTGATGTTTTGCATTGTTGGCATCAATGTCGCCACGCGGTGGAAAAATATGGGGCGGATGCAGTAACACGGTCTCAATTAAGCTTTCCTCCCTCTCCTGATTATGATCGTGAAAAGGTTTCAGTTCCATCAGCTCCTATATCTTCCACGATGGATGTGAAACCTTCAAAGCAAAAGGATTCTAAATGTTATGTTTCCATTCGCCATGTATTAGAAGATCAAATGGCGAAAGGAGAGGGAGATATGCAGGAACTAGCAGATATGCTCTCGGTTTGCCCTGTACATCTGACAGGACAAGTCGATGCAAATGGAGCTGCAGTGGTGGAATATCGACCACTTTCATATGCAATTTTAACAGAATTGCGTAAGGGTATAAGAGATACTGGGTTAGGAAGTACTTATGTACAAGGCATGTTAGAAGCAACAATGAGGAACCATATTTTGGTACCGGAAGATTGGAAAACAACAATTCGTATGTTATTAACACCAGCTCAGTATGTGGTATGGGATAGTGAGTTTAGACATCAGTGTGCATTAAGAGCTGCAAATTCTGGAGGTGCTTACATCCCAGAGCAGTTATATGGCTCTGGTGATTTCGCTCCAGTGAATGCACAAATTGTTTTACCTACAGCTACTCTTCAAATATCTTCTGAATGTGCTTACAAAGCTTTTGGGAAAGTTCCAGTAACTGGAAAACCATCTCAAGCATTTTCAAATATTCGTCAAAAGGCAAATGAACCATATACAGATTTTATTAATCGTCTGCAAGATGCCTTGTGACGACAAATTGACAATCCTGATGCCCAAGCTGAATTGCTCATGAAATTGGCTAAAGAAAATGCCACCACTGAATGTAAACGGGCTATCATTGGATTGGGAGCTCAACCTGATTTAGCAGAAATGATTAAAGCATGTCAGGATATAGGAACTGCCTCGTTTCAAACTAATCTCTTAGCTGCAGCTCTTACAAAAGTTCAAAAACCTCAGGGGAAATGTTATAATTGTGGAAAAATTGGACACTTTCAACGGGAATGTAGAAACATTGGGGGAGGAATGCCTGCCTCCCGACCATTTAAATATATTGTTAGGGAACGTCCAAAAACAAAATGCCCTAAGTGTAAGAAGGGTTATCATTGGGCTAATGAGTGCCGGTCGGGAAACTTCAAAGCGGGCCGGTCTCTGGCCCAGGTCCAAACAGAGACTCCTCAGTAATTCCAGCAGCAATTAATAATACCCCTGCTGCCACTAGAGGGAGTGCTGGGATAGATTTAATTACTCAACAAGAAGTGTGTTTTAAATTTCCAGGAGAGGTACAAGTCGTCCCTTCGCAACTTTCTGGTCCCCTCCCCTCTGGATATGTTGGATTAATTCTGCCTCGATCTAGCATGGGGAAAAAAGGAATTTTTGTAATCCCTGGAGTAATTGATTCTGACTATACAGGCATAATCTTTATTCAATTATGGACTAACATGCCACAGACTTTGCCAAGCTATGCTAGTCCTGCTCAATTACTCCATTTGCCCTATTTTGTCCCTGCAGGGGGTCGTGATAGGGATCGAGGGGACGGTGGGTTTGGTTCCACGGATCCTGTTATAGTTGCATTAACCACCCCAATCACCACTCAGCGACCCCGTCAGACAGTCCTTTTTGAGGGTAAGCCTTTTGAGGGCATAATTGATACAGGGGCTGATGTTTCAGTAATTTCAGCTAAAGATTGGCCTGCATCTTGGCCCACCGACCCATGCCCTAGTGTTTGGGGTGTAGGAGGGCGACAAACTGCGCGACAAAGTACACAATTTCTTTCTGCAAGTCTTCCTAATTCTACTGTAACTGTTCCACTTCGTCCCTTCATTCTTGACATCCATGTCAACTTATGGGGAAGAGACCTACTTAGCAAATGGGGGGCTACCGTCACTTTCGACGAATAAATCATTTGCCTTACCCTTAACTTGGTTAACTACTACACCCGTTTGGGTGGAACAATGGCCTCTTCCTCTGTACAAATTACAAGCCTTAAAAATTCTTGTTCAAGAACAATTACAAGCTCAACACATTGCCCCTTCTACTAGTCCATGGAACACTCCGGTTTTTGTTATAAAAAAGAAAAGCGGCAAATGGAGATTCCTACACGATCTCCGTGCTGTTAATGCATGTATTCAGCCTATGGGAGCTCTGCAATGTGGCACTCCCAATCCGAATCTAATTCCACAAGATCATCAATTGATGATCATAGATTTGAAAGATTGTTTTTTCTCTATACCTCTGTCCATAGCAGACCGAGAAAAAATTGCTTTTACAGTACCAGCTATTAATCACACTGAACCCACTTGCCATTACCATTGGACTGTATTACCACAAGGAATGTTGAACAGTCCCACTTTGTGTCAATATTTTGTAGCTAATGCTTTAGCTCCTTTTCGTAAGCGTCATCCAACAGCATTAATATATCATTATATGGATGATATTCTTATAGGAGCCCCTTCCATCCCATCTTATTGGCTTTCCGAACTTCAAGTAGATCTAGCCGATAGTGGATTACAAATTGCCCCTGAAAAGGTACAGCTCTGCTCGACATATGTGTATTTAGGACACAAACTCCTCCAAAGTTATTCAAGTCCTAATATCCCACAGTTTTCTTTACCTCCTTCTATTTCGCTGGTTAAGCTACAGCAAATATTGGGAACTCTAAATTGGGTAAGACCTTATTTTTGCTTACCTACAGGTCTGTTAAGCCCTTTATTTGAATTACTCACCCAGGGCAAATCCCCTGCAGATGTAATCTCCATTCCCTCAGCAGTGCAAGATGTTGTTAAACAAATTAATTCAATTATCAGAACTAAATTTGTTGACCGCATTCCTGTTCTTAATTCTCCACTAACCTTATTAATCTTCCCCACTGAGAAACTACCAACAGCAGTCCTTTCTGCTATAAAAAACAATCAAGTTTATTGTATTGAGTGGCTTTGTTTACCACATACCCCTTCCCATAATGTTTTACCTATTTTTCTTGCTATAGCAGATCTAACAGTACAAGGACGTTTACGGGCTCTTCAACGAACTGGCACAGACTTGATGGACATTTGTATTCCTCTTGCTAAAACTAATTTTGAATTTGCATTTCAGACATGTCAAGCTTTACAAATTGCTTTGATAGACTATGTAGGGAAGATTTCCTATCATTTACCTAAAGACCCTTGCTTTACATTCTTAATGACTTCCTCTTTTCGTATTTTCTCTATGCTTTCTAATCAGCCTTTGTCTGATGCTATTACTATATTTTCTGACGGTGGAAAAACTAGAGGAGCAATCACCTATCGAGATGAATCAACAGAGAAATGGCATACTGTTCACACAGCTGTGCAACCCACACCACAAAGATCGGAACTTGCGGCTGCTATTCTTGCTTTTCACACGTTTGCTCAAAAACCATTTAATCTCATTTCTGATTCTCACTATGTCTGTCAACTCATTGTTAATTTACCTGGTGCTTATGTGACACCTAGACTAGATGCTAATTTATTGTCTTTGTTTTTAACTTTAAGGCATTTATTACAGGATTGTATTCATCCATATTTTGTATCACACATTCGAAGTCATTCCTCTTTACCTGGACTTCTTTCAGAAGGTAATGCTCAGGCGGATGCTGCTGTTCATATATTACCCACTTTGTTTTCTGATCCATTTTATAGTCACTCCTTTTTCCATCAAAATGCTCGTGGCTTGGCACAATCCTGCCATATTCCTTTAAGCCAAGCGAAACAAATCATTTCTGCTTGTCCTCAATGTGCTGGTCTCTCTCCTATAGGAGACACAGGTGTTAACCCACGGGGTTTAGAAGCCAATAAATTGTGGCAAATGGATGTTACTCACGTTCCATCTCTAGCACCTTGGAAGTATCTTCACGTTTCAATTGACACTTATTCCGGAGCCATTTGGGCAACCCCCCAACGGGGAGAAACCTCTAATCATGTCATTTCCCATCTCATGGCAGCTATTACGGCTTTGGGAAAACCGGCTGTTATTAGAACAGTTAATGGCCCAGCTTATACTTCCACTTCCTTCCTGCAATTTTGCACTACATGGAATATTCTTCTTCAACATGGCCTCCCCTACAATTCTACTGGCCAAGCTATTGTTGAACGAGCCAATCGTTCATTTAAAGATTGTTTACTTAAACAATTAAAAAAGGAGGGATCAAGGGTACCTAATTTGGCATGGATAACTCATCAAGTTAATAAAGTCCTAATAACTTTAAATCAGCTGAATATTTCTTTGCAAAACTCTACTGCCTACCAGCGTCACTTTCAGCAGAAAGCTGCACTCCCTAATCCATTGGTATATTATCGGCAATTGCCTGATAAAACCTGGTTAGGTCCAGCTCCTTTATTAACTTGGGGACGAGGCTATGCTGCTGTGCTTGCTCCTACAGGTCCTCTCTGGATTCCAGCCCGGTGTGTGCGACCAGCGAAAGATGTCGTGGCATCAAGTCCCGAACCCAATCCCGGAAATGAAGAAGGTGACTCTTCAGACGGCGCAGCGTCCCTTTCGCTCTCGCCATTGCAGTCGGCCAACGACCTGGGGCGATGTAAAGAACCTAATATCCAAAGCGCAGGAGGTTCTTCAGCAACAAGGGAAAGAACCTACACCAGAGAATTTATGCACTGCCATATTTGCGGTTTTGACTGCAAACTCTTTAGTCATTCTTTGTCTCTCTTTCCTTCTTAATTGCTGTGTGGAGTGCTCTATGGTCATGGCTTCCCACTGGCCTTCTTGGACAGATTGTTCAATATTTTGTTATAATAGTTACTATTCTTATCAGCTGTTGTTGTATAATTCAATGTCTTTTCTCTCTGCTTAAAAAGATATCTTGCAACTATCCATACTAAACCAACATCAATTTTGCCTCAGGAACAAGTTTATGCTGTATATAAATAAATGCAAAGATGTATGTTCCCTAATTACACCCACTAACTACTTTAGCTTATAATACCCTTACTAATAAAATAGAAAAGAGTGAGATGTAGGGGTTGAATACGTGCAGCACACTGCCATATTCAGCACCCCCACACATCTCATAATTCTATACCCTTTGCTCCAATAAAGCAACCTATAGTTCACCCCCTTTTGACTTAATACCTTACCTACTGAAATAGATAACAGGCTTAGTTCCTTCTTCTTCTCTCTTCCTGTCATTATTCCTTATCTACTTGTTTACCTTATAATATGTAACTAGAAAGTAATTGGTTAGATAAAAGAAGCATTCCATGAATCAGCAAATGTAAAACATCTAATGATTAAGAAAGCTTGTCTCTGTAACAAAAGAATATATAAAAGCAATAAACACGACAGTGGTTGTCAGCTTCTGCTCTCAGCTTCTGCTCAGAGCTTCTGCTCACAAGATGCGTGTGACTGCTTCTTAGCAACAACAAAGTTGGCACACTGAAAGGCATCAGCTGCTACAAATGTACCTTCCAAGTATTGAGTTAAATCTTCCAAACTCCATACAATGAATATACTTGTATTTGTGGAGCTCCAGAAATAGAAGATGTAATACACCTATTATTTTGATTGTCAATTATTTAAGAAAGAGGGAGATTAATATCTTGGATTGCACTTTACAGAAACAGTCTATTGGAATCCTAATATTTAAAAAAATGTATTTCCTCTGTGCTCAGAATTAAAAAAAATAAAATAAAATAAAGCCTTTTTCGGAAGGAAATTATGGTCTGATTGTGGTAAATACTGGGGTTATAAAGAAATACTATTTTCATTCTTTATGCTTATTCTATTGTAGTTACTTTTCTAAATTCTGTTTTTACATGGAGTCTTGTTAATGTTCTGTGTTTTATATTCTGTATCTTGATATGGCCTAATGACTAATCAACAGGAAATATTCTAATATGTGCATGAGAAAAAAGTTGGATTTATTAAAAGCTAAAAATTGGGACTTGGTAGGACTCCAAATATAACACAGAATTGTTTTTTTCAGGTCAGTGAGAGAATTGCTTCAGAGGCTCTGAGTGATAAAAGTCAATTCCCTTTTTTCCATCCAATGCTCCCCAAAGAAGGGATCACGTACCCAGGAATTGTCCAAATTCTCCTTCATTTTGGATGGACCCTGATTGGTCTTTTTACTTCAGACACAGAGAAGGGAGAGAATTTCATAAGGACTTTTACTCCGATGCTTGTCAAGAATAGAATTTGTGTTGTTATATCACAACGATTCTCAATGACTGGACGTACCGCATTCCTCAGGGATGCCCTCTCTAAGTGGAGACAGGTCAACATCTTTGTTCACTTCACAGAATTTGATTCTCCTTGGGACAGAATTCTTCCCTTCCATTCAGCACTTGAAGGTTTGCCAGGACCCATTGAAGGGAAAGTCTGGATCATGACAGTGGTTGGAGTATTTTTCGTGAAAAAGGATAGTCGTCTCAAGCACGTCCATAGTATTTGGACCTTTCCCTTTCAGTGGAAAAAGAGTTGGAAAAACGATAATGCCTATAAATCACCTTTCTTTGTGGAACCTGAATTTCAAGCTGAGTATTTTCACTGTTTTGTTTCAAAACACACCTTTTCTGTCAAAGGCCGGAGAAGATGTACCCAGAAAGCACCAGTGGAGACCCAAGAGAAAAAGAATAGGATGCAGATCCCAAATGATGGCTATGCCTACAGTGTCATTAAGATTCTGGCCCACGCCTTAAGTGCTGCATCCCAACCTCAGAGGAGAAGGAAGAAGGGAGAAGAGAGGTTGGGGGCTCCAAAGCTGCAGCCGTGGAAGGTATGGGATCCCAACAAGGATCCATCAAACTAAATTCCTTCTCAGGGTCTTTTGTGCTCTCTGGGCTTGGTGGTTTAAGATCATAAGCTTCTGTACAATATCTCCTACTTATCGGAAGAGTGCTGCATCCTCCCTTCAACAACCAAGACCTTTTATATATTCGAAAAAAAGTTCCCACAATTTTTCTGCTTTTAAGCTCCTGTAAACTAGGACAAGAAACAATGGTTGGAAACTGATCAAAGAGAGAAGCAACATTGAGGACAATTAACCACTGGAAAATCTTGACTTCAGAAATAGTGGGCGCTCCATTACTGGAGATTTTTAAGAAGAGACTAGACAGTCACTTGTCTGAGATGGTATAGGTTCTCCAGCTTGAGCAGGGGGCTGGACTAGAAGACCCCCAAGGTCCCTTCCAGCTATATTCTATTCTATTCTATTCTATTCTATTCTATTCTATTCTATTCTATTCTATTCTATTCTATTCTATTCTATTCCAACATGGCTCTTCTGCTTGATGTCTTTCCTCAAGGCTTAAAGCAGCTCCTTTGATCTCTTCCTCCCCTTCTTTGTCCTTGACTAAAACTGATGAAAATGTTGTGCAATGTTTTCTCCCAGTTTGGTGCCTGCAAGAGGACCTGGTATGACATTATTGACAAATTAATAATATGGTTATTATCATAACATTAAAATATCACTACTACTTTATTATAATCAGTAACTATTCTACGCATAGAATAATATGAGAAAAACTACAAATGAAATATTAATACACATTATAGCTGACATTCATTACATTCATACAATCATGTATCAAGTCTTGCATGCCAACAATTAGTTAGTTTCCTATTGAATTTTACACCTCTCTTTAACACAACATCATATTTTTATTTTCTGAGAGCTGTAAGACTCTGCCTCAGCTGAATCTCTCAGGAAAGCAGAACTCTTGAAACTGGGATTGTTTCAAAAGGAACTTTTATTGAGAGTCAGTGACAGCAAGAGAAGACAGGCAGAATCTGAAGTTCCCAGGTGAAATTGTTAGGCTAAACCCCATTGTTCAAAACCCCTACCAACTGCCCAGTCCATAGGAGCCAATCGAGAGGTGCAAAGAAGTTGTGAGAACTCCAGACAAAAACTGCGGTAAGAAGTTCCCAGGCATCTCTTACTTGGTGTCATGGCCTACTTCAAAACCTCATCCTAAGAAAGCAGAACTCGTGGAAGCAGTTTCTTCCAAAAGGAACTTTTATTAGGAGAAGCTGATAGCAGCCATAATAGACAGGATCTGAGGGTTTTCTGCTCAGATCAATAGGTTAAAAGTATCCCAAGCAAACCCCACCCCAATAGTTCATCCAGTCAGTTCAAATGGGCCAATCCCCAGGTGTTATGTCCATTGTGGGAAAGAGCTGATAACGCCAGGCTGTCTCAGGGTTTCAGCGATGTTTGTTGGGTCTTCGCACCTTCCCTTCCGAAAGTGGCAATAAGCCAGTTGCCCAGAGGCGCATTCCATTCTCCTCCCCCCTTCGAGCTGACATCAAGGGGAAAAGACAATTCAAAGAGTGTGTATGCAGAGAGAGCAAAAGCATCACATTGTAGCAATAGAGGAAAACAAAGAAATAGCCTGCAGCGTTTTCCCCCTCCCCTCCAGGAGAGTCATGCCTCTGTCGGAGCCTGAATCTGATGAGGAAAATGAGCTGGAACGGGACCCTATGGAGGTCGAGGGAGAGGTGTCTGTGGCTTCAGAGGAATGTGGGGAAGAGCAGGCAGAGGTAGGCCAGGGCCTTTCAGGATTGGGACAGGATGAACAGGAGAGACAGAGTTCAGGCGATGAGCAAGGGCCACCCCCTCCTAATCCTAGAGCACGGAGAGTGGAGAGAAGGAGGGAACAATGCAGGCAGGCTCAACTATTCGGGAGGAGAGCATCCCACCCCTCTCCACAAGGCACACCTGGAGCCTGAGACTTAAGGAGACGCTGTGGAGAGAGGCATTTGTCGGGAACAAATGCTGATTCCTTGGAGTTTTGTGTGTTGTTGCTGATCTCTTGTTCTGTGTTGTGATTTCTGCTTTGAAACCCGGAAACTCTGACCATTACACTGACTGACAATGTTGCTTGGATGTTCAAAGACCCGGATTGTATTTTCGCTTCTCTTCTGAAACTACTCAGGCAAGCTTGTATTTCCACAGACTCGATAGATTTTGGATGTATGTGTCATTCCTTGTTATCTCCGTGGCCTTGAGTAAATTACTCTTCTAATCAGACTGTGTGTGAAACTACTTGCAGCCAGAGGCGGCTGAAGGTGTGTGTGTCTTCCTTTGTTTTGAGCCTTGCCAGAAACGTGGGAGCATTTGGGGAAAATTTGGAGCAATTAAAGGGCAGTTTGAATTGCCAGCTGACTGCATTGCCTCTGTGCTGTGCCCTGGGTCATCACAAGGAGTATGGCAGAACCCAGAACAGTAGAAAGAACAGAGTTAGAATGAAAAATAGAAAGAGTCTCCTTAAAATGTGGGTTGTGACACTTGGAGGTGAGGCAGATGACCTCAGGCAGCAGAACCGAGTCAACAAAGCAAAGCTAAACACATCACAGGAGAGCTCCAAAGGTCCCCCCTCCCATCAGGATGGCAGCATCCTGACAGGGATCTATAGGGACCTGAGAGAAGCTGGGAATTTTTAAAGGAGACCAAAATAACTTTGTCCAAGTATTATTATAATTTTTGCATCACAAAATCATGATTTATCTACTTCCTTTATTAATGAACATATAGAAGAAATGATGACCAAGATCTAATTGTTTTTCATAACTCCCCAATTTTATCAGTAATATTAATATTTATTTGAGTACAATTTTTGAGACAGTTGTATCAACTTAATTATCTCATACCATCCAGCACTCAATTGACTAGATGATCCCCATTCATCACATCATGAAGCATTTTGTTAATTCTTTGCTAAAAACAAGTTATACTACCAGCATTCACACAATCTGTTAAGGAAGTATAACCATATGTGTGAATGAGTTTGGAGGACCAGAAAAAGAGATGCAGGGAAGGATCAGATAAGATGGGTTTGGGGGGAGGCAACCCACAGCTGCATAACAGGCAGAGAAAGAAAAACAGAAAAAGTCCTCCCTAAATTTTTTAATGTCAAAAGAGATGGTGAAAGATTTGAACGTTCACACTGCAAGATTTTGTTAATACAGCTTTACAATAAAGTAGAATTACTTCATCTGGTCATTTTTCCTATCTCCTCTACCTGAATGAAGATTAGCCTTGCAACATTCTTCTTAACAAATCCTTGCTTTCTGGTAATCACCCTATTGTTTGCAAGGAGTTTATGACTACTCTAGTTATTTGTGTATTTTGTTTACTTGATTGGTGATCTTTGCTAGATTGTTATATATGATTGACAATTTTTGTCAATTACATTTTGTCAATATACATTTTATCAGTATACTACATGATTTAGAAATATTGCTGAATCTTTGTACTTCAGTTTTGAAGATAATGGGAAAACTTGTTCTCCCAACACACAATATTTGTAAGTTAAACAACCATAGAAGAAAGATTCAAATGTAAAAAGTGATAAGAGATAAGAAACCAAGATTTCTGCTTTTAAATTCCTGAATGTTTCCATTCTAGTTCCATCCATTTCTAGAGAAGAGGAAATTGTACAATCTTTCTCTGCTGAAAGTGTACTTGGATCAGAATGGAGAGGTAGCAGCAGACCTGATGATCTTGAGTAGGGTGGTTCTCCCCAAGGAAGATCCCATCGACAAGGTATTGGGGAGTTATGAAAGACAGAGACTTACAATCAACCAAGATGCTTTGTCACAGTTAAAGTTGCTCAACAAGGTGGGGAAAATATTGATGTCTTTTCTCTTTTTTCCAAAGCTGTTTCAAGTGAGCTAAACCCAGTAAAAAAAGTGGGTAACCTTCACTCAGAATTGAATGTGTGGAGTAAAACCTCTATAATTTTCTTAGGCAGATAAGCATGCTTCAGTTCTATTGACCAAGGTTTCCCTTCTGATGCTGTCATGCTGAACTCTTTTGTAAGTCGATCCAAAATGAGATATGGGGTGATTATTATTTTTATTTTTTTTAAATATATTTTATTGGATTTTTGTAGGGGTAGAAGGGTTACATCAAAGTGCTTAGGAAACACCGTGGAGGTGGGTATATCGAACATCCAAAAAAAACAATCACAAATATATAGCCCAAATCAATTCATTTAAAATTCCCTCTCTAATTCCCTCATATAGTCTTGCATGTTCAAATTGATACATTTCTACATAAGCTTCAAACAATCCTATCAAATATCACTCACATTTCAATTATAAAGATCCAGGTCCTGTTTTTAAGCTTTACTAACTTACAGTTACCATATTCCAATTAGCCTTAAATAGACATATTATTAACACTTCAGGTGTCCTTTTTTTAACATAATCATTATATCTAGTATATTATTCCCGCAGTAATATTCTTATATTTTCTTCATTAATACCATTTCTTCTCTTATCACCCATCCCTTTTATTCTTCTTCTATTACAAAATAATTATCTTATTTAGAATAAAAATATCAAACCAACAAATAGATTTCTATCTAATTTAAGTATATATTCTATCAATTCATCTATGTCTATAAAAATCTTTTTAACCCAGTAAATAAAGTTTACCTCTCCAGTAATTATCATATCTAAGACAAAGTATTATTACAAAGGGTATCCTCTTACAAAATTCACGTGCTCCGTTAGTTGTTAAATCAGTCAAAAAGTCAAAGCCTTTTTAAACCCATTAAATAAAACTTTAAAATACATTTTTAAATCTAACTCTAGGTTTCTTTCTGTGCCATATTGGTTTCCATAATAAAATTCCTGCATCATCAAACCACAATATTACAACGTCAGTATTCTTTAACGCTTCAAATTGGTCAAAGTTCTCTTTCCTTTCTTCTAGTAGCCTTTGGATGGTAAAAGCCGTTATATTCCATGTTATGTTTACCAGTTGTTTATCCACCTTATCACAATTTTCAATAACTTGTATCTGAATGTCAGTCTCTGTTGATGTTAATGCTTCCGACATCTCAGTTAAAGTTATTCTTTGATCATCAAGCTTCTCCATAGATTGCATTTGGGGTTGTATAAAGTTAATTTGTTCCTTAGTTTCCACAGTTTCTCTCAGTGTAGTTTCATAGTTGAGTTGTTGACATGGTTCCTCTTTAGATTGTACATATTGCTCACTAATCTCTTTAGCGCCAGTCTGCTTCTTCTCCACTGTTTTTCGGCCTATAATTTGATCTGTCAGAGTTTGGAAGTAAGAGTTCATATCCTCTGTGGCTTCCAGAATTTTTTCTAATATGAGCTCATAGCCCAGCTGTGTGTTAGGTTCCATATCAGTGGTAAAAAGATTTTTTAATCTTTTAGTGAAGGCTCTATTTCGTAGAAATCAAACAAATATTCACCTCCAATTTTTAATAGACCAAATCACCACACAGCTGTTTCAGTTATCTTACTCTTATCATCTTTTGAAGGTCAAAGCCATCCTCAGCCATGAAAAAAATATACAGTTGCAGTAACACCTTTTGTCACAAGATGTCCTCAGCAGACTATAAAATCTTTTTTTCTTTCCAAGTTAATAGATTTTTTATTTTTCACGTTGAAAAAGATGAAGAAAGGCCTCTCCAAAGTAATAGATGCGTAGTTATAACAATAATAGTCAAGAATAAAATGTTTTCAGGCCCCCTCAGTATTCCAAAATTTAAATAGTCAATAAAAAATTAACTGGTTTATTTATTTATTTATTTATTTTCAAAGCTGTTTTTCCCAAGTGCCCAAACGCTGCTCCCTCACAGCAGGGAAATAATTCAAGTACAAAAGCTTTTTACAGGAGAGTAATTAGGGAAAGAGGGGGGAGGAAAGGTCTCACCCGGATTCTCCACAGGGGTTCTTTACACTTAGTTGTTCTTCTGGCTTTCGGCTGGTGCAGCGAAGTGATCGTCCATTTTGCTGGCCAATCTTTCCTCCGACGGCCCTAAGGAGCTAGCTCGGACTGAGGAAGGAGCTGCCGCCCTTCCCCAGTCAAGCGGGGGCCTCCTCAAACGGTGGTCGCCTCTACGGGGTGACTTTCGACCCAATTAAGGGTCTACCGGCGGAGGGAAAGCAGCCGGTGGGAGAGACGGATCTCTCCGTGCGACTGCGTGTGCCGCGATCCGGAACCGGAAGCAGATATGGGGTGATTATTATTTAGGACACAAATCATTGCCATTTAGTGTCCCTTTGGCAGTTTAGTATCACCATGAAACTGGTGAGACAGGGCCTCATATGCTGGAGATTTTGGTGTTGATATCTTCAGGTTCACTAGTTTTTTGTCTTCAGATATCAAAGATGAAGGCAATTCTGTTGACCAATCCCTGAGTTCAGATTTGGACTGAATCCAATGAACTCCACCAGGGAAGTAGCTGAGGCCTTGATTGTATCTCCATTGTATTTAAACTGCATTTAAACTGCTGCTAGAGCTGCTGGGACATGCTACTAACTGTAAATTTTGGCAGACACCACCAGGGAAGTAGCTAAAAATCAAAAATAGCAGCAGTACATTCAGGGCAAGTGCGTCTGAGATTCCCTGTATCTAAGAATGTCTGGCTTAGTTCAGTGCAACACTTGTTTTGCAGCTGTCTTTTGCAGTACCCATTTCAAACTTGGAAACTGTCCTATCTGTAAACAAATCACTAGTCTACAAGGACAGATTATTTATCTAGGGTCTGTAATCTGTGCTCTTCAGGCAGAAATTAGGTGCCCAGTTCAGCCCCTCTACTTGATTAAGCCTCTGTGCTATCAGCCCCCCGTACCACAAAGATCCTGCAGGAAAAGGGCAGTGTGGACAACCATGGGATCTGGCAGGGTGAGAGCTGTGAACCATAAACATAAAGCTTTCGCTGTGTCCCTTGCACAACAGTTACAGTGCCCTTGCTGACCTTAATAGGGACATTAAGGAGACAGGTAAAGGTATTTGTGATGATAACTCAAATAAGCAGGGGATTGTGGTCCGAGATGAAGAACTAGTTTTCGACAGGGAGAAGTGTGAATCAAGCATTACACATCAGTCATGCAAGAACAGAAAGGCATCCAAAAAGAGAAGCCACCTTCTGGTAGGTGATTCAATTATAAGGGATGTAAATTTAGGCAAGGACACAGAGGTTTTGAAAGAGGTCAGGTGTCTTCCAGGTGCTACTGCCAATAGGGACAAGAAGCGTATTTCTAAAATAATCAAGAATGGCAGCAAGGACTGTGATGTGGAGGCTATTGTACACCTTGGCACTAACGATCTGTCCCAAAAAGATGTACTCTCTGTGCAGAACAATTTCCAGAGCTTGGGGCAGAAACTTAGCAAAATAGGCTGTAGGCTTCCTTTTTCAGAGGTTTTACCAGTGTATAAGGAGCAAAATGGAAAAGGCCAGCGTATAGCAGAATTCAATATGTGGCTAAAGGAGTGTTGTAAAGGGGAAGGCTTTGGATATATTAGTCACGATGTCTGTAGCTGGTCCAATGAAAAGATGTACAAAAGAGATGGTTTGCATCCATCAAAGAAAGGGACTGAGTTACTTGGCTATAAGTTCACAGATTTTCTGGAGGAAAATTTAAACTGAATAGCGGGGACAGTGAGTTAATTGATACAGAACATCCCTGTCCCTGGCAATCTAAAAATCATAGGGCTATCAGTGCATGTAACATAGATGTGTGTGTGGACAAGAATACCAATCTTGCTGTCAAGCAAAATCAAGCCTCTAATAGCGAGTGCCAAACAAAGTGCACCAACCAAATAGGTGGTAAGACAATAGGGGAACTCAGGCTCCACACAGGTTAAGTAGAAAGTAAACACAGGGTCAGTCATAAAGGACTCAAATGTCTATACACCAATGCACAGAGTATGAACAACAAACAGGTTGAACTAGAAATTCAGGTTAATGAGGACAGATATGATATTGTTGCCATTATGGAAACATGGTGGGATGAAACCCACACATGGAACACACAGCTAGAGGGATTTAAATTATTTAAAAGAAACAGACCAAATAAAAGAGGAGGTGGAGTTGCTCTCTATATAAGAAATAACTATATCTCTACAGAAATAGAGCACAACAATGATGAAAACTGTCTTGAATGCATTTGGGTCAATATAAAAGGGGGGGAAATGACATTTCCATAGGTGTATACTATAGGCCACCCAACCAACCAGAGGAAATAGATTAACTTTTTGCTAGTCAGCTAACTAAGGTATGTAGGAAGCACATCACAATAGTAATGGGGGACTTTAACTACCCTGACATAAACTGGGAGAAAAACTCTGCACCAAGTGGAAGATCAAACAGATTCCTTGCAAACCTAGCAGACAACTTTGTCTCCCAAAAGTAGAGAAGGGAACTAGGGGATTAGCCATTTTGGATCTAATTCTCACTAACAGAGATGAAATGATAGAAGGTGTTGAAGCCATAGGAACCTTGGGAGGAAGTGATCATGCAATATTGGAATTCAACATTATGGAAGCACAAGCAATAGAACACAGTCAAACTAGAGTCTTGGATTTCAAGAGAGCTAATTTCAATAAACTTAGAGAGGGTTTGGGAAGGACTCCATGGATGAGAATCCTCAAGGGGAAAACAACTCAAGAAGCTTGGGAAATTCTGAAAAATGAGATAATAAAAGCCCAGTCTAGCACAATACCAACAAAGAGGAAAAATAACAGCTCTCAAAACAAACCAGAATGGCTGCATAAAGAAATCTCTGACAAATTGAAAGATAAAAAGGACAAGTATAGAAAGTGGAAAGAGGGGCACATAACTAAGTCAGAATATCAGCAAATAGCCCGAGCCTGCAAAGATGAAGTGAGGAAAGCTAAGGCTCAAAATGAACAAAGGCTTGCAACCAAAGTAAAAAATAACAAAAAAAGCTTCTTTCAACATGTAAAAAACAAGACAAAAGTGAAGGAAATGATTGGTCCATTAGTGGGGGAAAGTGGCAAGAAGGTGACAAGCAACAGGGAGAAAGCAGAACTATTTAACTCGTTTTTTGCATCTGTCTTTACACAAAGGGAAAAAACAGACCAACCTATCAAAAATAGTGCCATAAAAAACAGAATAG
>JALGBA010001151.1:0-45896 GCA_023970755.1 Azemiops feae
CTTTGTGTTCAGGTCTGGCCTCAGAAGGATAATGTAGCACTTGGGGATGAAGATGCAGCCCAGCAGACCAGCGCTGGAGGCCAGAATGGAGAAGACCTGAACAGCCACCATGTATTTCCCTTTGGTGCTCAGGTAGGTGGGCACAAAAGTCACCCAGACACTGCAGAAGACCAGCATGCTGAAGGTGATCAGCTTGGCTTCGTTGAAGGCCCCAGGCAGATTCCTGGCCAGGAAAGCCACCATGAAACAGATGGCAGCCAGGAAGCCCATGTAACTGAGGGTGACGTAGAACATGACAACAGCCCCTTCGTTGCATTGCAGGATGATCTCTCCAGGCTGGGAGTGGAAGTCAGAGTCAGGGAATGGGGGAGAAACTCCCAGCCAGAGGGAGCAGATGATCATTTGGAGTGTAGAACAAGAAAGGATGATGGAGTTGGCCAAGCTCTTCCCCAACCATGTCTTCACTCGGTTTCCTGGTTTTGTGGCCAGGAAGGCCAGCACCACCGTGATGGTTTTGGCCAAGAGAGAAGAAACAGCAACTGAGAAGATGATGCTGAAAACCGTCTGTCTGAGAAGGCAGGTGGCTTTCCTTGGTTGACCAATGAAGAGACAAGGAGACAAGAAGCAAAGCAGGAGGGAGACCAGGAGAATGTAGGAGAGGTCGCGGTTGTTGGCTTTGACAATGGGAGTTTCTAAGTATTGAATGAAGATGATTAATACAAGGCCTGTGGTTAGGAACAAGAGTAGAGCAAAAGAGACCAGGATGATGCCCAGATGTTCTTCATAAGAGAGGAAGGTTATCACTTTGGGGATACATTGGACTCTGTCCATATTTGAATATTTATCATCCGGACACTTGGTGCACTTTTCTGTATCTGAGAAAGTCAAAAACCAGTATTTCTTTAATATTCTGTTTTTTTTTACATTTCAAGAAGTACCTTTTTTTGAGAAATGTTCCATGAATATTTTCCAAGATGTGTTGCTTAACCATTCCACAAGAAAAAAACCTGATAATATAATTTTCTAATACCTATGTAGCTACAGTATCTGAAATTGGAGGATTTCTAGTTCATTTTGAATAAACAAAAAAGAGTTGAGCTTCAATGCATGTTTTAATTTGCACTTTCATCAAAATGCTGTGGATAAATCCAGTTCCACAAAGCCTGATCTTTCTTCTGGTGTCACCCACCTTCCCGAGTGGAGATGGTCCCCTCCGGACAAGGAACGCAGCTATAGCAGCAAACTGGCTCTCCTTCTCGCACCCGCTTGACAAATCCAGGATGACAATTTTCCACACATTTGGACTGTGGCAGAGACTAAGCAGAAAAAATAGGAATGCCAAAGGAAATAGGTTAGGACTCACCATCCATGGAAAAGGAGAGGAGAAATGGACATTAGACAAGTAGATTCTGGGCTTCACTTAGGTGAACATGAAATCTCTGACTCCTTCCAATCAGGTGTAGGAGATGGGACCCTGGCAGATTCTTTCCTTAGTTCCTCCCTTTTGCTTCTGGCATAACACATTGTAATAAAGTCCTTTTCTACTTAATAAAGTCTGGAGGGAGGGAATTGAGAAAAGAATTAAGCATTAAGTGACAAACAATCGGTTCCTCCTAATGATTGTATTAAAAGGCATTCCTCTACTTTTCATACATCCATGGCTATGATGATCTACTCATTAAATGTTTGAATAATTTTGTTGTCAAAAATTTATTAAATTGTTATTTCATTAGATTTATTTAAGTTGAATAAAATGTGATTAAGAAGGAAACCTCTGACCAGTAGGATCTGGAAAGGTTTCTTCTGGACTACATAAAGCCTTGCAAAGCTGCTCCCCTTTGACACTCATTCAAAACAGTCTCCCACTTAAGATATAAAGGAAAAATTCCTCATAAATTGTAGCTGTCAACTTTAAAGCAGATGTTCTTTCTTGATTTGTATTTTTATTTGTTCAATTCCTATGGCTGCCATGCTGCTGAAATAAGATTAAGGGTGAGAGCTCCTTGGCGCTCTCTGAGCTTGCTTGTTTGCTTACAGATGTTTCATTACCCAAACTAGGGAACATCATCTGTACTGGTCATCTAGCACTGATAATGTTACCTAGTTTGTCTAATGAAATGTCTGCAAGAA
This sequence comes from Azemiops feae, assembly GCA_023970755.1. Classification (NCBI taxonomy): domain Eukaryota; kingdom Metazoa; phylum Chordata; class Lepidosauria; order Squamata; family Viperidae; genus Azemiops; species Azemiops feae. Next base: position 2,131 of record JALGBA010001151.1, read on the forward strand.
AACAAGCAAGCTCAGAGAGCACCAAGGACCCCTCATGTCAACCCTGAGCTACAATATTCTCTTTTATTAAGACTAAAGGTTTCTGCATAGATTCTAGAACTCTAGTGAGATTGAGGTGAGATCATGAGAACGTGTCCCTGAAAAACATTAAATCTTTGGCTGCAACCGATGGGACAGGAGTGTGAGTCAGAAGGAGATATTTCTAAGGCCCCTCCAGTTATCCAAGAAAAGGTCCTTTGTGTTGAAGAACTGCAATTAGGAGACTCCAAATGGCATTGAAAGACAGACCCACATTTAATATTATTTAAATTGGGCGACTCTTTTTTGCCCAGGGGGAGTGAAGGAAGCTAAGACTCAGGATAAATAATGCCATTCAAGGGATTTTCAGATGAAGACCCACTTAATAGCCAAAGGCCAAATCTAAGTAGCCTTTCCTGTCAAAATCTCTCTCCTGATATCAGGAAGATCTTTTCTTTGAATCAAAGTTGTGTTTCAGTTTTTCAGCTTTTTGGGTCAAGGGATTATGTGAAGTGAAAGTCTTGGACCTCCTTCCTGGGGGCAGAAGCCCAATTGCTCCCCCCAGTTGGGTGAAAGAGAGATATGGTTAACTTTGACCAGGTCTGGACTCCTTAAAAATATCACAAACCATGGACCTGCCCTTTCAGGGAGCCATTTCCCAATGGCCTCTCCCTAAGCGGGAGAAGATGAAGCTTCTCTCCCAATGGGACCAGCAGGAGCTCCATCCAGTCATGATCCAATTTCATCACATTCAGTCCAAACCTCAATTCAGGGACTGTTTAACAGAATTCCCTCCCAGTTTGCTATTTGAGGACAAGCAAACCTGACCTTATTAACAACACAACCTCCAGCACTTGAGGGTTTCTCATCCCAGGTTGGACATGGCTGAATCAGCTAAAAACAGTCTTCAATATTACAGCAGCTGAAGAACACCTTGGTCAACAGTACTGAAGCCTCCCAAGTGGTCTATAGAAAGAAAACTGTAAGGTTTCTGCTCCCCGTGTTCAATTCTCAGTGAAGGTCACTGACCCTGGTAACTAGCCTTAGTACACATGAAATGGGTCCTACGTCTTTGGAAAACGAGGAAAGACACCAAAATTTCTCCGACCTTGTTGAGCAACTTTAGCTGTGAAAGAGCATCTTTGTCGATAGTAAGTCTCTGTTTTTCCAAACTCCCCATTTGCTGCTTGATGTGATCCTCCTTGGGGAGAATCAACCAGCTGAAGATTCCCAGATCTGCTGCTACATCTCCATTTTGATCCAAGTACAGTTTCGCATCAGAAATATTGCAAAACTCATTCTTCTGCAGAAAAGGATGGAACTACAATGGGAACATCCAGGAATTTTAAAATCTGAAACCCTTTTTTAAAAATCCCATTTAGCCTTTACACATTTGAATCTTTCTTCTGCAGTTGTCTAACATCAAAATATGCTTATTTAGAAAAACAGGTGCTTCTGCTATCTTCATAAATAAAAAAGAAAGGTTCAGGAAAATTTCTCAACCATATACTGGCAAAATATATATTAACAAAATATAATTCATGCAATTGGTATTTCATGGTTCCGAAGGAAGAGGCTTTTCAAAGAAACTTGAGGCATTGTTTTCCTTTAAGAATCTTTTTATGGCAACATAGCTTTGGCACATACATAAGCGAAGCCAAAATCTGAACCCTCCTACTTCATCCCACAGTATCTGAGCACATTTCCCTCCCTCATTTGACAGTCATTAATCACATTCTCCAATTAGTTTAAAGTGTGAACTTTCCCTCCCGTTCCATAACGCGCTATATTTTATCTCCTCGTATTACATCCAGCTTTGAAGATGCTCTGCTGAAATATTGTTATGGCTAACTAGTTCCCAAGCACATTCTTCCACTCCCCCCCTCCATACTATCTAATAGTGGCTCTAAAGTAATACACAGGTTAAATAGTAAATGTCTGCATCCACATATAATGTCAGGCAAAAACATTCGATGTTAGCAGCATTGACATCCGGCCCCCCTTACAAAAACGACAGATCCTGTAATGTAAACAAAAGCATATGTTAATGATTAGTTTTTGGTTTGTTGGGGTTTTTCGCATGAAATCTCTTGACGAGTCTGTCAGCTTTCACCTCACTTGATTTCACCTAGGTGGCTTCAGATAACGGGTACCCCTTCCATTGTATTAAGTACTGCAATTTGCCTTTAAAGATTTTAGAATCAAGAATAAGTTTCACTTCATAATGGGTCTGCCCTGCAACTACGAGCGGCCCAGGTGCTTTCTTCGGGGGAGGTCTTAAAGTGGAGCCCCGATAAGGTTTTTACAAGCTACTATGGAAGACAGGGTGAATTTTACCCAAAAGTCTAGGGAGTTTCAGTTTTACAGTGACCGGATTGATGACCTTTACGATAGGAAAAGGCCCTAAGAATTTTGGTCCTAACTTCTTGCTGGGTAATTTGAGGCATAAATATTTGGTCGACAGATAAACCTTTTCCCCAACTTGGAATGTTCTTTGGGGAGCCCTCTTTTTGTCAGCTTGCTTTTTATAAGTTTCAAAAGTCTTTTTTAAAGTAGATTTTGTCTTTCTCCAAACTTCCTCCCATCCCCTCACTCATTGGTCAAGTGTCTGGGAAGCGGTTGGCACTTGAAGATATTCAGGTATTGGACCAAACTCTTTGCCTGTGGCTACTCTGAAAGGTGTGTAGCCGGTGCTGCTGTGCACAGAATTGTTGTACGCCATCTCTGCAAAAGGAAGGAGGTCAGTCCAGTTCGTCTATTGATAGGACACGTAGCATCTGAGATATTGCTTCACCATTTTGTTAGCGGATTCTGCAGCTCCATTGGTGGCCGGATGAAAAGCAGAGATGATCCAATTAATTTAAGAAAACTCCTCCAAAACTGCACCCCCCTGTCTGAGATTATTCGCTGAGATTATTCGCTTAGGGGCACCGTACAGTTGGTAGATATGTTTCAGGAACAATTTAGTCAGTCGTTGGGCGGATGGGAGTCCTTTGCAGGCGATGAAATGAGCCTGCTTCAAAAACAGGTCTATTACAGTCCAGATGACAGTATTTCCTTTACTTTCAGGTAGGTCTATGATAAAGTCCATAGCTATTTCTTCCCAGGGTTGGGAAGGGTCTGCCACTGGCTGCAGTAACCCAGGGGTTTTCCCTGGGATTCTTTTCATTGTGGCACATACGGTACAACTCTTCACATAGTTTTCCACATCCCGTTTCAGTCCCGGTCACCAAAATTGCCAGCGGGTGAGATGTAGAGTTTTTAGATATCCAAAGTGTCCAGCCTGTTTTACATCATGGCTGTGTTTGAGAGCATTAAGACGGAAGGATTCGGGCAAATACAGTTTCCCCCCCTTGTAAGGCAAACCATCCCGGCACATCAAGGAGGTTTGATTATCTTTGAACCATTGATCGGTGAGGAGCTCTCGTTTTATTTTCTTTGCTCCGGGGTCATCCAGATTAGGGACCCTGCGAGGCGTGATTTGTGCAACAGGTTGTGGATTGGAGATAATCACCTCATTAACTTCTTCACGTTCGCTTTTGTATTGGGGCAATCTAGATAGCGCATCAGGTAGGAAGTTTTTTCCTCCTGGTATGTACTTTAAAGTTGAAGCGGTTAAAGTACTGTGCCCACCATACTTGCTTTGGGGACAATTTGTGGGGAGTTTTCAGTGATCTGTCCATACTTCAAATGGCACCTTGCTCCCTTCTAGGTAGTGTCGCCAGTTTAACAGCCCCCATCTAATTGCGAAGGCCTCCTTCTCCCATATTGCCCATCTCCATTCACTTTCCGTAATTTTTTTGGAGGTGTAGGCGCAGGGTTACAGGACTCCATTCTTATTCTTTTGAAGTAATACAGCTCCAACTGCCACATCACTGACGTCAGCTTGTATTACAAAGGGTTCCCCTGGGCAGGGGTGCTTTAGGACCAGTTCAGCAGCAAATAGTCTCTTTAAATTCTAAATTCTCAAAAGCTGTTTGACAGTTCATAGTCCATGCTAATGGTTGGCCCGGTCACGGCTTCCCTCCTTTTTTCCCTGTTTTGAGTAAATCTGTAGGGGGTAGGGCAATCTTGGGAAAAGAGGGGATGAATTGACGGTAGAAGTTGGCAAAACCTAGAAAGCTCTGGAGCTGTTTGCGGGTTTTGGGGAGCTGCCATTCACCTTGGCTGGGTCCATCTCAGTGCCCTCGTTGGAAATTCTGTAGCCGAGGTAATCTAATCGGGTCTGGTGAAATTCACATTTTGACAATTTGGCATAAAGCTTGGCATTCAATAGTTTCTTTAACACTTCTCTCACCAGCTTTATGTGATCAGTCATATTCGTGCTGTATATAAGGATATCATCGAGGTACACCAGAACCCCTTTGTACAAGTGATCATGTAGGACCTCATTAATCAACTGCATGAATATGGCTGGGGCCCCCTGTAGTCCAAATGGCATGACCTTGAATTGATAGCTCCCCATGGGGCAGTTGAAGACAGTCTTCCACTCGTCTCCCTCCTTTATTCTCACTCGGTAATATGCCTCTCTCAGGTCTAATTTAGTGAAGACACTCCGCTTAGCCAGATGAGTTAATAAGTCCTGTAGGAGGGGGATGGGGTATCTGTTTTCCACACTCACAGCGTTGAGACACTTATTGTCTATGCAGAGATGAAGAGACCCATCTTTTTTTAAAAAAATAACACGGGGGCTCCCACGGTAGATTTGGCCCATTCAATGAATCCCCTTGCTAGGTTTTTATTCATGTATTGCTGCATCTCTTCCATTTTGAGGGAGGACATAGCATACATTTTCGGGCGTGGGAGCTTGGCTCCTGGCACCAGTTCGATAGAACAGTCATTGGGCCTGTGAGGGGGTAGGACATCGCATTCATTTTCACTAAATGCCTCCGCTAAGTCCCGGTATTCATTGGGGATGAGTGAATCGTCTGGTGACGGTGAGGCAGCTATATGTGCTTGCTCATTAGGTGGCCTAAAGTGTTCCGCAATGTCTGTTGAATCGGCGGGGAGGGTTTGGTCCTCTTGGTAGCCTCACAGTTCTCATCCCTTTCTCCCACCAGATAAATGGCTTCCATTTGTCCAACCAGGCTAATCCTAGGATCACAGCCTCAGTCAGTTTTGGAGCCACTAGGAAGCATATGAACTCCCAGTGCTCACCTATTTCTAGGCGTAGAGGCTCAGTTAGTTGCATGACAAAAGTTCCTCCCATCAGGGAGCCATCGGCTTGCTCAAACCTCATTGGCTTGGAGAGCGATTTTGCTCGTATACCCAATTTCATGGCAAAGGGCAAGCTAATGATACATCGGGAGCATCCAGAATCAACTAGCACTTTTAAGTCTGTCTGTGCTCCTGACTTAGGGCTGATTAGCCTTGCAGGCAGTGAAAAAGGAGGGATGGGCCGACTCACCATTGGGTCGTTCTCTCCTTCGTCATCACTGTCAAAAAAGGGTAGAGTGGGGGTGGATCCAGCCTCACTTCTGGTGTCCTCCTGTGTAGGGGAGGTAGCTTGGGCAACCAGTTGCTGTGTGATCCCACTGGATTTTTCTCTCGACGGCTGCTGGCCAGGTCTCTTCCTCACTGCAGGTCCCGGTCTGCTCTGCTGCTGGGGGTAGGGAACCGGGCAGTTTGATGCTCGATGTCCCTGCTGTCCGCATCGGAAGCATGTGATCGGCGGACCTGCAGGTGGTCTGGGTCTTTCAGCGGTCGTAGCCATTGGGGGCTTTCGGGGGGGTGGTTGTCATCTGGGTTGCTCTGGTCTTATCTCGGGTTCAGGTGGGGGAGGCTTCTTATAGCGGGTGAGTTGAACGTCCAGCTTCACCGCTGCCTGGTACCACTCATGCAGTTGATCAGGTACTGCTCGATAAATGCAGGCCTGGGAGAGGTGGTCATCTAATCCCTCAATGAAGAGATGGATTAGGGATTGCTCAGGCCACCCCTCTATTCGACCAGCTATGTTGTGGAATTCGCGCGCATACTCTGGGGCAGGTCTGCCGGCTTGTTTTATTTTGTGGATTTGTCCTCCTGCTCTAAGGCTAATGGAAGGGTCCTCAAATCTTTCTCTCAGCCCTAGGAGGAAGAGGTGGGGATCATCTAATTCGGGGGCTTGCTCATTATATAAATTGTTTAGCCATTCGGATGCCTCTCCCTCTAGGTTGGACGCAATCACATCGACCATGGCACCTGGGTCTGGGTAGAGATAGGTCCAGTGGTTTAAATGAGAATGTACTTGGTTGAGGAAAAAAATTAGCTTCTCTGAGTCCCCATCAAAGGTTGCTCTGAAGGGTGGGCCAATTATAGGCTGTTGTGGGCCCCACCGTGGCTGTTGCTGCTGGGCCCACCCTTGTTGCTGATTTAACGGCTGCTGAGCTCTCCACTGTAGGGGTGGCGCTCCCAGTTGTGGCTGGCCCCACCCTGGTTGCTGTCATTTGCCCAGGGGTCGCACGTTCGGGGGCTACGGTCCTCCACCATGCTGTGGTTGCAATACTGGCAGTACTGGCCTCTCGAATCATGGGAGGTTTTCTAAAGGTTGCTGAATAGGTTGGGGCAGTTGCTGCCTTCCCTGTTGTTGGCCTGCGGGGGATGACGGCGCCCTCTGCTGCTGTAGGCCCGGCCACGGTTGCTGGGCCTCTCTCATTTGCGGACCCATCTGCTGTTGCTCTCCTGGCTTTGGCACCACCCCAAGCTGCTGTAAGGCTTCTATTAGCAGAGGCCTTTGATCCTCCATCTGCGGGGGCTGCCAAACTCCCCATTGAGGCAGGGGGCCCAGGCTGGGTTTCCCTCTCTCTGTAGGGCTGGAGGCCCTGGCAGGGGACTCCAGGGATTGGAAGACTGTTTGGTCTGTGAGGGAGGGGCTGGGGGCCTCTCTCAGCAGGTACTGTTCCACGCCCCTCACTTTTAATGTTTCAAATCTTTCTGCCAAATTCTCCACTGACTGACTATGAGTGGCAGTTGGATATCTCCACTCACCCGAGTCTTCAGTGGCAGAAGGCTTGGCAGCTCTACACTGGTGTGGGGGATGCAATCTGTGAGGATCCCTTTGTTGTGGCTCCAACTCATCCGTCTTGGAAGTCTTTGAAGATGGGAAGGCTGTTACGAAATCTCCGGATTCCACGCTCGGTTTCTCCCAGTCTGAAGACCAGATCAGCTCTCCTAATCTCTTTGGCCTTGCTCCCAGCTGGGGGATTTGCGAAGGTTCTCTCTCTACCGGCTTGTTCGCTTAACAACTGTCTTGCTTAGCAACAGACATTTTGAGCTCCGTTGTGGCCGTAAACTGAACACTGCCTTGTGCAGCCTCTTCCAGCAACTGAGGGAAGCTGCAGAGAAGCTCCAGGTCTCTTCAATGCTGTTCCAGAGGGAGGAAAATGGGGAAAGGAGCTCAGCCACAAGAGAAGAGATTCTGGCTGAATGAGAGGAAGAACCTCCTGAAAGGAGGAGCCGTTTCAGAGCTGAGCCTTTAAAGCAGAGGAGTTCAGCCTCCCCTTCACTGATGCCGCAAGGACTGAGCAGCCATCAGTGGGAGGAGCTTTAAGTGGGATTCCTGCAGAGAGGAGGGTTGGGCTAGATGGTCTCAGGGTGTCCTTCAAAGTTACAGATGTAAACTTCTACTATACTAATCACAAACCCATGAATACATGAGTATATTTAAAAATGCATACATCCTTTTAAAATTAGCAGTGTTAAAAACCAAAATTTATCTGTTATGGTGCCTGCAGTTTAGAAGATTGTGTCTCTAGCAATTAGATTGGCCAAACCTCTTGATCTTTTGCAGCATAAGAAGGTTGAGACGGTTCCCCTCCTTCCCCTCTGGATTCCCTCTCCAAAGGAATTAAGATTAATGGATCCATATTGGGATCCTCATACCTGCCATGGCTGCAGCCTTGGAGCCCCCAATATCTTTTCTCCCTCCTTCCTTCTCCTCCTCGATCTGGAGGAATAGGCGGCATTCAAGGCTTGGGCCAGAGTCTTCATGATACTGTACAAATGGGGATTATTTGTGACCCTTTCCCTGTTCCTTTTCTCCTGGGTCTCCAGTGGGGCTTTCTGGGTGCATCTTTTCCGGCCTTTGACAGAAAAGACGTGCTTGGAAAGAGAACAATGGAAATAATGATCTTGAAATTGATCTTCCACAAAGAAATAGGGTTCAAAGGTGTCATCCATTGGCCTTTCATTTGGCAGATTACCAAAGCTCCAAATACTATGGATGTATTTGTAAATTCTGTCATTTTTCAATGTATATTTTCCAGAAACTGTACTGATCCAGACTTTCCCTTCAACGGGTCCTGTCAAACACATAAGTGCCAAATGGAAAGGAAGAATTCTGTCCATAATGTGAGTATATTCCAGGAAGTGAACAAAAACATTGACTTGTCTCCACTTAGTGAGGGCATCCCTGAGGGCTGCTGTATATCCAGTTGTTGAGAACAGTTGTGATATTACCACACAGATTCCATTTCTGACAAGCATAGGAGTGAAAGTCCTCATGAAATTCTCTCCATTATCTGTGTCTGAAGCAAAGAGGCCAATCAAGGTCCATCTGAAATGGAGGAGCAGTTGGACAATTGCTGGGTAGTGGAATCCTTTTTTGGGGAATATCCTGTGGAAAAAGGGGAAATTCCTTTTATCACTCAGAGCCTCTGAAGCACTATGATAAGTGATCTGAAAAAGCAATGAAGAAAGCTGTGTTATATTGGGGGTCAGATAAAGTCCAAAATATTAGCTTTTAATAAATTCAACATGGTTTTGATGAACAAATTAAATAGATAATTGTTGATTAGCCATTATGCCATATCAAGAAACAGAATATTAAATACAAAGCATTAACAACATTGTATAGAAAAATTGAATACAAGAAACAAATGAAATAAACAAATGAAATAAAAAATAATAAGAATAAGAAACATGAATCATATTTCTGTATCGCTCCTACAATTTATTGCAATCAGACCCACATATGCAGATGTGAAGTGAATTGTTTTGTTCCAATAAAGGGCTGTATTATATGTAAATGTTTAATTCTAACTGCAGAGTCAACATATTGCTTTAACAAAAGTATCTCAAAAGATAGTTTGTCTAATGTGCAGTGCAGGATTCTGATCTCTCTTATGCAGTTGACAATTAATATTCCAGATTCTTGGATTCCAGATTTTTTTTTCTTTTTATTTCTATCACACCTTGATTATTTTTTGTCTCGTTCTCTAGTTATATAAGAGATGAGGAGATCACAACTCCTAATATAATTTGTCACTTGCAGAATCCAAGAGGGCTTTATTTGCAATATTGTATGTTCTAATACAGAGAACTTTGGGACTCTGTCAGGTTCCAGAGGTTTAACTGTACACCAAGAATTACAGCCATGTGGAAAAGAAAGGGTGCCCTCTTTGAGTTCTATGGTTTTGGGTATCAGGATATAGCAAAAAGCATCTGTTCTTAAGCAGATCTTAAAAGTAGGTAAATACAGCCTCAGATGAACAGCAACACATGACATATTACACCATGTCATGATTTATTTTATAAAAAGAAAGGCAAAATGGAGAAGCCGTGTGTGAAAGACAAAACACACCCCGACTGCTTCCATAGGTATGAAGAGGCTAAGAGGTAGTGTCAGAATCCAGTTATATTTCCTTTCTATCTATCTTCTCTGATCTAAAACCAATTCTTACCCTTCCCTGGATCCTGCCATACTCCCAAGGGGGAGGGGGGAGATGCATGTGGGTTTATTACATTCACTTCCTCTATTCACTACAAAGTAACCTTTTGTTTATTCGCCTTCAAGTGTGCTAACCATTACAATATAACCATTTGCCTCTTATCCTATGCCCCTCTGAACTTCTCCTCCTTAACAGGCAGATAGGAAAAGGGGGGTGAAAAATACAGACCTCCGGGATCTGGTTTATTTCTCCGTCATCAAAATAAGGTGTGAAGAGCTGTTGAATGATCGTGCACAATGGAGCCGGATTGATGTTAACTTTCCTGGATTTAACACCTAGAAACTTGTCGGTCTGAATCGCCCGGAAGAACTGTGGGGTGGGGTTTGCTGAGGGACACTTTAAAACATTGATCTGTAAGGGAATCTCTCAGATCCTGTCTATTATGCCTGCTATCAACTACTCTTAATAAAAGTTCCTGTTGGAAGAGATTGTTTCCAAGAGTTCTGCTTTCTTAAGATGTGGGTTGGAGTGGGACCTTACAGGTAGCCTGGTGCTGCTGATCAAGTCACCTTGATTAATTGATCATCAGCAAGTGTGACTGCCTCTATAAAAGCCAAAGTTTCAGGAGTTTGCCAATCTCCAGCATTCAGTTGTGCATTAACACAATGCCAAAAGGTAAAGACATCAGCAATGATCTTAGAGAACAATTGTTGCTGCCTATCAATCTGGACTGGGTTACAAGGCCATTTCAAAACAATTTAAAGTCCATCATTCTATAGCGAAGAAGATTATTCACAAGTGGAAAACATTCAAGGCAGTTCCCAATCTGCCCAGGAGTGAACATCCCAGCAAGTTCACCCAATGCTCAGAGATACTGCAAAAAATCAAGAGTTCCACCTCAGACTCTACAGGCCTCAGTGAGCATGTTAAATGTTCATGAGAGCAGAATTAGAAAAAGACTGAACAAGCAGGGTTTCTTTGGAAGGGCTGCCAGGAGAAAGCCTCTTCTCTCGAAAAAGGACATGGTAGCCCGGCTGAGGTTTGCCAAGTTGCACCTGAACAAATCTCAAGACTTCTGGAACATTCTCCTTTGGACGGAAGAGACCAAAGTGGAGAAGTTTGGCCATAACACACAGAGCCACGTCTGGTGAAAACCACACAGAGCCTATCAGCACCAACATGCCACAACAACCGCCAAGCAGGGTGATGGAGGGGTGAGGATTTGGGCTTGTTTTGCAGCCAGAGGACCTGTGCACCTTGCACTATGTTGTGTGTTGTTCATCTGAGATTGTAGTTACCTACTTTTAAGAACTGCTAAGGACCAGTGATTTTTATCACATGGCCTGATACATAAAATCATAGAACTAAAAGTGGATGGATTTTCCTTTTCACATGGCTGTATTTTCCCCAATTTTAGACAAAGATGAAACTGTATAAATTCCCAATCCAGCTCTGAGTCAGCAACTGAAGTCCTTTTATCCATCTCCAAAATATTCCTCGGGTCCACCGATTGGGTTTGTTCCAGTAGAGGCATATTTTAAGCCCCAAACTTCAGTCCAATATAAGGATTTGGGCGTAATTTTGGCATTCTTTTCCCTAAGATTTGGGAAGAAAGCTGGATAGCTACAATTTTTTTAAATTAAAGCAGTAAATTCAATCCTGCCCTTGCTCTAAGTGGGCTCCTTTGATGATGGCAGATCCAAGATTCAGTCTCAGAGAAAAGTAACGCTGAATCTGTTCCAGCAGTTCGAGTTCTGTCACTGCATGGCGGGGTGAGCTCCCGTCGCTTGCCTCAGCTTTTGCCCATCTAGCAGTTCGAAGGCCTGTGACAACGCTAGTAGATAAATAGGTACCACTTTGGTGGGAAGTGTGATGTGTTTCATGCAGACTGTTGGGCCCTTGCCAGTGCTGGACTTGCTCGGATGTGACACCCAACTGTGAGGCGATTATTGGTGGTGAGAGAAGGGCCGGATGATGAAAGACCTCTCGTCTTTCTGGTGCGGAGCCAGTTTACCCCCTGTGGGGCACCCTGGATGAGCTCATGAGCACAAACTGAACAGACTAGCATTCCTCGGCTGCGAAACAAACACTATATAGTCTCCTGGCTATTTATACCTTTGCCATATGCTAAATAAATAAACAGTTTAGCACTTTAGGCATGTACATGAGAATCCTTCCTTAGTCCTGGTAAGTCATTAATATATAGACTGAATAAGAAGAGTTCAAATATGTACTCTTTTATGTTACCCCTTGGTAAGTATCTATCCTTCTTCTTGTGGCTCCACTGAGCCCAAACCTCCCTCTCAAACAAGGGTTTGTGGAAAGGGCTTGGATCAGGGCCAACAGTCTGAATTCCATTTTAAGGGAAATCAATTTCCTCCATCATATTTCTCCATTTACTATATCAAATGCTGCAGTAACATCTATAAAGCCAGAAAACCACTGTTTACCCGACTGACATATTGTGTAGTTAGCTATTTCAAAAGAAATCTGTTGTCAATATTAGATTATTAATTTATTGATTAATTATTATACAACTGTGTGAAACTTTTTCCTCTACTTAAAACTTTCTTGTTCTTCTGCAAGGAATGCACTTTTGTTCTACCCAACCTCAAGTTTACTTAAGAGGAACATGGTGTATATTTTAGCCACAATATCCATTAGTCTAACTAACCTGTAATTGCTAGAGTCCTATTTATTCCATTTTGTTTGTATAAAGGAACACCACTATTACCAACTTGAGTACAACTGGATATGTCAGGTATTATTTCCATGTGAAAATGAACATGCCAATAGTTCACCCACAACTGGGGATATTTTTTGAATAGCCGGGAGAAAGTCCTCTACAGGGACCTTACTGCTTTTCAGACCTTTTATGAGGAATTTAAACATAAACATAATAGAAAAAATATAATTGATATGTTTGCTAATATGGAGAAAAGCAACACTTGAATTCCATGTAGAAGGTATGCTTTGATCTGTTGCTCACCACCATCCCGCTCACTTTACCAGACAGAGAATAACACACACAAACCTGGGGGACTTTGTAGGTGTCTGTTAATGTTGACATCTGGATGGAGATCTCCCTGCTAGCTGAATCAAAAAGAGCCAGGAGTTTCTCCTTCCTTCCACAGCCGTAGTTGGGGACATTCCCTTCTCCAGTAGAGAGAATGTCCAGCAAGGCATCTGAAGTACATGAAGGGCTCAAATAGTTGTCATAAATGTTGTAGCCAAGTGTGAGATTGTGCAAGAGCTGGGGATTCTTGTTGACCAGTTGAATGGGGAAAATTAATTGTAGGGTGTATAAAACACCAAAAGAATACTCACTGTAAAAAATGTTCAGGTTATTATCATCAATAGCAACAACATTTTTTAAAAGAATTTATTCCTTTTTGTCTCCACAAGCCTACTGAGTCTTAAGCCAATATTGATCCAAAACCAACAATCAGTTATACAAATAGGGGAATGGGCTGAGCAGAGGCAATGACAACTGTTTCAATCACTACTTTAAACAAGATGAATTCAAGTAATGAATTCAGGAGTGAACGGGGAGAGAAAAATAATCTGGATTGCCTTTGGGTTTTTTTAACCCCATCTCTGGATTTGAGTCTCTTCTACAAAGTAAGAAAAAAGAGGAAATAAAAACCATCCAGGAAATTAGAGGAGTCCTGTAATATAGAAGCAAGTGAAAAGAAGAAGAAAAGAAGGAGAGTGATAGAATTAGAAAATGGGGGGAATGCAAGTCCATCACCTTGAACGACTTACGATGGAGATGGAACAAAAGGAGCCATGTTGAAAGGCAACATTATATTCGATAGTTCATTTTCAGTGGTGACTATACCAATGAGATGGTCTCCTGGCCTGTAGTAGCTCCATGGTTTATTTTCATCCTGGTGCTCCAAACTCAGCAGGCATTTCGTTCTAAGCTTTCCAGAGACCGGCTGCAACACCAGCAGCATCAGAACCAGAAGCAGCATAATTCATAGGGCTTTATTAATCCTCTTCCTAACACCAACGGCAGAGAACAAGTGGAAAAATTCAAAGCACTCTCAGAAGGTGGAGATGCCAGAGACTTTCATGATATAAACAGGGAAACACTCAGCTTCACCTGGGAGGAGAGAGAGGTACAGTCAAGAGCAGAACCCAGGCCTATCCCAAAACGTGTTCCCTCAGAGCTTGACCTAAGGAATTTATCCTTTTCTGATACAAGATCCTTTGCTTATGGCTTCAGACTGATGTCTCTATAAAGGCACATAGATCTCAAAGACCCAGGTGGTCATAATTGCAGTGAGAAGCAACTTCTCCTCTTGGGATCCTGAACTTCTTCTGGGCTCCATGTGCAGAGGAGACACTGGAGAAAAGCAAGTTAGTGAAAAATCACAGATAGACTCCTGGGGGTTCTGTTCTGTTGTTGTGGTTCTTCTTGTCAGGACATGGCCAGAAAGTGATGCTGGAGGAAGGTAGCTCAATAACAATGTCTTCTGTCCTTCAATGTGGTCTCCTTGTCTCCAGAGACTGCTGGAGAAGGTCACCCAGAGCTGTGGAGTTTGGTGCCACTCTAGGTTGGTGACACTTAACAGCCAGTCAGCCCCCCAGAGAAGGAAATATTAAAAAGGGCAGAAAAATATATTTCCTCCAAGGATCTTAAAGAAGCAGGAAAGCATGTCCAGTTTTCTTAATAGCCCCAGGTCTCCCTTCCCCAAGCAGAAACCAGCTCTATAGAAATGCAGATGCAGACCATTCAGGAAAGTTGGAGCTAGAAGATTAAGAAGACAAAGACCTAAAATCTACATACCGCACCCAAACTCTAAGAGTCATCAGCCCCAGGGAAGCAGGATATGACCTTTGGACATAATAAGATTGACCCATCACCATCAGAATACCAGAAAGGCACACTCAGACTCAGGTCAAAGTTCATGCCACAGGAACAGCTCCAAACAAAAGGCTCCGAGAGGGTATAAAAACCTACTTCCTACATGTGCTCAGTCCCTTTTCTCTCCTCTTTGCTGCCAGAACCATCTTCCTGTCTGGCTCTCCTCTCCAATAAACTACAACTTTCTTCCCAAAGCAGTTGCCATGTTTATTCCCAGCTTGGATGAACCAGGATGAAGACTTTTCTTCCAACATCAGGACATGTCCAGAAAGTGATGCTGGAGGAAGGTAGCTCAATAACAAGGGAACTGATGTCTTCTGTCCTTCAACGTGGTCTCCTTGTCTCCAGAGACTGCTGGGGAAGGTCACCCAGAGCTGTGGAGTTTGGTGCCACTCTAGGTTGGTGACACTTAACACTTGTGTTGCCTCTCTTCTAACCGCCAAGGAAGCAATCAGACCCCTTGGATTCTGCCTAATGTTAAGACTGGGGCCTATTTTGGATTTTCTTTTATATCAGAACTTCATATGTTAATCATAAATTGCACCTGATTTTAAAATTCCTGAAGTGAAATTTTGTTTCCCCTCTTTTCTAAGCAATATTAATTTTGGGATGAGAGGCAGGAAAGTGACAGCCTGTGGGCTGCATCATTGGCTGAATAGAGAGAAGGTGTAAGGACCCACCTCAATTTACATCTTAAGAAGACAGAACTCTTGGAACGGTTCTTCCAACAGGAATCTTTATTAAGAAAAACTGACTGAAGGCATGCTAGACAGGATCTGAGGAACCCCATTGACCATTCAATGTAAAACAGGCAGCCCAGGCAGCCCCACTCCACATTCCTTCCAGTCAATTCAAATTGGCAGATGGCTGGGTGTTAAATCCATCGGAATCCAAAATGTTGCAATCTTTCCCCCCTTTTTCCTTGCTGCCGGTAAAAGGAGGCTTCATAGTGAGTGAGATCAAAGGCTGATGGCCGCATTGTTATTGTTATTACTCCACAGAGGGAATCCACAGAGGATGTTCCTTTGTAGTTGATAGGAGGAATGCCAGTCATAAACACCCGTGTTTACTCCCCCCCCCTTTGTAGTATGACAGAATCCAAAAGAGAGTAAGAATTGGGTTTTCTCAGAGTAGATAGCTAGAAATAAGATATAATTGGATTCTGACAGAAGGTTATAGAGTTGGTGGAAGTTTTTTCTTCTTCACACTTTCCGCATTGTCTTTATACGTATTAATGTAAGATTCTTTGTATTTTGAAGTTTCTTTCTGGTTTATTAAATCAAGAATGGACTGAAAGGTCTGAAGCTGAGATGTATTAATTTATTTATCAAATTTATTGGCCTCCTATCTTCTGACAGGGTAACTCTGGGCGGCTTACAAAGGTGGAGGCGGTTCCCACAGCCAAGATGGTGCGTCCTGTTTTCTAGCCACCTGATTTTTAGAGATCTGATGCCCCTCCCCCCTCTGGTTGTGTGAATGCCCTTGGTGGGGTTTGACATTCACAGCTATGAGGCTGTGGGGTGAACCCCTTCCCCCAAAAACCTCAAGTGCGACTTCCGGATCCGGTGGCAGCGCCCGCGGACGTGCAGAGAATTCGTTCTCTTGGCCGTCCGGTTTCCCCCCGCCGGTAGACCCTGGACAGGGTCGAAAGTCGCCCTGTAGGGGCGACCACCGTAGAGGAGGGCACTCGTTGATCTCGGAGGGAGCGGCGGCTCCCTCTGAGGTCCGAGAAAATCACCTTTGGGCCGACGGGGAAAAGATCGGCCAGTAACATGGCCGATCACTCAGCTGCTCCAGCCGAAAGTCACAGCAACATCTAAGCACAAAGAACCACCGTGGAAGATCCGGGTGAGAACTTTCCTTCCCTCTTGTTACATTCCTTTCCCTATGAAAAGCTTTTAGAAACTACTCCCCTCCTTAAAAAAGCAGCGTTTGAACACTTGGGGGAAAAAAGTGACTTTGCTATTGTGTATTTGAGCTGTTGGAATCCGGGGGATCCTGGAAAAAAAAAAAGAGAAGAAAAAAGCCTTACTGTGACCTTTCCTCTTTGTTTGCTTGTTTTAAATTTAAGTGGAAATTTTAGGGAGGGGGGTGGAGTGTTTTTTCTTCCTCCCCCCCCTTCTGAACATTCTTATCCACTTTAAAAAGGGAAAAAAAAACTGCCTTGGCTACTGGGATGTGGATTGGAGGGCTACATTGTATCTATCTTGGAAACTGGCGTGAAGCCCAGAAAGTCTTATCGTAACGTTGCCATGGTAGCTGAACTTTTGAACCTGGTGCTACGCCCAGACACTGCTGTTTTCTTATTATAGAAAAAAAAAAGGAGAGAAGGATGGAAGCTTATTCACAGCTCAATTATGGATTGATATTAGCAAAAATTTTGGAAACAAGGAAAGAACTAAAAGAACATTTTAGGACACTAAGGAATGAGGTCGGTTTAGAGCAAAAAACTGGATTTCAAACTCTAACTGAGCATGATATACAATTGGATTTACAATTTAATGAGATGGAAGATCTATATTTACAATCTACTGAAGAGGAAGATGTTACACTTTATACACAAAGGATGGAGACTTTTGAAGACCAAAAGCAGAACTTAATTGAAACATCTATAGATGTAAAAACAACAGAAATGGACTCTCTAATACGAGACATTAAAAATGCTGACAGTACATATAAACAACGAATAACCACCACACTGGCTAAGACTGAGTATATTGTGCAGACAATATTGGGAAAAAGAGAAGAAGACTATGATCAGACGCAACTGTGGGAAAATGTGTATAACCAAATACCAAGATGGGAGGAGCTGAAAGCCGTATTGTGGAAACCTGCTTGGCATAAAAAGAAAGCTAGAATTAGGTTTAAAATGAGTGTTAAAAATTTATTTGATGGGTAAAATGGTTTTTAAAGATTTTAAGTGAGCTAATATTTTTGAGATCTTTAAAGTTTAAGATTTTAGTCTGACTAATATTGATTTGAATTATGGATTTGATTATGGTCTGGAATAGTAACTATGGAAAACTGGAAAAGCGAAATTCAGGAGTTGTATTGAGACTGGTGAACTACTAATGATATCTTTACATGCAATGACTAAAGAATGGATTGATTTATAAAAATGTTTAGAATATAGGAAATAGAATATAGTGGAGAAATTTTAAAATATACTTATATATGTTTAACTTAGAAATAATTAGAAACAATTTAAGCTAACCCAAAATGGTTTGGAAACGTAAACTTATATTCACTGATAAAATATGTATGTGAGATAGAATAAGAGATAGAACTTAATTGAGAAATATAAACTGAATATTTGGAATAATATGGTCTTTATTATATGGATACTCGAACTGTATTCTATATGTCTATGTAATGCTAGTTGGAATATGTTAATAGTTAATTAAGCTTAAAATGGGTGGAAATATCGTTGATAGTTTGGTTTTGTTTGTTTGTTCTTGCTCTTTTGATTGATAAAACAGAGAGGGAAGATTTAAAAAAGTGTAAATTGTTTATATATGATTGTATGTTCTATTTTGTTTTATGGAGTGCCCTATCTCCACGATGAGTCTTAAGCACTTGGCTGTAAAATTAAAAAAAATTCAATAAAACTTGTTATAGAAAAAAAAAAAAAACCTCAAGTGCTTTGAAGCTGCTCTTGGGGCACCTGTGTCCCTTGTTTATTTGGATCAATTGTTCACGGATTGTGTCTCTTCTCTGGATGAGGCTTCCTGATAGGTCCACCTTTGCCTAGAAGGGAGAACTGGGGAGGGGGCTGAGTGGGGGGAACAGATGACAGCCCGTATCTCAGGCACTACCCTCCGTGCCTGGCTTACCAGGTCCTTGGTGGCTCTGGGTTCAAGCTGTTGTTTTTGAGGGCCAGGCCGAGGCATAAAAAGGGCTTCTCTCCTCCATGAGGGTCTCTGCCGTGTCTCACTGAAGCCTGGATGGGCCCAGGGAGGGGGGGAAAGCCCCTTTTCAGTCAGAAATGAGCCCACCCGGATTTCTGGATTCACCGCAGGAGAGACCCCAGAGGAGAGGAGGAGAGGCAGCGGCTGTCATCAGGGGTTCATTCTGGGGTCTCAAGAGGCTGCACCTAAACCTGGGTTTTGTCTCAGGGTGGCTGTGAGAATGTTTCCCCACACTTGTATCCCTCAACCTGTCTCCACCAAATTAATACACTTTGGGGTCCCCATATTTCACTGACTCATCGCCCAGCAGGTTCAACCTCAGAAAACAAACCATGATTTAGAGTTGCAAGTGTGATGCAGGCATTGGTGAAATAACTAGTTAAAGCAGGTTGTGTAGATAGCATAACAGACACTTTGTCACTCCTCAGCTGACTGTCTGCCCCAGCTCTACCTGGTCTATTTCTGCTTTCTAGAAATAAAATTAAAAGAGTGTTGTGTATCCTCTGCTGAGTGATAAGAAAAAGAAATCTATTTTATATAAAAAAGAGGGAAAACTCCTTGATTGTCCGTTATCCTCCAGTGTTCAATATCCCACTCCTGCCCCCATGAAATTAGGGAAGAGGACCCCCGTCTGTGGGAGAAGAGCCACTTGCCAATTGGGTCTCCTTCTGCTGCCCCCTCCCTTCGTGACCCCCCAGTTTCTCCCTCCCCACCAGCTCTCTGGGGACCCAGGAGAGGATCCAGGGGGAGACCCTCCCCATCCAGGTCTGACTTTGGGAGTCAGGAGCTCAACCCGCCTGAGGTGGGGGCAAGGAGGCCCTGGGGCAACTCCAGGGTTTAAACCAAGATCAACTTTATTAAAAGTGGCAAAAAGTATAAGGTTTCACGCACAGAACACAGTTAAAAAAGGATGAAAGATAAATAATCCTAACACAATTCTAGCTACAGCTAAACACCTCAGCTTCCACCTTTGCCAGGTTTCCCACCTTCTGTGGGAAAGAACTTTTCTGCCCTGAGTGAAATTTCCTCATTCTCCCTGCACTGATCTGGATTTTGCCCTGTGGGGATCTTTATATGGTATTAAAATAGATCCTGTCTCTGAGGCTCTTTCCCCCCTTCCTGCATCTCCTGTTCAGGGTTTCTCCCTCTGGGAAGCCAGGGGGGCCTCTCCCTGCAGCTCCTTCCCAGTCCTCGCATTCAGACGGTTTCTCCCTCCAGCAGCCTCTTTCCTGGGAGAGAAGAGAAGGACTCCTTCTGAAGACCTTTCCACACTCCCCGCATTGATCTGGTTTCCCCCTGAGGGGATCCAAAGACCATGCAGTTCATCTTCACCTGGTGCTCACCATTCCTTGACCTTCCCTGCTCTTCTCTCCACCATTCCTGATGCTGTTATTACAAGTTCTTTCATTTCAGCCTCCTTTTTATTCTTATCCATCTCCATTAAACAAGCTGCGTTGTTGTTGTATTTCTTTGTATTGTCCCCTATCTGCAGCCAGAACTGCACTGTTTCCTCCTTGTTGGGTGTTGACCAATTCACTGCAGTCTCTCCATTGATGGGTAGGTAGAAAAGTTTCTGATCGGATTGGAATTGGAGGCTCTGCCTGTAATTTGCAATTCGAGCTTTGTATATGCTGATCTTCTTGGCCATAGCTGTTATATGCTGCTTTATGATTTCCAGCGCTTCCTTCTTTCTAGGTGATTTTTATTGATTGGGTCTCTTTGTTCTTCAGCTTCTATTCTTTCATCTTTTCCAGCTTGCTTACACCTGATTTCAGTTTGCTGGTCTAATTTTCCAGCATGATCTTCCATTTTGGTGATGCAGTATTTGGCTGATTTTTGCATCCCAAGTATTCAGTTGTAACTGCAGCTGTGCTGTACATTAGTTGGTTTGTTTCTTGCAGTGAGCTGGTGCTTCTATTTGATATTACAATATTGGCATCTTTTAATGCTTGTGCCAGCTGCTTCTTTGGCACCAGCTTCAGTGCACACAACCTTATACTGTTCCTTTTGTGCTCTTCTAGATGCTCAGCTATTCTTTGCTTCAACGCTTCTATTCATGGGTGGGGTTTTTTTCCCTTCCCGAGGCAGAGGAGAGGGTCCCTGGTTTCTAAGGAAAGCAATTCAATAGCTGTGCTGGCTCTGCAGTCTGAGCTGCTTCTGCCAAGGCCTCGACTTCTTTGCCCTGAGCGGACCTGGGCAACATTTCCAATTATGCTTCTGTGAATATTTTTTTTTGTATAATAAGTCAACACTGATGTGCTAGTCTCTGTTCTGTTATTTCTGATTCTGGATGTTCTTTCCAGGACTGGAGCCTTCCTTTCAAATATCCTCTTCTTCTGGGATTTGATCTGTATTAATGGATCATTATTTTGTGTTTTCAGTGTCTGTATATTTGCAATGGGTAAACCCCTTTCCTTACGGCAGTTCTGCAGCTTCTGGCACTGGTTGCTCAGCCCAGAGTCCTGAGTCCAGTTCTCACCAGATGTCCAGGAACTCCAACAAGGTCCTGGCTGACTTGGGAGATGACAGAGCCGATATGGATTTCTGTAAATTGACATCTGATGATCCGGGAGAGACACTCTTTGTCTGACTTCTCCGAGGAGACCCGTCCAGGTTGAACCTCTGGCGTAGCCCTCATCTTCCTCGGAGCAGGCAACCCCCACAACCACGTCAAGGTCCTGCCTCACTGGGGGATTGTGGTTCGTCACACGGTGAGCAGACATTGGGACTGGATGGAAGCTGTTCCACGGAAAGCTGCCTTGGGCAATTGACCGATGGGGACGTTCTCAATGGCGATGGGGTTCAACTGGGGCTCCAGTTGTTTTGGGATCTCACCCATGGCAGCTACTCGTCCTGGGGCAAAAGAAGCATAAATTGAATATTTTAATAATCATGAAATAATAAGCAAGAAACAAAACAATTAATGAAACTTAGCAACCAAATTAATATTAAAGACTGCTAATCTTCTTTCTTGTTAGCTTCCTTAGGCCAACCACCCCCACCCCAAATCCCAGATCAGGAGATGCAAGACAACAAAAGGCACCAGGTAACCTCAAGAGAACCCAAATCCTCTCCCTTCAACTAGGACCTTCTTTCTTTTCTTTCTTCTTTTGGACAAGTCTTTGGTCCACTCACTTCTTGCAGCCTCCAAGTTGACCACTGAGTGCAGCCACCTCTGTATGTCGGCCCCATCCCTGGAATCCATCTAAGAATAACAACAACAACAATAATAATATATTTTTAAAAGGGAAAAATAAAGAAAAACTGACAACCAAATTAGTTCAAACACTTACCAACCATCATATCGTTGAGCAAGGAAGGACATCTGACCTCTTCCTTCTTCCATCCATGATCGTGATGTTGGGATTGATGGATGCTGGTATGTAGGGATCAACTTGGATTTGGGCCGCCTCCACGTCTTCTGGCAACACTTGGGAACACCTTTTTCTGGGGATTGAAGAAGAAAAAGAGAATAAAATATAACAGACTGGTACATTATTTTCTTAACAACAATAATGAGCTTATTCTTAATGTGGCTCCATCACTGGTGGTTTTCAAGAAAAGGTTGGAAAACCATTAGTCCAGGATGAGATAAGGACTCCTCGGGCAGGGGGTTGGACTAGAAGACCTCCAAGGTCCCTCCCAGCCCTATGGGATTCTATGCTTATTCCTGTTAGTTCCACCAACATTGGGGGGGCTTTCAGTGCCCTGGGGCTCCCCAGGTTGTGATCAGGAGCAACTTACTTGCACTGGTGGAGAAAAACGCAGAGGTCCACCAACACATAGACCCCAAAGATGACCAAAGTTGTTTTAAAGGGGTCCCCAAGGAAGTTTGGTGGGCTGTCACTGGATGGCCGCACCAGCTCAGTCTCTTCCATGTCTGAAAGAGAAAAGGGGTGGAGGAAGAAGAGGAAATTTCTGGTTTTAGTGGCTGGTGGTTCCCCTCCAAGACTAACCGTCCCAAGGTCAAACCCCCAAGCAAGAAAAAAATACCCAAGACAAGAAACCACTCACCTACACAACCGTAGGTACGTAACTTCTATGTAACTGTCTAACTTACTGTTTAACTAACTAACTAACTAACTAACTAACTAACTAACTAACTAACTAACTAACTAACTAACTAACTAACTAACTAACTAACTAACTGTTTAACTAACTGTTTAACTAACTGTCTGTCTAACTGTCTAACTGTTGATCTAACTAACCATCTAACTCTATCTCTCTCTACCGCTCTCTACCACTCTCTATCTCCTCTCTGACCCTCAACAAAGACCTGATCTGCTCAAGCTTTTATAGCCTGCACGGCCCCACCCATCAACGGAAAAGAGTTCCAACAGAATCAAGGTAAACAGGTAACCTGAAGAGGTCACTTCTCCCTCCACTCCACACTTGGCCCCTCCCTCTCTTGGAATCCCCCCCTTTCAGCTCAGAAGGGGAGGTTAACCCTTTAGTGGCCCTCAGCAGTGTGGAGTCCATCTGGTCCACCTGAAACCTCCAGCAACCATCAGGGGCAGGAAAAGCCCAGGTCACAGCCCTGCTCATGGATCGAAGGCTCAGAATAAGCCCCCTTTGGTGTCCTTGCCTGGGTCACAAAGCAGACACCTGAATGTGAACCACAGGATTGCAAAGCTCTGTGTGGCTTTCCAAGGAGTTACCGTCCAAACCTTGGTTCCATCCCACCTGCGCCCATCAAAATGATCCCTTTCTCTCACGGCGGAGAATTAATCCCTCCAATGCAGGCTTGGCAGGTTCATCTGCTGTCTCCTAAGGGAGCATCCTGCACAAGACCCGAGAGGTACAGCCCAAAAGAACGGCTCTTCCACTTCTTCGCTTTTCCGTGTCCAGCCAAGGAACAGACTTCTAAACCAGCATCCCTATTTGGGGCATCTTCAGGGCACATCCCAAAGGTGCCATTTGTGGGAAAAAGAGCTCATTGTTTTTACAGAACTGGGAGAGGACATGCTAGCCCACTGGTGGTGAACCTATGGCACGGGTGCCAGAGGCGGCACTCAGAGCCCTCTCTGTGGGCACACGCACCGTCGCCCCAGTCCTAGGCCTTCAGCTGGGTTTTATA
Organism: Azemiops feae; assembly: GCA_023970755.1. Lineage (NCBI taxonomy): Eukaryota > Metazoa > Chordata > Lepidosauria > Squamata > Viperidae > Azemiops > Azemiops feae. Next base: position 25,654 of record JALGBA010001151.1, read on the forward strand.
GGCCTCCGCCGCCGTGTGCAAAAAAAAAAAAGGGTTCAGTAAATTTCAACTTCTCGCGGGGAAAAAAAGATCTTGCAAAGTTGGAATTGATTGATTGAACTTTTTAGTCCCACCCAGTCTGCCGTTACCACCACAGCCACGCCCACCCAATGGGCCACGCCCACCCAATTGGCCACACCCAGCCAATGGGCCACATCCACCTGGCACTCGAGGATGCATAAGTGGGTTTGGGGTTGCAGTTTGGGCACTCGGTCTCTAAAAGGTTCGCCATCACTGTGCTAGCCTGTGGAGCAAATACATTGCATACATTTTAATCTCATGAGCCTAGCTTGAAGCTGGAGAATTGTATCTAGGAGGGTCTCTTCTACACTGAAAACCCCTCCTAACCAGAATCTACTGATAGGATAGCAACTTTAGAGACAACCCGTAGGAACTAACAACCATAGAAGGAAATTCGTAAATAAGAGAAGGGGGGTGATAAAATTAGAGTAGTGGGAGATGGAATCAGGGGCAGAGATAATTATTCCCTTCAGGGGCTTTGGAGAGGTTGTGAGGACAGGATTACAGCAGGATTGCGAAGCCAATGAAGAAGAGGTGGGAGGTGAACCTGTAACGGTAATGGAGAATATAGAGAAGGAATATTGAAAGTTTAAGGTGTGTCCACTGTGTGCTTGCAAAGGAGTACAAATAAATTACCAATGTTTTCCCTTGGAAGTTTTGGCTTGTGATTTTTATTGCAACTGGACAACGAATCCCACAAAAATGTCTCACTTAAGAACAGAAATCTTGGGCTCAATTGTGGTCATAAGTCGAGGACTACATGCATAGAACCCTCGGGACACAGGGAGTCCTCAACTTATGACCACGAAAGGGACCAGGCTCTTCTTTGCGAAGCAAGCAGGTTGTTCAGGGAGTCTGAGCCGATTTTTTTTACCCTTTGGGCATTAAGCGAATCACTTCAGTTGTGAACTGAACCACGAGGTCGTTAAGTGGGGCAGACTTCCCCATTGACTCAGTTTGTTGGGAGGCGGCTGGGAGAGTTGCAGACGGGGATCACGGGACCCCGAGACACTGCGGCAACCGTGGCAAACACACACCGACTGCCACAGGCCCAAATGTTGATCGTCTGACTGTGGAAATGTTGCGACGGTCGTAAGTGTGAGGACTGGTCCCCAATCACTTCCCTCAGTGCCTTTGTAATTCCCAATGGTCGACAAATGGATCTTTTTAAGGCCTCCCTTTGCTTAGGAATCCATCTGCATTTCTGTCCTTCCTCCCTGGGGGAGCTGCAGAATGGCTACTCCCGGCATTCCTCCACTTACGACCAGAAGGGAGCCCAAAACCTATGTTGCTAAGTGGGAAATTTGTGTTTTGCCCCACTTTATGACTTTTCTTGCCACAGTTGTTAAGTGAATCACTGTGGTTGTTAAGTGAGTGACACGGCTGTTAAGTGAATCTGGCTTCCCCACTGACTTTGCTTGTCAAACGGTTGCAAAAGAGGATCATGTGACTCTGGGATGCTGGGACCGTCATAAATGTGAGTCAATTGTCAAGCATCCGGATGTAAATCACGTAACCCTGGGGAAGCTGCAACGGTCATAAGTGTGAAAAATGGTCCCAAGTCACTTTTTTCAGCACCATTGTAACTTCAAACGGTCACTAAATGTACTGTCGTAAGTTGAGGACTGCCTGCATTTATGTGCATTATCCAAGAGCAGCCCTGAAGAGAGATTCCCTCCTCTTCCTCTCGGATGTGGGAGTCCCTTTGCTCCTGCTGGGGGGGGGGTTCATTCTGGACCCCCTGGACCCCTTTGCCGAAGTCAAGAGTGGTGCTGAAACAAGGCACAAATTCTGCACAAACAGCCACACCCAGGAGGTTGACACCCCCATTAACCCCCCGGAATCAAACCTGCTTATTGATTCAGGAAGTGGGGCGGGCAGAGGGCAAGGTTGGGGTTCTCCAATGCTCCCCCCTTGTCAAAGACCCTCCCCCCTCTTTGGAGAGCAGCCAGGCTTCCCCTGCAGTCCTGCCCCCCCAGCCCCTCACCTGCGCAGGACCCGCCAATCATGCCCGTCAAGCCCATCGGACGGCTGCCCTCTTCGGAAGGGACGCCTGCAGCTCTCTGGGCTTCTCCTCTCCCTCCTTCCCTCCCGCCTCTCCCTTCCCCGGAGTCTTCCTCCCTCATCCGCTGCCACTGAGCGGCGTCTGGGACGTCTTTCTGACCTCCCCTCACCCAGCTCTGAGCCAGGGGAGCCAAGCCCAGCCAGCCAGTCTGAACGGATGCCGGGAAGGTCTGGATGGGGAGGAAGGTCTCCAGCTCCACCCTCGCCAGAGGGAGCTTTCGGCCCACCTGGGTCTGGGGAGGTCGCACAGGTGGTCCTCTTTTAGCCCCCAGGCTGCAAGGACTCTCACTTTTTGTTTCCCCCAGGTGTGATAAGGAATGCTGGTGGTCCCTTTTTGAAGCCAGGAATAGCCAGGGATATTTGGAAGAGCGCCTCTCTCGGAGGGCACCGGCCCCTCCCTCCAAGCCAGACAGGGGGGGGTCCCTCCAGCTCCTCTCAGCCAGATGTTGCCATCCCAAGACACCGAATTGGCCCACATTTCCCATGGCTGCCCCTGCCAGGGGAAAGAGGATTTCTGTGGAACACAGCACTCCTTCACGCCCTCTTATTGGGTGATAAGGACACCCCAAATGGCCAGTTCTCCCCCCCAAATCCAGAGGGCAGGTTGAGACTCCAGTCCAAAGGATGTGAGGGGGAGAATGGCTCCCTGGGCACCATAGAGCCTCACTTTTTGTGGTTGCTGTCATTTTGTTGGGTTTTATATTTTATTCCTTTGCATTGACCCACCCAGGGATGTTGCACATAAGATGGGGGTCCAGGCCACTCTCATCAATCAATAAAGAGAAGGGTTCGCTTCTGTGTGATCTCCTGTCCCACCACAAAATCCAGGTGATCCCAGGGAAGGAGGGATTTGCATTCAGTCTGTGTCAGCTGCCCAAAAAGAGGAAGGGGAAAGGAAAGAAATCCCTTCCGCTTTCCTTCTCTTTGGATGATTTTGTAACTGCAAATAACTGAAGAGGAATCAGCCAGATCTACGCAAAACTTCAGAGATCAAACCAGTGAAAGCGCCGCCCTCTTCAGAAGTCTCTGTTTGTCTGTCTCTCTCTCTTTCTCTCTCTCTCTCTCTCTCTCCTGTTTTTTCCTTACATGCAGTTTTCCTCCCTGATCAGCTGCCACAAAGTGTCTGGAGCGCATTTGTGACCTTCCCTTACGCAGCTCTTCCATTCGGGAGCAGAGCGAAAGCCAGTCAGCCGGTCTAACTCAACCACCGACCCAAAATCCCCAGGAGCATCAGTCGGTCCCAGTCAGATCCGGTCCCTGCCCCAGTAGAAGAGTGAGGGACCCCACAGGAGGCCTAGTCTGAGAAGTTGGACAGGGGGCAGAGTGAGCCTCTCCTAGGACGACAGAGCTGCTGGAACGGCCATCACGGGGGGATCGTCTGCAGATTCCCAGCTTCCTTCAGGCCCTCCAGCTCAGCCCGGCTGGGTCCATAGAGGGCTTGGCCGAAGTCCGAAGGGCGCTGGAGCATCTCCAGGATTGCGGGGTCCTCTGGCAGGCGCAGCAGCAGCTGCGGAGCGGGTGAAGGTGGGAGCCTCAGGTGGGCTCCTTGGGAGGAAGGGTGCTGTCTATTTGGGTGAGGGGAGGGGGTAGCCTTTTGTGTTGGGGGGCAGGAGTGCCTGGGGAGGATGTGGGAGGGAATCAAAGCCAGCTGATGGACTTTCTGCCAATCACTGGAGTTTTAATCCCACCTTCAAAATAAAGGTGGGATTGGAGCCAAGTGACTTGGAGCCAATCATCAGGGGACTGAGTTCTAGTCCTGCCTTATGCATGAAAGTCAACTGGCTCTGAGTTCTAATCTTCAGGCATGAAAACTTCCTGAGTGACTTTGGAACAATCACCAGGAGCCTCTTGAGTTCCAGAGAAATACTTTAGGTACAAATTGTAGAGTGGGAAATTAAAGGGCATGAAAACTGCTATTTTATTTCTCTGGTTGATGAAAAGGAAAATAAATACAGAGGAAATTTCTTAAAGGTATACACCAAAATAAAAACAATTCCAAGCTGAAATCCGAGACAGCTGTTCTGCTCAACACTTTTTATCAGGAAATCAAGAAAGAACTCTATAAGAGGGATGAAGATTTCCCTCCCCAGCTGAAAGCCGGTCAAACATGGCATTTCACATCACTCCGGCATCTCCCGGAGAAGATCAGCCAACCCGGTTGGTGCTTGGTTCCCACAGCTTCTTCCTGACCTCTTTTCCTACTGTGTGGTGTCATGGAGGAAAGTGAAATTGTGCAGAAACACTCGTACCATGTTGGGCAAAGCCATAAGTCTCTGCCTTCTGCTTGTGGGCAAACCAGAGGCATCTCTGTGTGGTCACTGAGAATCTTAGACTGACCTTGGTCTGATCCATCAAAACTTTTTTTACCTGCTTAAAATGGAATTTGCAAAGGGATTTGATCAGCAATTAGAAGCTATTCTGAAACCTCAGATTGATTACCGATTCATCAGCAATCTGTGTGGCTGGAAAACAGAATAGCTTCCCTGAGCGCCTCTTCCTGCAAACCTAGATTTTCCCACCCTTATGCACCTCCTTCTTGGACTGGATGAAAACACAGCATTGAACGCTCCTGCTTCAGTCCAGACTACTCAGTCAATGATGCGGCTGCCTTCAGACAGGATCCCTTCAGTCTCCTCCTGGGGAAAGTCTCAGGGTCCTCTTTCCCTCCATATCTTGTCCAACCTTTCACAGACAAGCTTTGAAGAGGAGCGGAGAAATGCTTTACGTACAAATTGTAGAGTGGGAAATTAAAGGGCCTGAAAACTGCTATTTTATTTCTCTGGTTGATGAAAAGGAAAATAAATACAGAGGAAATTTCTTAAAGGTATACACCAAAATAAAAACAATTCCAAGCTGAAATCCGAGACAGCTGTTCTGCTCAACACTTTTTATCAGGAAATCAAGAAAGAACTCTATAAGAGGGATGAAGATTTCCCTCCCCAGCTGAAAGCCGGTCAAACATGGCATTTCACATCATTCCGGCATCTCCCGGAGAAGATCAGCCAACCCGGTTGGTGCTTGGTTCCCACAGCTTCTTCCTGACCTCTTTTCCTACTCGCTCTCTCTCACACAGACACTTTTAGCTGCTGTCAGTAGCAAAAAGTGCCCACATTATTTTTTGTAAGGTGTCACATCCAGTAGCAAATTCCTCTGAATGACTTTCACAGAGTTCTCTTTAGCAAGATTTGTTGAGCTGAAAGGAAAGGGAGCTACTAGAGTTCCGGTCATTCAACATTTTCCCATTTTGAAATACATAGATATGATTTTCTTTGACTCTTGCATACTATCTAAATGGAAAGAATATCTCCTTTCAAGTAAAAGGAATTTTAGAATTCTTCCAACCTCACATGTTATACCTCATGTTTTTATATTTATTCTAGCTGTAAGATGCTCCTTTGTGTTCAGGTGTGGCCTCAGAAGGATAATGTAGCACTTGGGGATGAAGATGCAGCCTAGCAGACCAGCACTGGAGGCCAGGATGGAGAAGACCTGAACAGCCACCATGTATTTCCCTTTGGTGCTCAGGTAGGTGGGCACAAAAGTCACCCAGACACTGCAGAAGACCAGCATGCTGAAGGTGATCAGCTTGGCTTCATTGAAGGCCCCAGGCAGATTCCTGGCCAGGAAAGCCACCGTGAAGCAGATGGCAGCCAGGAAGCCCATGTAGCTGAGGGTGACGTAGAACATGACAACAGCCCCTTCGTTGCATTGCAGGATGATCTCTCTAGGCTGGGAGTGGAGGTCAGAGTCACGGAATGGGGGGGAAACTGCCAGCCAGAGGGAGCAGATGATAATTTGGACTGTAGAACAAGAAAGGATGATGGAGTTGGCCAAGCTCTTCCCCAACCATCTCTTCACTCGGTTTCCTGGTTTTGTGGCCAGGAAAGCCAGCACCACCATGATGGTTTTGGCCAAGAGAGAAGAAACGGCAACTGAGATGATGATGCTGAAAACCGTTTGTCGGAGAAGGCAGGTGGCTTTCCTTGGTTGACCAATGAAGAGAAAAGGAGACAAGAAGCAAAGCAGGAGGGAGACCAGGAGGATGTAGGAGAGGTCCTGGTTGTTGGCTTTGACAAGGGGAGTTTCTAGGTGTTTAATGAAGATAATTAAGACAAGGCCTGTGGTTAGGAACAAGAGTAGAGCAAAAGAGACCAGGATGATGCCCAGATGTTCTTCATAAGAGAGGAAGGTTATAACTTTGGAGATACATCGGACTCTGTCCATATTTGGATATTTATCATCCGGACACTTGGTGCATTTTTCTGTATCTGAGAAAGTAAAAACCAATATTTCTTTAATATTCTGTTTTTTTACATTTCAAGAAATACCTTTTTTGGGAGAAATGTTTCAGGAACATTTTCCAAGATGTGTTGCTTAACCATTCCACAAGAAAAAAAACTGATAGTATGATTTTCTAATACCTATGTAGCTACAGTATCTGAAATTGGAGGATTTCTAGTTCATTTTGAATAAACAAAAAAGAGATGGGCTTCAATGCATGTTTTAATTTGCACTTTCATCAAAATGCTGTGGATAAATCCAGTTCCACAAAGCCTGACCTTTCCTCTGGTGTCACCCACCTTCCCGAGTGGAGATGGTCCCCTCCGGACAAGGAACGCAGTCATAGCAGCAAACTGGCTCTCCTTCTTGCACCCGCTTGACAAATCCAGGATGACAATTTTCCACACATTTGGACTGTGGCAGAGACTAAGCAGAAAAAATAGGAATGCCAAAGGAAATAGGTTAGGACTCACCATCCATGGAAAAGGAGAGGAGAAATAGACATTAGACAAGTAGATTCTGGGCTTCACTTAGGTGAACATGAAATCTCTGACTCCTTCCAATCAGGTGTAGGAGATGTGACCCTGGCAGATTCTTTCCTTAGTTCCTCCCTTTTGCTTCTGGCATAACACATTGCAATAAAGTCCTTTTCTACTTAATAAAGTCTGGAGGGAGGGAATTGAGAAAAGAATTAAGCATTAAGTGACAAAGAATCGGTTCCTCCTAATGGTTGTATTAAAAGGCATTCCTCTACTTTTCATACATCCATGGCTATGATGATCTACTCATTAAATTTTTGAATAAATTTGTTGTCAAAGATTTATTGTTGTTATTTTATTAGATTTATTTAACTAGAATAAAATGTGATTAAGAAGGAAACTTCTTTTTAAATAGTCCATCAAAATTGACTGGTTTTTATTTATATATTTTTTTTCCCAACGCTGTTTTTCCCCATTGCCCAAACGCTGCTTCCTCACGACAGGGAAATAGTTCAAGGAAAGCTTTTAACAGGAAAGTAGTTAGGGAAAAAAAAAGGGGGTAGGAAAGGTCTCACCCGGATTCTCCACGGGGGTTCTTTCGCTTAGATGTTCTTCTGGCTTTCAGCTGGTGCGACGAAGTGATCGTCCATTTTGAAGGGCGATCTTTTCCTCCGGCGGCCCTAAGGAGATAGCTCGAACTGGGGAGAGCCGCCGCTCTTCCCCAGTCGAGCAGGAGCCTCCTCTAACGGTGGTCGCCTCTACGGGGCGACTTTCGACCCGATTAAGGGTCTACCGGCGGAGGGAAAGCAGCCGGTGGGAGAGAGACATCTCTCCGTACGACTGCTGGTGTCGCGATCCGGAACCGGAATTTTGGAATACTGAGGGGACCTGAAAACATTTTATTCTTGACTATTATTGTTACAACTACGCATTTATTATTTTGAACCCTTTCTTCATCTTTTTCAACACGAAAAATAAAAAATCTATTATTTGGAAAGGAAAAAAAAAAAAAAGATTTTTTGGTTTGCTGAGGACATCTTCTGTCGAAAAGTGGTACTGCAATTATATTTCTTTATGGCTGGGAATGGCTATGACCCTGAAAGGATGATAACTACAAGATAACGGATGCAGCTGGCCTATTGAAAACTGAAGGTGAATGCTTGCTTGATTCTTATGAAGTAGAGCCTTCTTTAAAGATTAAAGATTAAAAAGCCTTATTACTATCGATATGGAACTTAATACACAACTGGACTATGAACTTATATTGGAAACAATTTTAGAAGCTGCAGAGGATGTGAGCTCCTATTTTCAATTCCTTTTCCCTACACTGAGAGAAACCGTGGAAACCACAAAACAAACTAATTTTATTCAACTTCCAACACAACCTATCGAGAAGTCTGATGACTATACAACAACTTCAACAGAGATGTCTGAAGCATCAATACCAACAGAGACTGACACTCAGATACAACTTATTGAAAATCGAGAAAAGGTGGATAAACAATTGGCAAATATAACATGGAATAAAACAGCTTTTACCATCCAAAGGCTATTAGAAAGGAAAGAGAACTTTGACCAATTTGAAGCGTTAAAGAATATGGACCTTTTAATATTGTGGTTTGATTATGTAGGAACCTTACTATGGAAACCACTATGGCATAGAAAGAAGCCCAGAGTTAGATTTAAAAATGTATTTTAAAGTCTTATTTAATGGGATTAAAAAGGCTTTGATTTCTTGACCGACTTAACAACTAATGGAACACGTGAAATTTTTAAGAGGATACCCTTTGTAATATTACTTTGTTTTAGATATGATAAGTTTAGAGAAGTAAATGTTATCTACTGGTTTAAAAAGATTTTTATAGATATAGAGGCATTGATAGAATATATATTTAAATTAGATAGAAATTTATTTGTTGGCCTGATATTTTTTATTTTAAGAGAATTATTTGGAAATAAAAGGAGAATAAGAGGGATGGGTGATAAGAGAAAAAATGGTATCAATGAAGAAGATATGGGAATGTTGTTGCGAGAACAATATACCAGATATAATTATGTAAAAAAAAAAAAGGGCACCCGAAGTGTTAATAATATGTCTATTTAAGGCTAATTGAAATATAGTAATTGTAAGTTAGTAAAGCTTAAAAACAGGATTTGGATTTTTAGAATTGAAATGTAACTGATATTTGATAGGATCGTTTGAAACTTATATAGAATTTATTAATTTGAATAAGTAAGATTAAATGAGGGAATTAGAGAGGGAAGTTTAAAAGATTCGATTTGAGTTATATATTTGTGATTGTCCTTCTTTTTTTGGATGTTTAATATACCCACCTCCATGGTGGTTCCTAAGCACCTTAATGTAATCCCTGTACCCCTATAAAATCTAATAAAATATATTTTAAAAAAAAAAAAAGTTGCAAAAGGTGATCACATGACCCTGGGACACTGTGAATGTCATAAGTATGAATCAGTTGCCAAGCATCCAAATGTAAATCACATGACCCTGGGGATGCTGCAACAGTCATAAGTGTGAAAAATGGTCATAAGTCACTTTTTCCAGTGCCATTGTAACTTCGAACTGTCACTAAGCAAATTGTTGTAAGTCGAGGACTACCTGTACTTTATCATTTTTTTTCCATTTTGGGGGGGTGGTCAAGTTTTTGACACCTTGCTGGGTGACTGGTGGTACTCGGATGTTGCCTTATCCTAAAAGTGGTACAATGGGTGAAAAGGTTGAAAAGCCCTGATCTAGCACTGATAATGTTACCTAGTTTGGGTAATGAAACGTCTGCAAGAAAACAAGCTAGCTCAGAGAGCACCAAGGACCCCTCATGTCAACCCAGAGCTACAAATATTATCCTTTATTAAGACTAAAGGTTTCTGCATAGATTCTAGAACTCTAGTGAGATTGAGGTGAGATCATGAGAACGTGTCCCTGAAAAAGATTAAATCTTTGGCTGCAACTGATGGGACCTGAGTGTGAGTCCTGTGTCAGAAGGAGATATTTCTAAGGCCCCTCCAGTTATCCAAGAAAAGGTCCTTTGTGTTGAAGAACTGCAATTAGGAGACTCCAAATTGCATTGAAAGACCCACATTTAATATTAGTTAAATTTGGAAACTCTTTTTCACCCAGAGGGACTGAAGGAAGCTAAGACTCAGGATAAACAATGCCATTCAAGGGATTTTCAGATGAAGACCCTCTTAATAGCCAAAGGCCAAATCTAAGCAGCCTTTCCTGTCAAAATCTCTCTCCTGATATCAGGAAGATCTTTTCTTTGAATCAAAGTTGTGTTTCAGTATTTCAGGTTTCTGGGTCAAGGGATTATGTGAAGTGAAAGTCTTGGACCTCCTTCCTGGGGGCAGAAGCCCAATTGCTCCCCCCAGTTGGGTGAAAGACAGACATGGCTAACTTTGACCAGGTCTGGACTCCTTAAAAATATCACAGACCATGGATCTGCCCTTTCAGGGAGCCATTTCCCAATGGCCTCTCCCTAAGCAGGACAAGATGAAGCTTCTCTCCCAATGGGACCACCAGGAGCTCCATCCAGTCATGATCCAATTTCATCACATTCAGTCCAAACCTCAATTCAGGACTGTTTAACAGAATTCCCTCCCACTTTGCTATTTGAGGACAAGCAAACCTGACCTTATTAACAACACAACCTCCAGCACTTGAGGGTTTCTCATCCCAGGTTGGACATGGCTGAATCAGCTAAAAACAGTCTTCAATATTACAGCAGCTGAAGAACACCTTGGTCAATAGTACTGAAGCCTCCCAAGTGGTCTATAGAAAGAAAGCTGTAAGGTTTCTGCTCCCCATGTTCAATTCTCAGTGAAGGTCACTGACCCTGGTAACTAGCCTTAGTCCACATGAAATGGGTCCTAAATCTTTTGAAAAAGAGGAAAGACACCAACATTTCTCCGACCTTGTTGAGCAAGTTTAGCTGTGAAAGAGCATCTTCATCGATAGTAAGTCTCTGTTTTTCCAAACTCCCCATTCTCTGTCTGATGGGATCCTCCTTGGGGAGAATCAACAAGCTGAAGATTCCCAGATCTGCTGCTACATCTCCATTTTGATCCAAGTATAGTTTCGTATCAGAAATATTGTAAAACTCATTCTTCTGCAGGAAAGGATGGAACTACAAGGGGAACATCCAGGAATTTTAAAATCTGAACCCTTTTTTTAAAATCCCATTTAGCCTTTACACATTTGAATCTTTGTTCTGCAGTTGTCTAACATCAAAATATGCTTATTTAGAAAAACAGGTGCTTCTGCTATCTTCATAAATAAAAAAGAAAAGTTCAGCAAAATTTCTCAACCATATACTGGCAAAATATATATTAACAAAATATAATTCATGCAATTGGTAAGTTATAGGGAACATTCTAGAGCAGGCGACAAAATGAATCATGGAAAAAAAGAGATTATTCATAAACGTCTAGAAAACATCAGGTTGATTATGAGAAACGGTTCATTTAGTAACCGTGCAAAGTTACAAGGACACTGAAAAAAGTGACTTATGACAGTTTTTCAGACGCTCATTGCAGCATCCCAGGGTCAGGTGATCAAAATCAGAATTCCTGGCATGTACTTATGATGGTTACTGTGTTTGAGGGTCACGTGATCTCCTTTTGGGGCTTCTGACGAGCAAAATCAACAGGGAAGCCGGAATCACTTAACAACCGTGTTACTTGCTTAACAACTGCAATGATTCCCTTCACCAGAAAAGGCAAGAAAGAAAGCTAGAATTAGGTTTAAAAATGGTTAAAACTTTATTTGACGGGTTAAAAAGACTTTTAGAGATTTTGACTGAGTTAATACTATCCAGATGAAAACTATGGATTTGACTATGGTTGGGAGGTAATTTGACTATGGTTGGGAAATTTAATATGTGGTAAATAAAAAGTAAATAGATGAAGAAATAGAATACAGATTGGAAATGAAATAAGGTGTCTGGTGGAATAATATTTTTTTCTTTTCGTAAGTATAATGATTTTGATAGGATTTAAATTTTAGGTAAGGAGTTAAAAAGGGGTTTTAAGATTTATAAAATATATATTTGAAATGGAAAATATATACTTGATAGAGTACAGGAAAGAGAATATAGTTGGGAAGTATTAAAATATAATAGTTGATATAATATGTATATTTTAGAAATAATTATTGTTTGATGGGAAATTGGGAGACCCGAAATGTAACTTATGTGTTTATTTTAGACTAAAGTGGAAAATGGTAATTGTAAAATAGTTAAACTTAAAACAGGATTTTGATTGATATATGTGAATTACTATTGATATTCTTTTTATAATGATTGAATTTTATTTAGAAATGTATTAATACTAAGTTATAGCCTGAGGGAAATAGAGAAGGAGCTTTTAAGGAATTATTGAACTATTTATGTTTGATTATATTGTGGTTTTTTTGGATGATTGATCACCCTATCTCCACGTGGATTCCTAAAGCACTTTGATGTAAAACCAAAAAATACTAATAAAACTTGTTTTAGTAAAAAAAAAAAAGAAAGAAAGAAAAGGCAAGAAAGGTCGTAAAATGGGGCAAAACTCACTTAACAAATGAGCTCCGTTGTGGCCCTAAACCCACCACTGCCTTGTGCAGCCTCTTCCAGCAACTGAGGGAAGCTGCAGAGAAGCTCCAGGTCTCTTCAGTGCTGTTCCAGAGGGAGGGAAATGGGGAAAGGAGCTCAGCCACAAGAGAGGAGATTCTGGCTGAATGAGAGGAAGAACCTCCTGAAAGGAGGAGCCGTTTCAGAGCTGAGCCTTTAAAGCAGAGGAGTTCAGCCTCCCCTTCACTGATGCCGCAAAGACTGAGCAGCCATCAGTGGGAGGAGCTTTAAGTGGGATTCCTGCAGAGAGGAGGGTTGGGCTAGATGGTCTCAGGGTGTCCTTCAAAGTTACAAATGTAAACTTCTACTATGCTAATCACAAACGCATAAAGACATGAGTATATTTAAAAATGCATACATCCTTTTAAAATTAGCAATGTTTAAAACCAAAATTTATCGGTTATGGTGCCTGCTGTTTAGAAGATTATGTCTCTAGCAATTAGATTGGCCAAACCTGTTGATCTTTTGCAGCATAAGAAGGTTGAGACGGTTCCCCTCCTTCCCCTCTGGATTCCCTCTCCAAAGGAACCGCAATTAATGGATCCATATTGGGACCCCCATACCTGCCATGGCTGCAGCCTTGGAGCCCCCAAGATCTTTTCTCCCTCCTTCCTTCTCCTCCTCGATCTGGAGGAATAGGCGGCATTCAAGGCCTGGACCAGAGTCTTCATGAAACTGTAAAAATGGGGACTATTTGTGACCCTTTTCCTGTTCCTTTTCTTCTGGGTCTCCAGTGGGACTTTCTGGGTGCATCTTCTCCGGCCTTTGACAGAAAAGAGGTGCTTGGAAAGAAAACAACGGAAATAATGATCTTGAAAGGGAACTTCCACAATGAAATGGGATTCAAAGGCATCGTCCATTGGCCTTTCATTTGGCAGAAAATTAAAGCTCCAAATACTATGGACGTATTTGTAAATTATGTCATTTTTCAATCTATATCTTCCCAAAACTGTACTGATCCAGACTTTCCCTTCAACGGGTCCTGTCAAACGCATAAGTGCCAAATGGAAAGGAAAAACTCTGTCCGTAATGGAAATATGTTCCAGGAAGTGAACAAAGACATTGACTTGTCTCCAGTTAGAGAGGGCATCTTTGAGGGCTGCTGTATATCCAGTTGTGGATAACAGTTGTGATATAACCACACAAATTCCATTTCTGACAAGCATAGGAGGGAAAGTCCTCATGAAATTCTCCCCATTCTCTGTGTCTGAAGCAAAGAGGCCAACCAAGGTCCATCTGAAATGGAGGAGCAGCTGGACAACTGCTGGGTAGTGGAATCCTTTCTTGGGGTACATCTGGTGGAAAAAGGGGAATTTCCTTTTATCACTCAGAGCCTCTGAAGCAGTAAGATAACTGATCTGAAAAAGCAATGAAGGAAGTTGTGTTACATTGGAGGTCAGATAAAGCCCAAAATAATAGCTTTTAATAAATTCAACTTGGTTTTTGTTCTGTTTCTTGCATTGGTAGGCATTGAAGAGGCAGGACTCACAAACAGGAACTTCCTTATTCACAGCTCAAAAGAGCTGAAAACAAAATGGCTTCACCCCTTTTTATACATTCAGCCAATCAATGCAACGTATTCTCCCACTCAAAATGCATCCTAGTCAGCCTTTGCAGACAGCCAGGCTGGTACAGGAGGCCACGTGGTCTGCTGGCTGAAACAGGGCAGCTCCCTGCACCTGTTTCTAATGAAGCCCAGTACATAACAGTTTTGATGAATAAATTAAATAGATAATTGTTAATTAGCCATTATGCCATATCAAGAAACAGAATATTAAATACAAAGCATTAACAACATTGTATATAAAAATTGAATATAAGAAACAAATGAAATAAAAAGAATAAGAATAAAAAATATGAATCGTATTTCTGTATCTTCCCTACAATTTATTGCAATCAGACCCACATATGCAGATGTGAAGTAAATTGTTTGTTCCAATAAAGTGCTCTATTATGTGTCAATGTTTAATTCTAACTGCAGAGTCAATATATTGCTTTAGCACAAGTATCCTAAAAGGTAGTTGGTCTAATGAGCGGTGCAGGATTCTGATCTCTCTCTTTCTTATGCAGTTGACATTCAATATTCCAGATTCTTGGTGAAGCAATCTTTTGATTTTTTCTTTTTTCTTTTTATTTATTTCTATCCCACCTTGATTATTTTTTGGCTCGTTCTCTAGTTATATAAGAGATGGGGGACTTCTGGTTGTGACGTCATCGTGGAGCGGGTGAAGGAACAGATCTCTGTTCCTAAATCCCGGAAATTTCTTCGCTAAGAGCCCGGTAAGGGCTTTACCGATCCCGGAGAGACCGGTAAATTAAAGAGGAAGCTTCAGAGAAGCCGGGTGTAAAGCAAACACCCGAGCAGACAGGAGCAGCACTCTTAAAATTGGCGGAGAAGAAGCCGGTCTTTAAGGCCGGCCGGGAGCGATGGCGACAGCCTGAGAGGGAAGTGAAAAGTAGAACTGACAGCTTCGTACGGCAGAGGAGAAACCCCTGAAGGAGGTGAGGAATATTTGATAGAAGGCGCGGAAAAAGCAAAGCGATAAGGAGAGAGACACAGCGGCAACTGAAATTGAATAGAGCGGAGAAGGGAGCCTTAGAGCAGAACGAGAGCAGCGAGAAGAAGCAGAGAGCCCACAGTAAAGCTTATAAAACGTGAAAGGCTGGAATTTAAAAGCTGTAAGAAGCAGAGATTGAAACTAGAGAAAGGACTGGAGACGGCCAGAGGCAACAAAGGGTGATTAAGAGACTTTGAAAAAATCAACATAAGGATTAAAAGTTGAAGTGAGACAACGGAGAAACTTAATACCAATTACTGGATCTTATTTTTGAAGAACAAATACCATTGAAATTTGAATCTTAACTGACATATATCTGGACAAAGTGACTAGTGGACGTTTTGGATTTATTGGGTATACAGAAGAGGAAATAAGGTGACATTTGGTGGATCTGTGGACACATTAAACTGAGACAGAGAGAAAAAAGGCTGATGCAATATTGCAGCACCTGTTAACAAACAGGGATCATAGAGAGAAAGGTGATTATTTAAACAAGAGTGATAGTGAATGAAATTAAGAGTGGTGATAATATTTTGAGAATAGTATATGTATATGCATTGTGTGTAGTATTACAGAAATATACAAAAGAGGTGTTAAGAGTATTATAAATTATATTATATATTAGTGGGATAAGAAAAGGTATAACTCTATTTGTAATCTTATTTTTAAGGTTAACCCTTAACGTTATATAAAATTGATATATGCAAGTGTGGGAAAATATTATCCAAGTAATAAAAATGACAAGTACCACAGCAACAACTAAAATAAGTAAAAAAACAGCTATAAATCCCACACCTATAATGGCCTCTCCTATAGGTCAAAGAACGATAGGAACCATGTTGGGGAAAGAAAAAGAAAAAGTAGAATTGGCGATGAACCCACAGAGTATACAGACAATGTTACAAATGATGCAGGAAACAATGACAAAAACCCAAGAGGCAATAGCAAATAATCATGAAGAAACAAAAACTCACCACAAAGAAATCAAAAATGAAATTAAAAACATGAATGACAAGATAGAGAGTATACAACAAACAATGATGAAGAACGAACAAAGAATTCAAAAAGTTGAAACAAAAATAGATCAAGTTGATGGCAAAATAGAAAAGATGGATCAGATATCCAAACAAGTAAACAGAGAGTTGACTGATTCTGTTGCCTTCTTGGAATTGGAAAAAGCTTCGTTCTTCCTAAGATTTCAAAATATCGTAGAGGAAAAAGAAGAAGATTTGGGAGAGAAGATGGCGGAGATATTGGCCGAGATATTAGGAAAGGACAAACAGGACGCAAGAAGAGACATAGATGAAATTTATCGAGTATATACAAATTATGCACGTAGGCACAGACTGGCGAGAGAGGTACATATAAGGTTGACTAGAAGATCAATAAGGGATGAAATATATAAAAAAACAAGAGACAAACAGATAGTATATAAGGGTAAAGAAAAAATTGTATTAAAGCAAATACCACGTAGAATACGAAATCAGAGACGAGAATACCAATTTCTAACAACCCAATTAACTAAATACAAAGTTATGTTTCGATGGTTAGTACCTGAAGGCATATTTGTAACATGGCAAGAAAAAAAATATAAGATAGACACACTCGAGAAAGCGCAGGATTTTTATGAATGTCACTTTGCGCAGGGAGAAGAACAAGAAAGTAGGGAAGAGCCAGAGAGTAAAAGTCAGGAGGAAGACCTAATAGAAGAATTTGAACGAGAAAGAGAAAAGCAAAAGAAACAAGAAAGAGAAAGGTTAGAAAGAGAAGGAGCAAAAGGAAGGGTAATAGAGACAAGAAGCACAAAAAAACCAGATCAAGTAAAAAACGGGAGAGGAAATTAAGCTCTTTTCTGTAAACATTAATGGTTTAAACATACCAAGAAAAAGAGTACAAACGTTTAATAAATTAAGGAAATTGGATGCAGACGTGATATGTCTACAGGAAGTTCATATAAAAAAGGATTATAGAAAACTACTAGAGAATGTAAAATTAGGAACACTATACACAACACTAGCACAAAACAAGAAAGGAGGAATTGCTATATATGTTAAAGAAAAAATAAAATCAAAATTAATATATTCGGATGAAGAGGGGAGAATTTTAATGTTGGAAATAGAATTAGGGCAAAAACAAACTTTATTAACGGCAGTATATGCACCAAATAATAACCAACATGAATTTTTTTAAAAAGGTACATAAGAAACTAGTGGATCTGGACTATGAAAATATTTGTATGATTGGGGATTTAAATGCAATAGTCGATGTTAAGAAAGACTATAAAAGTAGTAAAAAGAGCAAAAAGAAGAAAAACATATTACCAAAATCATTCTTTAACATGGTAACAGAACTCAACCTTCGGGATATATGGAGAGAGACACACAGATCAGACAAACAATACACATTTTATTCGTATCCGCATCAATCCTGGTCCAGGATCGATATGGCCTGGGTAACAACAGAAATACAGAACGGGATAGAGGAAATTGAAATAGGACTTAATGACTGGGCAGATCACAACCCAATAACAATAAAATGGAAAGGCCAGAAACAGAGAAAAAGATGGTCAATGAATCAAAGACTATGTAAAGACAAACAATATATACAGATGATAGAAAAGGAACTGACATTATTTTTTCAGGTAAATAAAAAGGAAGAGACATCAACACAAAATTTGTGGGATACCACAAAAGCCTACAATCGAGGATTGACAATTGCATACAATTCTAAGAAAAATAAAGATAGGAGACTTCAACAAGAAAAACTGCAAGAAGAACTTAAAGAAACAGAAAGTGACCTACAGAAGGATCCACAAAACAAAAAGATAAAGGAAAAATGGAATATTATAAAACACAAGATTAATCTGACAACACAAAAAGAAATGGCACAGAAAATTAGGATGGCGAAACAAAATTACTTTGAAAACGCGAATAAAACAGGTCGATGGTTGGCCTATAAATTAAAAAAAGAAAAAGGTAAAAGAGCAATACATCAACTACAAGATGAAAGTGGAACAGTACAATATAGACGGGAAGAGAAAAAGAACATAATACAAAATTTCTTCTCAAAGCTATACTATCAGGAAGATATAGCAGATGATAAAGTTAAACAATATATAGAGGCAGCAAAAATGAGCAAAATCACAGAAGAACAAAAGGAAATGTTGAATAGACCAATAACCGCAATAGAACTAGAAACAGCATTGAAAAACAAAAAAATAATAAATCACCAGGACCAGATGGAATTCCGGTTGAGTTTTACAAAAATATACAAGAGTCACTACAATGGATAATGTTGGAGATTTGTAATGAGGTGCTGGAGGAGGCGAAGATGCCGCCATCTTGGACTGAAGCAATTATTACTCTCATCCCTAAGGAAGATTCAGACCTGCAACAAATTCAAAACTATAGGCCGATTTCTTTACTGAATACAGATTATAAGACATTTGCAACAATAATAGCAGAAAGGATTAAAAAAATCTTGAATAAGTACATCCACCCAGATCAAAATGGATTTCTACCAGGACGACAGATAAAAAACAATATGAGGATAATAATGAACACCTTAGAATTTTATGAAGTCCACTCTGAAAGACAAGCTACACTGGTTTTCCTTGATGCCCAGAAGGCATTTGATAATTTGAACTGGAAATTTATTATAACACAACTGAACTACATGGAATTTGGGACAAAATTTGGAAAGATGGTTGAGAAAATATATACTAAACAAACAGCTAGGGTAATTATGAATGACGAAATGACAGAAAAAATTGAGATAACTAAAGGAGTAAGACAAGGGTGCCCACTCTCTCCTCTTCTATTTATTTTATCATTAGAAATACTCTTGACAAAAATCAGAGAGGATCAAGAAATAAAGGGTTTAAAAATTAAGAAGGAAGAATATAAGGTCCAAGCCTTCGCTGATGATTTGGTATTTATTTTGGAAGACCCATTAGAAACCGGCCCTAAATTAATTCAAAAAATAGAAGAATTTGGTGAGGTAGCCGTACTTAAGATTAATAAGAATAAATCCAAATTAATAACCAAAAATCTTACAAAGGCACAGGAAAGCGAATTGGAAGATAAAACAAAAATAAGCGTAACTAAAAAAATAAAATATTTAGGGATTTGGCTTACAGCGAAGTGCTCCTCAATTAAGGAGGATAATTATGATAAAATACTACACCAGATAAAAAAAGATTTAGAAAATTGGGAAAACCTACAAATTTCATTTTTAGGGAGGATTGCAACGATCAAAATGAATATATTGCCAAAAATATTATTCCTGTTCCAAGTTATTCCAATAAAACTAGGGAAAACATTCTTTCAAGAATTAAATAAATTGGTTACTAAATTTATATGGCAAAGGAAAAAACCTAGGATTAAATTAAAACTCTTGCAAGATACGAAAGATAAAGGGGGATTGGCATTACCAGAGTGGGAAATATACTACCAAGCATCAAGCCTAACTTGGCTAAAAGAATGGATGGAATTGAAAAATACCAGAATTTTAACACTAGAAGGACACGACTTGCAAGCGGGTTGGCATGCATTCCTATGGGACGAAAAATATAAAATACACAGATACTTTCGAAGACATATAGTTAGGGATGCATTGCTACAGACTTGGGAAAAGATAAAACAAAAACATTACATAAGAATTCCAATGTGGCTATCCCCAACAGAAGCTCTGAAACACCCAAACCTACTGGACATAAATAAGATAATTAGATACAAGGAATTGGTAAATGAACAGGGAAATCTGAAAACAAAACAAGAATTGGAACAAGATGTAGGCAGAGAGATTCATTGGTGGACATACACACAAATCCAATCTAAATATACAGAGGACAAAAAATTATACGAAATACAAAAAGAATCGCAAGAATTGGATAAAATTATACATGGAACAGAAATAAAATTAATTAGTAATATATATAAATATCTACTGAGATATAAAAGGGAAGATGAGGTTGTCAAAGACACAATGATTAGATGGGCAAAAAATTTCGGATACAACATAGAATTGGCGAAATGGGAAAAAATATGGGAAACAAACATAAAATTGACTATGTCTGCGGCATTCAAGGAAAATCAGTTGAAGATGTTTTACAGATGGCATCTTCCACCAGCAAAGCTTGCTAAGATGTTCCAGAACAACTCACCGACATGCTG
>JALGBA010001152.1:0-28465 GCA_023970755.1 Azemiops feae
AAAACAAGTGGTTTTTCAGCTTCCCCACCCCAGGGGAACCTGAATATATGTTTTCTTTTTGAATATGAATTCTGTCTCAAAATTTGAATTTTGAAGCTGAATTGGATGTTTACCAACAAATGTGAGATATGCCCTGGGCTAACTCCTCTGAGAGAGGTCAGATGCGAAAAACAAATGGTTTTTCGGATTCCCCATCCCAGGAGAATCTGCATATATGTTTTCTTTTTGAATTTGAATTCTGTCTAAAAATTTGACTTTTGAGGCTGAATTGGATTTTTACCAACAAATGCGATATACGCTCTGGGACAACTAAGGGAGAGGTCGGATCCGGAAAACAAGTGGTTTTTCGGATTCCCCACCCCAGGGAACCTGAATAAATGTTTTCTTTTTGAATTTGAATTCTGTCTCAAAATTTGAATTTTGAAGCTGAATTGGATTTTTACCACAAAGTGACATTGCGCCAGAGCTAATCCAAGAGAAGGTGTGGGATTCGGAAAAACAATTGTTTTTCAGCTCCCCAACCAGAGAGGAACTGAAATGTATTCTTTTTTGAATTTAATTTTCTGTCTCAAAATTTGAATTTGAAGCTGAATTGGTGTCGTCCAACAAATGAGAGATATGCCCGGTTGCTAAAGATTGAGAGAGGTCGGATCCGTAAACAAGTGGTTTTTCGGATTCCCATCCCAGGAGAATCTGATATACATTTGCTTTTGAATTGAATTCGTCTCAAATTTGACTTTGGAGGCTGAATTGGATTTTACAACAAATGCAATATACGCTCTGGGACAACTTCCTCAGGGAGAGGTTTGATACGAAAAAACAAGGGTTTTTGGATTCCCATACCAGGAGAAGTGAATAAATGTTTTCTTTTTGAATTTGAATTCTGTCTCAAAATTTGAATTTTGAAGCTGAATTGGATTTTTACCAACAAATGTGAGATGCGCCGTGGGCTAATTCCACAGAGAAGGGGTGGGATTCAGAAAACAAATTGTTTTTCAGCTTCCCCACCCCAGGGGAACCAGAATATATGTTTAATTTTTGAATTTGAATTCTGTCTCAAAGTTTGACTTTTGAGGCTGAATTGGATGTTTACCAACAAATGTGAGATATGTTCTGGGATAACTCCTCAGGGAGAGGTCGGATCCGGAAAACAAGTGGTTTTTCTGCTTCCCCACCCCAGGGAACCTGGATAAATGTTTGCTTTTTGAATTTGATTTCTGTCTCAAAATTTGAATTTTGAAGCTGAATTGGATGTTTACCAACAAATGTGAGATATGCCCTGGGCTAACTCCTCAGGGAGAGGTCGGATCCGAAAAACAAGTGGTTTTTCAGCTTCCCCACCCCAGGGAACATGAATAAATGTTTGCTTTTTGAATTTGATTTCTGTCTCAAAATTTGACTTTTGAGGCTGAATTGGATGTTTACCAACAAATGTGAGATGCGACGGGGCTAATTCCACAGAGAAGGTGTGGGATTCGGAAAACAAGTTGTTTTTAGCTTCCCCACCCCAGGGGAACCTGAATATATGTTTTCTTTTTGAATATGAATTCTGTCTCAAAATTTGAATTTTGAAGCTGAATTGGATGTTTACCAACAAATGTGAGATACGCTCTGGGATAACTCCTCAGGGAGAGGTCGGATCCGGAAAACAAGTGGTTTTTCAGCTTCCCCATCCCAGGGGAACCTGAATAAATGTTCGCTTTTTGAATTTGAATTCTGCCTCAAAATTTGAATTTTGAAGTTGAATTGGATTTTTACCAACAAATGTGAGATGCGCCGTGGGCTAATTCCTCTGAGAGAGGGTCAGATCCGAAAAACAAATGGTTTTCGGCTTCCCCATCCCAGGAGAATCGAATATTGCTTTCTTTTTAGAAATTGAATTCTGTCTAAAAATGACTTTGAGGATGAATTGATTTTTGCCAACAAATTCGAATACCGTCTCGGACACTCTCAGGGAGAGTCGGATTCGTGAAAACAGTGGTTTATCGGTTCCCCACCCCAGGGAACCTGAATAAAATTTGTTAGATTTGAATTTGAATTTGTCTGAAAATTTGAATTTTGAAAGCTGAATTGGAGTTTAACAACAAAAATGTGACATGCGGCATGAGCTAATTCCAAAGAGAGGTGTGGATTCGGAAACAAGTGGTTTCAGCTTCCCCACCCGAGGGGAACCTTGAATATGTATTTTCTTTGAATGTGAATTCTGTCTCAAAATGAATTTGAAGCTGATGGGAGGTTACCAACAAGAGAGATAGCTCGGTGCTAACTACGCTGAGAGGTCGGATCCGAAAAACAAGTGGTTTTTCGGATTCCCCATCCCAGGAGAATCTGAATATACATTTGATTTTGAATTTGAATTCTGTCTCAAAATTTGACTTTTGAGGCTGAATTGGATTTTTACCAACAAATGCAATATACACTCTGGGACAACTCCTCAGGGAGAGGTTGGATCCGGAAAACAAGTGGTTTTTCAGATTCCCCATCCCAGGGGAACCTGAATATACATTTGCTTTTTGAATTTGAATTCTGTCTCAAAATTTGAATTTTGAAGCTGAATCGGATGTTTACCAACAAATATGAGATATATCCTGGGCTAACTCCTCTGAGAGAGGTCTGATCCGAAAAACAAGTGGTTTTTCGGATTCCCCATCCCAGGAGAATCTGAATATATGTTTTCTTTTTGAATTTGAATTCTGTCTCAAAATTTGACTTTTGAGGCTGAATTGGATTTTTACCAACAAATGCGATATACGCTCTAGGCCAATTCCTCAGGGAGAGGTTGGATCCGGAAAACAAGTGGTTTTTCAGATTACCCATCCAAGGGGAACCTGAATATACATTGGCTTTTTGAATTTGAATTCTGTCTCAAAATTTGACTTTTGAGGCTGAATTGGATTTTTACCAACAAATGTGAGATACGCTCTAGCATAACTCCTCAATGAGAGGTCAGATACGGAAAACAAGTGGTTTTTCGGCTTCCCCACCCCAGGGAACCTTAATAAATGTTTGCTTTTTGAATTTGAATTCTGTCTCAAAATTTGAATTTTGAAGCTGAATTGGATTTTTACAAACAAATGTGAGATGCGCCGTGGGCTAATTCCACAGAGAAGGTGTGGGATTCGGAAAACAAGTTGTTTTTAGCTTCCCCACCCCAGGGGAACCTGAATATATGTTTTCTTTTTGAATATGAATTCTGTCTCAAAATTTGAATTTTGAAGTTGAATTGGATGTTTACCAACAAATGTGAGATATGCCCTGGGCTAACTCCTCTGAGAGGTCAGATCCGAAAAACAAATGGTTTTTCGGATTCCCCATCCCAGGAGAATCTGAATATATGCTTTCTTTTTGAATTTGAATTCTGTCTAAAAATTTGACTTTTGAGGATGAATTGGATTTTTACCAACAAATGCGATATACTCTCTGGGACAACTCCTCAGGGAGAGGTCGGATCCGGAAAACAAGTGGTTTATCGGCTTCCCCACCCCAGGGAACCTGAATAAATGTTAGCTTTTTGAATTTGAATTCTGTCTCAAAATTTGAATTTTGAAGCTGAATTGGATTTTTACCAACAAATGTGACATGCGCCATGAGCTAATTCCACAGAGAAGGTGTGGGATTCGGAAAACAAGTGGTTTTTCAGCTTCCCCACCCCAGGGGAACCTGAATATGTGTTTTCTTCTTGAATTTGAATTCTGTCTCAAAATTTGAATTTTGAAGCTGAATTGGATGTTTACCAACAAATGAGAGATATGCTCGGGGCTAACTACTCTGAGAGAGGTCGGATCCGAAAAACAAGTGGTTTTTCGGATTCCCCATCCCAGGAGAATCTGAATATACATTTGATTTTGAATTTGAATTCTGTCTCAAAATTTGACTTTTGAGGCTGAATTGGATTTTTACCAACAAATGCAATATACACTCTGGGACAACTCCTCAGGGAGAGGTTGGATCCGGAAAACAAATGGTTTTTCAGATTCCCCATCCCAGGGGAACCTGAATATACATTTGCTTTTTGAATTTGAATTCTGTCTCAAAATTTGAATTTTGAAGCTGAATCGGATGTTTACCAACAAATATGAGATATACCCTGGGCTAACTCCTCTGAGAGAGGTCTGATCCGAAAAACAAGTGGTTTTTCGGATTCCCCATCCCAGGAGAATCTGAATATATGTTTTCTTTTTGAATTTGAATTCTGTCTCAAAATTTGACTTTTGAGGCTGAATTGGATTTTTACCAACAAATGCGATATACGCTCTAGGCCAATTCCTCAGGGAGAGGTTGGATCCGGAAAACAAGTGGTTTTTCAGATTACCCATCCAAAGGGAACCTGAATATACATTGGCTTTTTGAATTTGAATTCTGTCTCAAAATTTGACTTTTGAGGCTGAATTGGATGTTTACCAACAAATGTGAGATACGCTCTGGGATAACTCCTCAGGGAGAGGTCGGATCCGAAAAACAAGTGGTTTTTCGGATTCCCCATCCCAGGAGAATCTGAATATACATTTGCTTTTTGAATTTGAATTCTGTCTCAAAATTTGACTTTTGAGGCTGAATTGGATTTTACAAACCAATGTGAGATGCGCCGTGGGCTATTCCACAAGAAGGTGTGGGATGCGAAAACAAGTTGTTTTTAGCTTCCCCCCCAGGGGACCTGAATATATGTTTTCTTTTTGAATATGAATTCGTCTCAAAATTTGAATTTGAAGTTGAATTGGATGTTTAACCACCACATGTGAGATATGCCTGGCTAACTCCTCTGAGAGAGGTCAGAATCCGAAACAAAGGTTTTTTCGGATTCCCCATCCAGGAAGAATCGATATATGCGTTCTTTTTGATTTGAATTCTGTCTAACAATTTACTTTTGAGGATTGAATTGGATTTTTATACAAAATGGCGATATACTCTCGGGGACAACTCCCTCAGGGAGAGTCGATCCGAAACACGTGGTTTTTATGCCTTCCCCACCCCATGGAACCTGAATAAAGTTTATCTTTTGAATTTTGAATTCCTGTCTCAAATTTGAATTTTGAAGCTGAATTGGATTTTTCAAACCAACAAATGTGACATGCGCCATGAGCTAATTCCACAGAGAGGTGTGGGATTCGAAAAACAAGTTGTTTTTTTTCAGCTTCCCCACCCCAGGGGAACCTAAGATGGTGTTTTTTTTCTTTTGAATTTGAAGTCTGTCTCAAAATTTGATTTTGAAGCTGAATGGATGTTTTACCAACAAATGTGAGATATGCCCTGGGCTAACTCCTCTCAGAGAGGTCGGATCCGAAAAACAAGTGGTTTTTTGGATTCCCCATCCCAGGAGAATCTGAATATACATTTGCTTTTTGAGTTTGAATTCTATCTCAAAATTTGACTTTTGATGATGAATTGGATGTTTACCAACAAATGCGATATACGCTCTGGAACAACTCCTCAGAGAAGGTGTGGGATTCGGAAAAAAAGTGGTTTTTCAGCTTCCCCACCCCAGGGAACCTGAATATATGTTTTCTTTTTGAATTTGAATTCTGTCTCAAAATTTGAATTTTGAAGCTGAATTGGAGGTTTACCAACAAATGTGAGATATGCCCTGGGCTAACTCCTCTGAGAGAGGTCGGATCCGAAAAACAAGTGGTTTTTCGGATTCCCCATCCCAGGAGAATCTGAATATATGTTTTCTTTTTGAATTTGAATTCTGTCTCAAAATTTGACTTTTGATGCTGAATTGGATGTTTACCAACAAATGTGAGATACGCTGTGGGATAACTCCTCAGGGAGAGGTCGAATCCGGAAAACAAGTGGTTTTTCGGCTTCCCCACCCCAGGGAACCTGAATAAATGTTCGCTTTTTGAATTTGAATTCTGTCTCAAAATTTGAATTTTGAAGTTGAATTGGATTTTTACCAACAAATGTGAGATGCGCCGTGGGCTAATTCCACAGAGAAGGTGTGGGATTCGGAAAACAAGTGGTTTTTCAGCTTCCCCACCCCAGGGGAACCTGAATAGATGTTTTCTTTTTGAATATGAATTCTGTCTCAAAATTTGAATACCAACAAATGTGAGATATGCCCTGGGCTAACTCCTCTGAGAGAGGTCGGATCCGGAAAACAATTGGTTTTTCAGATTCCCCATCGCAGGGGAACCTGAATATACATTTGCTTTTTGAGTTTGAATTCTGTCTCAAAATTTGACTTTTGAGGCTGAATGGGATGTTTACCAACAAATGCGATATACGCTCTGGGACAACTCCTCAGGGAGAGGTTGGATCCGGAAAACAAGTGGTTTTTCAGATTCCCCGTCCTAGGGGAACCTGAATATACATTTGCTTTTTGAATTTGAATTCTGTCTGAAAATTTGACTTTTGAGGCTGAATTGGATGTTTACCAACAAATGTGAGATACGTTCTGGGATAACTCCTCAGGGAGAGGTCGGATCCGGAAAACAAGTGGTTTTTCTGCTTCCCCACCCCAGGGAACCTGAATAAATGTTAGCTTTTTGAATTTGATTTCTGTCTCAAAATTTGACTTTTGAGGATGAATTGGATGTTTACCAACAAATGTGAGATATGCCCTGGGCTAACTCCTCTGAGAGAGGTCGGATCCGAAAAACAAGTGGTTTTTCGGATTCCCCATCCCAGGAGAATCTGAATATACATTTGCTTTTTGAGTTTGAATTCTGTCTCAAAATTTGACTTTTGATGATGAATTGGATGTTTACCAACAAATGTGAGATATGCTCTGGGATAACTCCTCAGGGAGAGGTCGGATCCGGAAAACAAGTGGTTTTTTAGCTTCCCCACCCCAGGGAACCTGAATAAATGTTTGCTTTTTGAATTTGAATTCTGTCTCAAAATTTGAATTTTGAAGCTGAATTGGATTTTTACCAACAAATGTGAGATGCACCGTGGGCTAATTCCACAGAGAAGGTGTGGGATTCGGAAAACAAGTGGTTTTTCGGATTCCCCATCCCAGGAGAATCTGAATATATGTTTTCTTTTTTATTTTGAATTCTGTCTCAAAATTTGACTTGTGATGCTGAATTGGATGTTTACCAACAAATGCGATATACGCTCTGGGATAACTCCTCAGGGAGAGGTCGGATCCCGAAAAAAAGTGGTTTTTCGGCTTCCACACCCCAGGGAACCTGAATAAATGTTTCCTTTTTGAATTTGATTTCTGTCTCCAAATTTGACTTTTGATGCTGAATTGGATGTTTACCAACAAATGTGAGATATGTCCTGGGCTAACTCCTCTAAGAGAGGTCGGATCCGAAAAACAAGTGGTTTTTCGGATTCCCCATCCCAGGAGAATCTGAATATATGTTTTCTTTTTGAATTTGAATTCTGTCTCAAAATTTGACTTTTGAGGCTGAATTGGATTTTTACCAACAAATGCGATATACGCTCTAGGCCAATTCCTCAGGGAGAGGTTGGATCCGGAAAACAAGTGGTTTTTCAGATTACCCATCCAAGGGGAACCTGAATATACATTGGCTTTTTGAATTTGAATTCTGTCTCAAAATTTGACTTTTGAGGCTGAATTGGATTTTTACCAACAAATGTGAGATATGCTCTAGGATAACTCCTCAATGAGAGGTCAGATACGGAAAACAAGTGGTTTTTCGGCTTCCCCACCCCAGGGAACCTGAATAAATGTTTGCTTTTTGAATTTGAATTCTGTCTCAAAATTTGAATTTTGAAGCTGAATTGGATTTTTACAAACAAATGTGAGATGCGCCGTGGGCTAATTCCACAGAGAAGGTGTGGGATTCGGAAAACAAGTTGTTTTTAGCTTCCCCACCCCAGGGGAACCTGAATATATGTTTTCTTTTTGAATATGAATTCTGTCTCAAAATTTGAATTTTGAAGTTGAATTGGATGTTTACCAACAAATGTGAGATATGCCCTGGGCTAACTCCTCTGAGAGAGGTCAGATCCGAAAAACAAATGGTTTTTCGGATTCCCCATCCCAGGAGAATCTGAATATATGCTTTCTTTTTGAATTTGAATTCTGTCTAAAAATTTGACTTTTGAGGATGAATTGGATTTTTACCAACAAATGCGATATACTCTCTGGGACAACTCCTCAGGGAGAGGTCGGATCCGGAAAACAAGTGGTTTTTCGGCTTCCCCACCCCAGGGAACCTGAATAAATGTTAGCTTTTTGAATTTGAATTCTGTCTCAAAATTTGAATTTTGAAGCTGAATTGGATTTTTACCAACAAATGTGACATGCGCCATGGGCTAATTCCACAGAGAAGGTGTGGGATTCGGAAAACAAGTGGTTTTTCGTATTCCCCATCCAAGGAGAATCTGAATATACATTTGCTTTTTGAATTTGAATTCTGTCTCAAAATTTGACTTTTGAGGCTGAATGGGATTTTTACCAACAAATGCGATATACGCTCTGGGACAACTCCTCAGGGAGAGGTTGGATCCGGAAAACAAGTGGTTTTTCTGATTCCCCGTCCTAGGGGAACCTGAATATACATTTGCTTTTTGAATTTGAATTCTGTCTCAAAATTTGACTTTTGATGCTGAATTGGATTTTTACCAACAAATGCAATATACACTCTGGGACAACTCCTCAGGGAGAGGTTGGATCCGGAAAACTAGTGGTTTTTCAGATTCCCCATCCCAGGGGAACCTGAATATACATTTGCTTTTTGAATTTGAATTCTGTCTCAAAATTTGAATTTTGAAGCTGAATCGGATGTTTACCAACAAATATGAGATATACCCTGGGCTAACTCCTCTGAGATAGGTCTGATCCGAAAAACAAGTGGTTTTTCGGATTCCCCATCCCAGGAGAATCTGAATATATGTTTTCTTTTTGCATTTGAATTCTGTCTCAAAATTTGACTTTTGAGGCTGAATTGGATTTTTACCAACAAATGCGATATACGCTCTAGGACAACTCCTCAGGGAGAGGTTGGATCCGGAAAACAAGTGGTTTTTCAGATTACCCATCCCAGGGGAACCTGAATATACATTGGCTTTTTGAATTTGAATTCTGTCTCAAAATTTGACTTTTGAGGCTGAATTGGATTTTTACCAACAAATGTGAGATACGCTCTAGGATAACTCCTCAATGAGAGGTCAGATACGGAAAACAAGTGGTTTTTCTGCTTCCCCACCCCAGGGAACCTGAATAAATGTTTGCTTTTTGAATTTGAATTCTGTCTCAAAATTTGAATTTGAAGCGACATTGGACATTTTTACAAAAACAAATGTGAGATGCGAGTGGGAATTCCACCGAGAAAGGTGTGGGATCCGGAAAACAAGTTGTTTTTAGCTTCCCCACCCCAGGGGAACCTGAATATATGTTTTCTTTTTGAATATGAATTCTGTCTCAAAATTTGAATTTTGAAGTTGAATTGGATGTTTACCAACAAATGTGAGATATGCCCTGGGCTAACTCCTCTGAGAGAGGTCAGATCCGAAAAACAAATGGTTTTTCGGATTCCCCATCCCAGGAGAATCTGAATATATGCTTTCTTTTGAATTTGAATTCTGTTAAAAATTTGACTTATTGAGGAGGAATTGGATTTTTACAAAAAAATGCAAGACAATATATCTCTGGGGACAACTACTCAGGAGAGGTGGATCCGGGAAAACAAGTGGTTATCGGCTTCCCCCACCCCAGGGAACCTGAATAAAGGTTAGATTTTTGAATTGAATTCTGTCTCAAATTTGAATTTTGAAGTGAATGGATTTTTTACACAAATGGACATGCGCCATGAGCTGAATTCCACAGAGAAGGTGATGGATTCGGAAAACAAGTGGTTTTTCCGGCTTACACCCCAGGGGAACCTGAATATGTGTTTTCTTCTTGAATTTGAATTCTGTCTCAAAATTTGAATTTTGAAGCTGAATTGGATGTTTACCAACAAATGAGAGATATGCTCGGGGCTAACTACTCTGAGAGAGGTCGGATCCGAAAAACAAGTGGTTTTTCGGATTCCCCATCCCAGGAGAATCTGAATATACATTTGATTTTGAATTTGAATTCTGTCTCAAAATTTGACTTTTGAGGCTGAATTGGATTTTTACCAACAAATGCAATATACACTCTGGGACAACTCCTCAGGGAGAGGTTGGATCCGGAAAACAAGTGGTTTTTCAGATTCCCCATCCCAGGGGAACCTGAATATACATTTGCTTTTTGAATTTGAATTCTGTCTCAAAATTTGAATTTTGAAGCTGAATCGGATGTTTACCAACAAATATGAGATATATCCTGGGCTAACTCCTCTGAGATAGGTCTGATCCGAAAAACAAGTGGTTTTTCGGATTCCCCATCCCAGGAGAATCTGAATATATGTTTTCTTTTTGAATTTGAATTCTGTCTCAAAATTTGACTTTTGAGGCTGAATTGGATTTTTACCAACAAATGCGATATACGCTCTAGGCCAATTCCTCAGGGAGAGGTTGGATCCGGAAAACAAGTGGTTTTTCAGATTACCCATCCAAGGGGAACCTGAATATACATTGGCTTTTTGAATTTGAATTCTGTCTCAAAATTTGACTTTTGAGGCTGAATTGGATTTTTACCAACAAATGTGAGATACGCTCTAGCATAACTCCTCAATGAGAGGTCAGATACGGAAAACAAGTGGTTTTTCGGCTTCCCCACCCCAGGGAACCTGAATAAATGTTTGCTTTTTGAATTTGAATTCTGTCTAAAAATTTGACTTTTGAGGATGAATTGGATTTTTACCAACAAATGCGATATACTCTCTGGGACAACTCCTCAGGGAGAGGTCGGATCCGGAAAACAAGTGGTTTATCGGCTTCCCCACCCCAGGGAACCTGAATAAATGTTAGCTTTTTGAATTTGAATTCTGTCTCAAAATTTGAATTTTGAAGCTGAATTGGATTTTTACAAACAAATGTGAGATGCGCCGTGGGCTAATTCCACAGAGAAGGTGTGGGATTCGGAAAACAAGTTGTTTTTAGCTTCCCCACCCCAGGGGAACCTGAATATATGTTTTCTTTTTGAATATGAATTCTGTCTCAAAATTTGAATTTTGAAGTTGAATTGGATGTTTACCAACAAATGGGAGATATGCCCTGGGCTAACTCCTCTGAGAGAGGTCAGATCCGAAAAACAAATGGTTTTTCGGATTCCCCATCCCAGGAGATTCTGAATATATGCTTTCTTTTTGAATTTGAATTCTGTCTAAAAATTTGACTTTTCAGGATGAATTGGATTTTTACCAACAAATGCGATATACGCTCTGGGACAACTCCTCAGGGAGAGGTCGGATCCGGAAAACAAGTGGTTTATCGGCTTCCCCACCCCAGGGAACCTGAATAAATGTTTTCTTTTTGAATTTGAATTCTGTCTCAAAATTTGAATTTTGAAGCTGAATTGGATGTTTACCAACAAATGAGAGATATGCTCGGTGCTAACTACTCTGAGAGAGGTCGGATCCGTAAAACAAGTGGTTTTTCGGATTCCCCATCCCAGGAGAATCTGAATATACATTTGCTTTTTGAATTTGAATTCTGTCTCAAAATTTGACTTTTGAGGCTGAATTGGATTTTTTCCAACAAATGTGAGATGCGCCGTGGGCTACGTCCACAGAGAAGGTGTGGGGATTTTGGAAACAAGTGGTTTTTTTCTTCAGCTTCCCCCACCCCAGGGAACCTGAATATATGTTTTCCACCTTATTTGACATTTGAATCCCAAAAACCCTGGCTCAAAATTTGACTTTTGAGGCTGATATTGGATGTTACTACCAACAATGTAGAGATTGGCCCTGGGCTAGCCTCCTCTGAGTAGAGGTCGATGGCCGAAAAACAAGTGGTTTTATTTCCGTATTCCCCATACCAAGGAGGAATCTGAATATACATTTGCTTTTTGAATTTGAGAATTCTTGTCTCAAAATTTGTCCTTTTGAGGCTAATGGGATTTGTCAACCCAACAAATGCGATATACGCCTCTGGGACAACTCCTCAGGGAGAGGTTGGATCCGGAAAACAAGTGGTTTTTCAGATTCCCCGTCCTAGGGGAACCTGAATATACATTTGCTTTTTGAATTTGAATTCTGTCTCAAAATTTGACTTTTGATGCTGAATTCGATGTTTACCAACAAATGTGAGATACGCTCTGGGATAACTCCTCAGGGAGAGGTCGGATCCGGAAAACAAGTGGTTTTTCAGCTTCCCCACCCCAGGGAACCTGAATAAATGTTTGCTTTTTGAATTTGAATTCTATCTCAAAATTTGACTTTTGAGGCTGAATGGGATGTTTACCAACAAATGCGATATACGCTCTGGGACAACTCCTCAGGGAGAGGTTGGATCTGGAAAACAAGTGGTTTTTCAGATTCCCCATCCCAGGGGAACCTGAATATACATTTGCTTTTTGAATTTGAATTCTGTCTCAAAATTTGAATTTTGAAGCTGAATTGGATTTTTACCAACAAATGTGAGATGCACCGTGGGCTAATTCCACAGAGAAGGTGTGGGATTCGGAAAACAAGTGGTTTTTCAGCTTCCCCACCCCAGGGGAACCTGAATATATGTTTTCTTTTTGAATATGAATTCTGTCTCAAAATTTGAATTTTGAAGCTGAATTGGATGTTTACCAACAAATGTGAAATATGCCCTGGGCTAACTCCTCTGAGAGAGGTCGGATCCGAAAAACAAGTGGTTTTTCGGATTCCCCATCCCAGGAGAATCTGAATATATGTTTTCTTTTTTAATTTGAATTCTGTCTCAAAATTTGACTTTTGATGCTGAATTGGATGTTTACCAACAAATGCGATATACGCTCTGGGATAACTCCTCAGGGAGAGGTCGGATCCCGAAAAAAAGTGGTTTTTCGGCTTCCACACCCCAGGGAACCTGAATAAATGTTTCCTTTTTGAATTTGATTTCTGTCTCAAAATTTGACTTTTGATGCTGAATTGGATGTTTACCAACAAATGTGAGATATGTCCTGGGCTAACTCCTCTAAGAGAGGATCGATCGAAAAAAACAAGTGGTTTTCTTCGGAATTCCTCCCCACCCCAGGGAACCTGAATAAATGTTTGCTTTTTGAATTTGAATTCTGTCTCAAAATTTGAATTTTGAAGCTGAATTGGATTTTTACCAACAAATGTGAGATGCGCCGTGGGCTAATTCCTCTGAGAGAGGTCAGATCCGAAAAACAAATGGTTTTTCGGATTCCCCATCCCAGGAGAATCTGAATATATGCTTTCTTTTTGAATTTGAATTCTGTCTAAAAATTTGACTTTTGAGGATGAATTGGATTCTTACCAACAAATGCGATATACGCTCTGGGACAACTCCTCAGGGAGAGGTCGGATCCGGAAAACAAGTGGTTTTTCGGCTTCCCCACCCCAGGGAACCTGAATAAATGTTAGCTTTTTGAATTTGAATTCTGTCTCAAAATTTGAAATTTGAAGCTGAATTGGATTTTTACCAACAAATGTGACATGCGCCATGGGCTAATTCCACAGAGAAGGTGTGGGATTCGGAAAACAAGTGGTTTTTCAGCTTCCCCACCCCAGGGGAACCTGAATATGTCTTTTCTTTTTGAATTTTGAATCTGGGCCTCAACATTTGAATTTTGAAGAACTGAATTGGGGGATGTTTCCAACAAAGGGAGATATCTCGGATGCTAACTACTCTGAGGAGGTCGGATCAGTAAAAGCAGTGTTTTTCGGATATGCCCATCCCAGGAGAAATCTGAAATATACATTTGGCTTTTGTGAAATTTGAATTCTGTCCTCAAAATTTGACGGGGTTTTGGAGGCTGAATTGGATTTTTCCAACAATGTGAATTGCGCCGTGGGGCTAAGTCCACAGAGAAGGTTGGTGGGATTCGGGAAAACAAGGTTTTTCATTTTTCGCTTCCACCCACCCCAGGGGAAACCCGGAATATATGTTTTTTTCTTTTTGAATTTGAATTCTGTCTCAAAATTTGAATTTTGAAGCTGAATTGGATGTTTACCAACAAATGTGAGATATGCCCTGGGCTAACTCCTCTGAGAGAGGTCGGATCCGAAAAACAAGTGGTTTTTCGTATTCCCCATCCAAGGAGAATCTGAATATACATTTGCTTTTTGAATTTGAATTCTGTCTCAAAATTTGACTTTTGAGGCTAAATGGGATTTTTACCAACAAATGCGATATACGCTCTGGGACAACTCCTCAGGGAGAGGTTGGATCCGAAAAACAAGTGGTTTTTTGGATTCCCCATCCCAGGAGAATCTGAATATATGTTTTCTTTTTGAATTTGAATTCTGTCTCAAAATTTGACTTTTGAAGCTGAATTGGATTTTTACCAACAAATGTGAGATTCGCCGTGGGCTAATTAAACAGAGAAGGGGTGGGATTCGGAAAACAAATTGTTTTTCAGCTTCCCCACCCCAGGGGAACCAGAATATATGTTTTCTTTTTGAATTTGAATTCTGTCTCAAAATTTGACTTTTGAGGCTGAATTGGATGTTTACCAACAAATGCGATATACGCTCTGGGATAACTCCTCAGGGAGAGGTCGGATCCGGAAAACAAGTGGTTTTTCTGCTTCCCCACCCCAGGGAACCTGAATAAATGTTTGCTTTTTGAATTTGATTTCTGTCTCAAAATTTGACTTTTGAGGCTGAATTGGATGTTTACCAACAAATGTGAGATATGTCCTGAGCTAACTCCTCTAAGAGAGGTCGGATCCGAAAAACAAGTGGTTTTTCGGATTCCCCATCCCAGGAGAATCTGAATATATGTTTTCTTTTTGAATTTGAATTCTGTCTCAAAATTTGACTTTTGAGGCTGAATGGGATGTTTACCAACAAATGCGATATACGCTCTGGGACAACTCTTCAGGGAGAGGTTGGATCCGGAAAACAAGTGGTTCTCCAGATTCCCCATCCCAGGGGAACCTGAATATACATTGGCTTTTTGAATTTGAATTCTTTCTAAAAATTTGACTTTTGAGGCTGAATTGGATTTTTACCAACAAATGTGAGATGCGCCGTGGGCTAATTCCACAGAGAAGGTGTGGGATTCGGAAAACAAGTTGTTTTTAGCTTCCCCACCCCAGGGGAACCTGAATATATGTTTTCTTTTTGAATATGAATTCTGTCTCAAAATTTGAATTTTGAAATTGAATTGGATGTTTACCAACAAATGGGAGATATGCCCTGGGCTAACTCCTCTGAGAGAGGTCAGATCCGAAAAACAAATGGTTTTTCGGATTCCCCATCCCAGGAGAATCTGAATATATGCTTTCTTTTTGAATTTGAATTCTGTCTAAAAATTTGACTTTTGAGGATGAATTGGATTTTTACCAACAAATGCGATATACGCTCTGGGACAACTCCTCAGGGAGAGGTCGGATCCGGAAAACAAGTGGTTTATCGGCTTCCCCACCCCAGGGAACCTGAATAAATGTTAGCTTTTTGAATTTGAATTCTGTCTCAAAATTTGAATTTTGAAGCTGAATTGGATTTTTACCAACAAATGTGACATGCGCCATGAGCTAATTCCACAGAGAAGGTGTGGGATTCGGAAAACAAGTGGTTTTTCAGCTTCCCCACCCCAGGGGAACCTGAATATGTATTTTCTTTTTGAATTTGAATTCTGTCTCAAAATTTGAATTTTGAAGCTGAATTGGATGTTTACCAACAAATGAGAGATATGCTCGGTGCTAACTACTCTGAGAGAGGTCGGATCCGTAAAACAAGTGGTTTTTCGGATTCCCCATCCCAGGAGAATCTGAATATACATTTGCTTTTTGAATTTGAATTCTGTCTCAAAATTTGACTTTTGAGGCTAAATGGGATTTTTACCAACAAATGCGATATACGCTCTGGGACAACTCCTCAGGGAGAGGTTGGATCCGAAAAACAAGTGGTTTTTTGGATTCCCCATCCCAGGAGAATCTGAATATACATTTGCTTTTTGAATTTGAATTCTGTCTCAAAATTTGACTTTTGATGCTGAATTGGATGTTTACCAACAAATGTGAGATATGCCCTGGGCTAACTCCTCTGAGAGAGGTCGGATCCGAAAAACAAGTGGTTTTTCAGCTTCCCCACCCCAGGGGAACCAGAATATATGTTTTCTTTTTGAATTTGAATTCTGTCTCAAAGTTTGACTTTTGAGGCTGAATTGGATGTTTACCAACAAATGTGAGATATGTTCTGGGATAACTCCTCAGGGAGAGGTCGGATCCGGAAAACAAGTGGTTTTTCTGCTTCCCCACCACAGGGAACCTGAATAAATGTTTGCTTTTTGAATTTGATTTCTGTCTCAAAATTTGACTTTTGAGGCTGAATTGGATGTTTACCAACAAATGTGAGATATGCCCTGGGCTAACTCCTCTAAGAGAGGTCGTATCCGAAAAACAAGTGGTTTTTCGGATTCCCCATCCCAGGAGAATCTGAATATATGTTTTCTTTTTGAATTTGAATTCTGTCTCAAAATTTGACTTTTGAGGCTGAATGGGATGTTTACCAACAAATTTGAGATGCGCCGTGGTCTAATTCCACAGAGTAATGTGGTGATTCAGAAAACAGTTGTTTTTTTAGCTTCCCCACCCCAGGGAACCTTAACTAGATGTTTTTCTTTTTGATAGAATTCTGTCTCAAAATTTGAATTTGTGAAGTTTTAATGGATGTTTACCAACAAATGTGAGAGATATGCCTGGGCTAACTCCTCAGAGAGTTGTGGGATTCGAAACAAGTGTTTTTTCCAGCTTCCCCACCCCAGGGGAACCTGAATATATTTTCTTTTTGGATTTTAATTCTGTCTCAAAATTTGAAACTTTTGAAGTTGATATTGGCTGTTTACCAGCAAATGGAGATGCCCCTGGGCTAACATCCTCTGAGAGAGGTCAGATCCGAGAAAAAAACAACTGGTTTTTTCGGATTCCCCTCCCAGGGAATCTGAATATATGCTTTTCTTTTTTGGAAATTTTGAATTCTGTCTAAAAATTTGACTTTTGAGGATGAATTGGATTCTTACCAACAAATGCGATATACGCTCTGGGACAACTCCTCAGGGAGAGGTCGGATCCGGAAAACAAGTGGTTTTTCGGCTTCCCCACCCCAGGGAACCTGAATAAATGTTAGCTTTTTGAATTTGAATTCTGTCTCAAAATTTGAAATTTGAAGCTGAATTGGATTTTTACCAACAAATGTGACATGCGCCATGGGCTAATTCCACAGAGAAGGTGTGGGATTCGGAAAACAAGTGGTTTTTCAGCTTCCCCACCCCAGGGGAACCTGAATATATGTTTTCTTTTTGAATTTAAATTCTGTCTCAAAATTTGACTTTTGAGGCTGAATTGGATGTTTACCAACAAATGTGAGATATACCCTGGGCTAGCTCCTCTGAGAGAGGTCTGATCCGAAAAACAAGTGGTTTTTCGGATTCCCCATCCCAGGAGAATCTGAATATATGTTTTCTTTTTGAATTTGAATTCTGTCTCAAAATTTGACTTTTGAGGCTGAATTGGATTTTTACCAACAAATGCAATATACACTCTGGGACAACTCCTCAGGGAGAGGTTGGATCCGGAAAACAAGTGGTTTTTCAGATTCCCCATCCCAGGGGAACCTGAATATACATTTGCTTTTTGAATTTGAATTCTGTCTCAAAATTTGAATTTTGAAGCTGAATCGGATGTTTACCAACAAATATGAGATATACCCTGGGCTAACTCCTCTGAGATAGGTCTGATCCGAAAAACAAGTGGTTTTTCGGATTCCCCATCCCAGGAGAATCTGAATATATGTTTTCTTTTTGAATTTGAATTCTGTCTCAAAATTTGACTTTTGAGGCTGAATTGGATTTTTACCAACAAATGCGATATACGCCATCGACGGCAATTCCTCAGGGAGAGGTTGGATCCGGAAACAAGTGTTTTTCAATTACCCATCCAAGGGGAACCTGAATATACATTGGCTTTTTGAATTTGAATTCTGTCTCAAAATTTGACTTTTGAGGCTGAATTGGATTTTTACCAACAAATGTGAGATACGCTCTAGCATAACTCCT
Organism: Azemiops feae; assembly: GCA_023970755.1. NCBI lineage: Eukaryota > Metazoa > Chordata > Lepidosauria > Squamata > Viperidae > Azemiops > Azemiops feae. Next base: position 18,004 of record JALGBA010001152.1, read on the forward strand.
CAATAAGAGGTCAGATACGGAAAACAAGTGGTTTTTCGGCTTCCCCACCCCAGGGAACCTGAATAAATGTTTGCTTTTTGAATTTGAATTCTGTCTCAAAATTTGAATTTTGAAGCTGAATTGGATTTTTACAAACAAATGTGAGATGCGCCGTGGGCTAATTCCACAGAGAAGGTGTGGGATTCGGAAAACAAGTTGTTTTTCGGATTCCCCATCCCAGGAGAATCTGAATATATGTTTTCTTTTTGAATTTGAATTCTGTCTCAAAATTTGAATTTTGAAGCTGAATTGGACGTTTACCAACAAATGTGAGATATGCCCAGGGCTAACTACTCTGAGAGAGGTCGGATCCGAAAAACAAGTGGTTTTTCATATTCCCCATCCAAGGAGAATCTAAATATATACATTTGCTTTTTGAATTTGAATTCTGTCTCAAAATTTGACTTTTGAGGCTGAATTGGATTTTTACCAACAAATGCGATATACGCTCTGGGACAACTCCTCAGGGAGAGGTCGGATCCGGAAAACAAGTGGTTTTTCGGCTTCCCCACCCCAGGGAACCTGAATAAATGTTAGCTTTTTGAATTTGAATTCTGTCTCAAAATTTGAAATTTGAAGCTGAATTGGATTTTTACCAACAAATGTGACATGCGCCATGGGCTAATTCCACAGAGAAGGTGTGGGATTCGGAAAACAAGTGGTTTTTCAGCTTCCCCACCCCAGGGGAACCTGAATATGTGTTTTCTTTTTGAATTTGAATTCTGTCTCAAAATTTGAATTTTGAAGCTGAATTGGATGTTTACCAACAAATGCGATATACGCTCTGGGACAACTCCTCAGGGAGAGGTTGGATCCGGAAAACAAGTGGTTTTTCAGATTCCCCATCCCAGGGGAACCTGAATATACATTTGCTTTTTGAATTTGATTTCTGTCTCAAAATTTGAATTTTGAAGCTGAATCGGATGTTTACCAACAAATATGAGATATACCCTGGGCTAACTCCTCTGAGAGAGGTCTGATCCGAAAAACAAGTGGTTTTTCGGATTCCCCATCCCAGGAGAATCTGAATATATGTTTTCTTTTTGAATTTGAATTCTGTCTCAAAATTTGACTTTGGAGGCTGAATTGGATTTTTACCAACAAATGCGATATACGCTCTAGGACAACTCCTCAGGGAGAGGTTGGATCCGGAAAACAAGTGGTTTTTCAGATTACCCATCCCAGGGGAACCTGAATATACATTGGCTTTTTGAATTTGAATTCTGTCTCAAAATTTGACTTTTGAGGCTGAATTGGATTTTTACCAACAAATGTGAGATACGCTCTAGCATAACTCCTCAATGAGAGGTCAGATACGGAAAACAAGTGGTTTTTCGGCTTCCCCACCCCAGGGAACCTTAATAAATGTTTGCTTTTTGAATTTGAATTCTGTCTCAAAATTTGAATTTTGAAGCTGAATTGGATTTTTACAAACAAATGTGAGATGCGCCGTGGGCTAATTCCACAGAGAAGGTGTGGGATTCGGAAAACAAGTTGTTTTTAGCTTCCCCACCCCAGGGGAACCTGAATATATGTTTTCTTTTTGAATATGAATTCTGTCTCAAAATTTGAATTTTGAAGTTGAATTGGATGTTTACCAACAAATGTGAGATATGCCCTGGGCTAACTCCTCTGAGAGAGGTCAGATCCGAAAAACAAATGGTTTTTCGGATTCCCCATCCCAGGAGAATCTGAATATATGCTTTCTTTTTGAATTTGAATTCTGTCTCAAAATTTGACTTTGGAGGCTGAATTGGATTTTTACCAACAAATGCGATATACGCTCTAGGACAACTCCTCAGGGAGAGGTTGGATCCGGAAAACAAGTGGTTTTTCAGATTACCCATCCCAGGGGAACCTGAATATACATTGGCTTTTTGAATTTGAATTCTGTCTCAAAATTTGACTTTTGAGGCTGAATTGGATTTTTACCAACAAATGTGAGATACGCTCTAGGATAACTCCTCAATGAGAGGTCAGATACGGAAAACAAGTGGTTTTTCGGCTTCCCCACCCCAGGGAACCTGAATAAATGTTTGCTTTTTGAATTTGAATTCTGTCTCAAAATTTGAATTTTGAAGCTGAATTGGATTTTTACCAACAAATGTGAGATGCGCCGTGGGCTAATTCCACAGAGAAGATGTGGGATTCGGAAAACAAGTGGTTTTTCAGCTTCCCCACCCCAGGGGAACCTGAATATATGTTTTCTTTTTGAATTTGAATTCTGTCTCAAAATTTGAATTTTGAAGCTGAATTGGATGTTTACCAACAAATGTGAGATATGCCCTGGGCTAACTCCTCTGAGAGAGGTCAGATCCGAAAAACAAATGGTTTTTCGGATTCCCCATCCCAGGAGAATCTGAATATATGCTTTCTTTTTGAATTTGAATTCTGTCTAAAAATTTGACTTTTGAGGATGAATTGGATTTTTACCAACAAATGCGATATACTCTCTGGGACAACTCCTCAGGGAGAGGTCGGATCCGGAAAACAAGTGGTTTATCGGCTTCCCCACCCCAGGGAACCTGAATAAATGTTAGCTTTTTGAATTTGAATTCTGTCTCAAAATTTGAATTTTGAAGCTGAATTGGATTTTTACCAACAAATGTGACATGCGCCATGAGCTAATTCCACAGAGAAGGTGTGGGATTCGGAAAACAAGTGGTTTTTCAGCTTCCCCACCCCAGGGGAACCTGAATATGTGTTTTCTTCTTGAATTTGAATTCTGTCTCAAAATTTGAATTTTGAAGCTGAATTGGATGTTTACCAACAAATGAGAGATATGCTCGGGGCTAACTACTCTGAGAGAGGTCGGATCCGAAAAACAAGTGGTTATTCGGATTCCCCATCCCAGGAGAATCTGAATATACATTTGCTTTTTGAATTTGAATTCTGTCTCAAAATTTGACTTTTGAGGCTGAATTGGATTTTTACCAACAAATGCGATATACGCTCTGGGACAACTCCTCAGGGAGAGGTCGGATCCGGAAAACAAGTGGTTTTTCGGCTTCCCCACCCCAGGGAACCTGAATAAATGTTAGCTTTTTGAATTTGAATTCTGTCTCAAAATTTGAAATTTGAAGCTGAATTGGATTTTTACCAACAAATGTGACATGCGCCATGGGCTAATTCCACAGAGAAGGTGTGGGATTCGGAAAACAAGTGGTTTTTCAGCTTCCCCACCCCAGGAGAACCTGAATATGTGTTTTCTGTTTGAATTTGAATTCTGTCTCAAAATTTGAATTTTGAAGCTGAATTGGATGTTTACCAACAAATGAGAGATATGCTCGGGGCTAACTACTCTGAGAGAGGTCGGATCCGAAAAACAAGTGGTTATTCGGATTCCCCATCCCAGGAGAATCTGAATATACATTTGCTTTTTGAATTTGAATTCTGTCTCAAAATTTGACTTTTGAGGCTGAATTGGATTTTTACCAACAAATGTGAGATGCGCTGTGGGCTAATTCCACAGAGAAGGTGTGGTATTCGGAAAACAAGTGTTTTTTCAGCTTCCCCACCCCAGGGGAACCTGAATATATGTTTTCTTTTTGAATTTGAATTCTGTCTCAAAATTTGACTTTTGAGGCTGAATTGGATGTTTACCAACAAATGAGAGATATGCTCGGGGCTAACTACTCTGAGAGAGGTCGGATCCGAAAAACAAGTGATTTTTCGGATTCCCCATCCCAGGAGAATCTGAATATACATTTGCTTTTTGAATTTTAATTCTGTCTCAAAATTTGAATTTTGAAGCTGAATCGGATGTTTACCAACAAATATGAGATATACCCTGGGCTAACTCCTCTGAGAGAGGTCTGATCCGAAAAACAAGTGATTTTTCGGATTCCCCATCCCAGGAGAATCTGAATATATGCTTTCTTTTTGAATTTGAATTCTGTCTCAAAATTTGACTTTTGAGGCTGAATTGGATTTTTACCAACAAATGTGAGATACACTCTAGGATAACTCCTCAATGAGAGGTCAGATACCGAAAACAAGTGGTTTTTCGGCTTCGCCACCCCAGGGGAACCAGCATATATGTTTTCTTTTTTAATTTGAATTCTGTCTCAAAATTTGAATTTTGAAGCTGAATCGGATATTTACCAACAAATATGAGATATACCCTGGGCTAACTCCTCTGAGAGAGGTCTGATCCGAAAAACAAGTGGTTTTTCGGATTCCCCATCCCAGGAGAATCTGAATATATGCTTTCTTTTTGAATTTGAATTCTGTCTCAAAATTTGACTTTTGAGGCTGAATTGGATTTTTACCAACAAATGTGAGATACACTCTAGGATAACTCCTCAATGAGAGGTCAGATACCGAAAACAAGTGGTTTTTCGGCTTCGCCACCCCAGGGAACCTGAATAAATGTTTGCTTTTTGAATTTGAATTCTGTCTCAAAATTTGAATTTTGAAGCTGAATTGGATTTTTACCAACAAATGTGACATGCGCCATGGGCTAATTCCACAGAGAAGGTGTGGGATTCGGAAAACAAGTGGTTTTTCAGCTTCCCCACCCCAGGGGAACCTGAATATGTGTTTTCTTTTTGAATTTGAATTCTGTCTCAAAATTTGACTTTTGATGCTGAATTGGATGTTTACCAACAAATGCGATATACGCTCTGGGACAACTCCTCAGGGAGAGGTTGGATCCGGAAAACAAGTGGTTTTTCGGATTCCCCATCCCAGGAGAATCTGAATATATGCTTTCTTTTTGAATTTGAATTCTGTCTAAAAATTTGACTTTGGAGGCTGAATTGGATTTTTACCAACAAATGCGATATACGCTCTAGGACAACTCCTCAGGGAGAGGTTGGATCCGGAAAACAAGTGGTTTTTCAGATTACCCATCCCAGGGGAACCTGAATATACATAAGCTTTTTGAATTTGAATTCTGTCTCAAAATTTGAATTTTGAGGCTGAATCGGATTTTTACCAACAAATGTGAGATACGCTCTAGGATAACTCCTCAATGAGAGGTCAGATACGGAAAACAAGTGGTTTTTCGGCTTCCCCACCCCAGGGAACCTGAATATATGTTAGCTTTTTGAATTTGAATTCTGTCTCAAAATTTGAATTTTGAAGCTGAATTGGATGTTTACCAACAAATGTGAGATATGCCCTGGGCTAACTCCTCTGAGAGAGGTCAGATCCGAAAAACAAATGGTTTTTCGGATTCCCCATCCCAGGAGAATCTGAATATATGCTTTCTTTTTGAATTTGAATTCTGTCTAAAAATTTGACTTTTGAGGATGAATTGGATTTTTACCAACAAATGCGATATACTCTCTGGGACAACTCCTCAGGGAGAGGTCGGATCCGGAAAACAAGTGGTTTATCGGCTTCCCCACCCCAGGGAACCTGAATAAATGTTAGCTTTTTGAATTTGAATTCTGTCTCAAAATTTGAATTTTGAAGCTGAATTGGATTTTTACCAACAAATGTGACATGCGCCATGAGCTAATTCCACAGAGAAGGTGTGGGATTCGGAAAACAAGTGGTTTTTCAGCTTCCCCACCCCAGGGGAACCTGAATATGTGTTTTCTTCTTGAATTTGAATTCTGTCTCAAAATTTGAATTTTGAAGCTGAATTGGATGTTTACCAACAAATGAGAGATATGCTCGGGGCAACTACTCTGAGAGAGGTCGGATCCGAAAAACAAGTGGTTTTTCGGATTCCCCATCCCAGGAGAATCTGAATATACATTTGATTTTGAATTTGAATTCTGTCTCAAAATTTGACTTTTGAGGCTGAATTGGATTTTTACCAACAAATGCAATATACACTCTGGGACAACTCCTCAGGGAGAGGTCTGGATCCGGAAAACAAGTGGTTTTTCAGATTCCCCATCCCAGGGGAACCTGAATATACATTTGCTTTTTGAATTTGCATTCTGTCTCAAAATTTGAATTTTGAAGCTGAATCGGATGTTTACCAACAAATATGAGATATACCCTGGGCTAACTCCTCTGAGATAGGTCTGATCCGAAAAACAAGTGGTTTTTCGGATTCCCCATCCCAGGAGAATCTGAATATATCTTTTCTTTTTGAATTTGAATTCTGTCTCAAAATTTGACTTTTGAGGCTGAATTGGATTTTTACCAACAAATGCGATATACGCTCTAGGCCAATTCCTCAGGGAGAGGTTGGATCCGGAAAACAAGTGGTTTTTCAGATTACCCATCCAAGGGGAACCTGAATATACATTGGCTTTTTGAATTTGAATTCTGTCTCAAAATTTGACTTTTGAGGCTGAATTGGATTTTTACCAACAAATGTGAGATACGCTCTAGCATAACTCCTCAATGAGAGGTCAGATACGGAAAACAAGTGGTTTTTCGGCTTCCCCACCCCAGGGAACCTGAATAAATGTTTGCTTTTTGAATTTGAATTCTGTCTCAAAATTTGACTTTTGAGGCTGAATGGGATTTTTACCGACAAATGCGATATACGCTCTGGGACAACTCCTCAGGGAGAGGTTGGATCCGGAAAACAAGTGGTTTTCCAGATTCCCCATCCCAGGGGAACCTGAATATACATTGGCTTTTTGAATTTGAATTCTTTCTCAAAATTTGACTTTTGAGGCTGAATTGGATTTTTTTTTACAAACATGTGATAATGCGCCGTGGGCTATTCCACAAGAGAAGTGGGTGGGATTCAGAAACCCCAGTCGGTTGTTATTATTTAGCTTCCGCCCCCAAGGGGAACCTAATATATGTTTATATCTTTTTTGAATAATGAAATTCTTGTACTCAAAATTTGATTTTGAAGTGTTAAATTGGATGTTTACCAACACATGTGAGATCTGATTCTTGATGAGGATATGTGTGTCGTTGATTTATGGGCCAGACTCGGGACTAACTAGCCTCGTGAGAGGTCCAGATCCTTAAAAAACAAAATGGTTGTTTAAGTCTTCGTGGGATTCCCCCAATACCCCAGGCGAGAATCTGAATATATGCTTTCTTTTTGAATTTGAATTCTGTCTAAAAATTTGACTTTTGAGGATGAATTGGATTTTTACCAACAAATGCGATATACGCTCTCGGACAACTCCTCAGGGAGAGGTCGGATCCGGAAAACAAGTGGTTTATCGGCTTCCCCACCCCAGGGAACCTGAATAAATGTTAGCTTTTTGAATTTGAATTCTGTCTCAAAATTTGAATTTTGAAGCTGAATTGGATTTTTACCAACAAATGTGACATGCGCCATGAGCTAATTCCACAGAGAAGGTGTGGGATTCGGAAAACAAGTGGTTTTTCAGCTTCCCCACCCCAGGGGAACCTGAATATGTATTTTCTTTTTGAATTTGAATTCTGCCTCAAAATTTGAATTTTGAAGCTGAATTGGATGTTTACCAACAAATGAGAGATATGCTCGGTGCTAACTACTCTGAGAGAGGTCGGATCCGTAAAACAAGTGGTTTTTCGGATTCCCCATCCCAGGAGAATCTGAATATACATTTGCTTTTTGAATTTGAATTCTGTCTCAAAATTTGACTTTTGAGGCTGAATTGGATTTTTTCCAACAAATGTGAGATGCGCCGTGGGCTAAGTCCACAGAGAAGGTGTGGGATTCGGAAAACAAGTGGTTTTCCAGCTTCCCCACCCCAGGGGAACCTGAATATATGTTTTCTTTTTGAATTTGAATTCTGTCTCAAAATTTGACTTTTGAGGCTGAATTGGATGTTTACCAACAAATGTGAGATATGCCCTGGGCTAACTCCTCTCAGAGAGGTCGGATCCGAAAAACAAGTGGTTTTTTGGATTCCCCATCCCAGGAGAATCTGAATATACATTTGCTTTTTGAGTTTGAATTCTGTCTCAAAATTTGACTTTTGATGATGAATTGGATGTTTACCAACAAATGTGAGATATGCTCTGGGATAACTCCTCAGGGAGAGGTCGGATCCGGAAAACAAGTGGTTTTTTAGCTTCCCCACCCGAGGGAACCTGAATAAATGTTTGCTTTTTGAATTTGAATTCTGTCTCAAAATTTGAATTTTGAAGCTGAATTGGATTTTTACCAACAAATGTGAGATGCACCGTGGGCTAATTCCACAGAGAAGGTGTGGGATTCTGAAAACAAGTGGTTTTTCAGCTTCCCCACCCCAGGGGAACCTGAATATATGTTTTCTTTTTGAATATGAATTCTGTCTCAAAATTTGAATTTTGAAGCTGAATTGGATGTTTACCAACAAATGTGAGATATGCCCTGGGCTAACTCCTCTGAGAGAGGTCGGATCCGAAAAACAAGTGGTTTTTCGGATTCCCCATCCCAGGAGAATCTGAATATATGTTTTCTTTTTGAATATGAATTCTGTCTCAAAATTTGACTTTTGAGGATGAATTGGATGTTTACCAACAAATGTGAGATATGCCCTGGGCTAACTCCTCTCAGAGAGGTCGGATCCGAAAAACAAGTGGTTTTTTGGATTCCCCATCCCAGGAGAATCTGAATATACATTTGCTTTTTGAGTTTGAATTCTATCTCAAAATTTGACTTTTGATGATGAATTGGATGTTTACCAACAAATGCGATATACGCTCTGGAACAACTCCTCAGAGAAGGTGTGGGATTCGGAAAAAAAGTGGTTTTTCAGCTTCCCCACCCCAGGGAACCTGAATATATGTTTTCTTTTTGAATTTGAATTCTGTCTCAAAATTTGAATTTTGAAGCTGAATTGGAGGTTTACCAACAAATGTGAGATATGCCCTGGGCTAACTCCTCTGAGAGAGGTCGGATCCGAAAAACAAGTGGTTTTTCGGATTCCCCATCCCAGGAGAATCTGAATATATGTTTTCTTTTTGAATTTGAATTCTGTCTCAAAATTTGACTTTTGAGGCTGAATGGGACTTTTACCAACAAATGCAATATACACTCTGGGACAACTCCTCAGGGAGAGGTCGAATCCGGAAAACAAGTGGTTTTTCGGCTTCCCCACCCCAGGGAACCTGAATAAATGTTCGCTTTTTGAATTTGAATTCTGTCTCAAAATTTGAATTTTGAAGTTGAATTGGATTTTTACCAACAAATGTGAGATGCGCCGTGGGCTAATTCCACAGAGAAGGTGTGGGATTCGGAAAACAAGTGGTTTTTCAGCTTCCCCACCCCAGATGAACCTGAATAGATGTTTTCTTTTTGAATATGAATTCTGTCTCAAAATTTGAATACCAACAAATGTGAGATATGCCCTGGGCTAACTCCTCTGAGAGAGGTCGGATCCGGAAAACAATTGGTTTTTCAGATTACCCATCGCAGGGGAACCTGAATATACATTTGCTTTTTGAGTTTGAATTCTGTCTCAAAATTTGACTTTTGATGCTGAATTGGATGTTTACCAACAAATGCGATATACGCTCTGGGATAACTCCTCAGGGAGAGGTCAGATCCGAAAAACAAGTGGTTTTTCAGATTCCCCATCCCAGGAGAATCTGAATATACGTTTTCTTTTTGAATTTGAATTCTGTCTCAAAATTTGACTTTTGAGGCTGAATGGGATGTTTACCAACAAATGCGATATACGCTCTGGGACAACTCCTCAGGGAGAGGTTGGATCCGGAAAACAAGTGGTTTTTCAGATTCCCCATCCCAGGGGAACCTGAATATACATTTGCTTTTTGAATTTGAATTCTGTCTCAAAATTTGAATTTTGAAGCTGAATTGGATTTTTACCAACAAATGTGAGATGCGCCGTGGGATAATTCCACAGAGAAGGGGTGGGATTCGGAAAACAAGTTGTTTTTCAGCTTCCCCACCCCAGGGGAACCAGAATATATGTTTTCTTTTTGAATTTGAATTCTGTCTCAAAATTTGACTTTTGAGGCTGAATTGGATGTTTACCAACAAATGTGAGATACGCTCTGGGATAACTCCTCAGGGAGAGGTCGGATCCGGAAAACAAGTGGTTTTTCAGCTTCCCCACCCCAGGGAACCTGAATAAATGTTTGCTTTTTGAATTTGATTTCTGTCTCAAAATTTGACTTTTGAGGATGAATTGGATGTTTACCAACAAATGTGAGATATGCCCTGGGCTAACTCCTCTCAGAGAGGTCGGATCCGAAAAACAAGTGGTTTTTTGGATTCCCCATCCCAGGAGAATCTGAATATACATTTGCTTTTTGAGTTTGAATTCTGTCTCAAAATTTGACTTTTGATGCTGAATTGGATGTTTACCAACAAATGCGATATACGCTCTGGGATAACTCCTCAGGGAGAGGTCGGATCCCGAAAAAAAGTGGTTTTTCGGCTTCCACACCCCAGGGAACCTGAATAAATGTTTCCTTTTTGAATTTGATTTCTGTCTCCAAATTTGACTTTTGATGCTGAATTGGATGTTTACCAACAAATGTGAGATATGTCCTGGGCTAACTCCTCTAAGAGAGGTCGGATCCGAAAAACAAGTGGTTTTTCGGATTCCCC
>JALGBA010001153.1:0-105959 GCA_023970755.1 Azemiops feae
AGAGGAATTTTTCAATAACCACGGAGCTTTTTTGGAAAAAGGCGATCTCGAACCTAAGAAACAAGAGGAAGCGCCTAAACAAGTGGAGGAGGAAGAACTTAAAAAGACCTATCCAGAGGAAGGAGCAAGACCGAGAGAGCAGAGACAGATAACTTCCCCTAGAAGACTGAGGTCCAGATATAATTGAAGTCATTGAGGAGGTTGGAATCTTTTCAATAAATATAAATGGTTTGAATTATCCTTCAAAGAGGAGAAAAACTTTTACTAGACTATAAAAGTTAAAAATGGACATAATTTGTCTCCAAGAGACAAACATCAAGAGACAACATTCTAGAATCTTAGAACAACCAAAAATGAGTAAGCTTTACTTCTCCCTGGCACTTCAAAGGAAAAGAGGTATAGCTCTTTATATAAAAGAAAAGATGAACCCAACATATGTTTATGTAGATGAAGAAGGGAGAATATTAATGGTGGAAATTATGTTGAATCAAAAACAGATATTGATGGTCGCACCTAATGATAAGCAAGACCAGTTTTATCATCAATTACACAATAAAATAGTGGACTTAAACTACCAAAACCTTTGTATACTGGGAGACTTGAATGCAATAGTTGATGCAACTCGGGACTATAAAAGCCATAAACAAGGCAAAAAAGGGGGAAACACTTTACCCAAGTCCTTTTTAAAAATGAAAGAAGAACTGTCTATTCAAGATATATAGAGATGAACCCAGGAAAATCACAATATACGTTCTATTCAAATAGGCACAAATCTTGGTCAAGAATTGATATGATTTGGACATCTTATGACTTGAAAACTATAATACAAGAGGTTGAAATAGAAACTAATGTTTGGGCAGACCACAATCCAATTAAAATGACCAGGAAAGGAACTAGGAAAAAATTAAGATGGTCGCTGAATAAATCTATACTGAAAGAAAAAGAATTCCTACAATTAGCAACAAAGGAAATGGAATTTTTCTTTAAAATAAAGAAGAAGAAACCTCCCTCCAAAATGTGTGGGATACGGCCAAAGCATATTTTAGAGGTTTGGCCATAACTTATATTGCTAAAAAGAATAAACAAAAGAAACAATTACAGCTACAGTTGAAAGAAAAACTTAATACATTAGAATCTGAATTACAAATTGACCCACAACAAAAGATTCTGAAGACACAAATGGAATTGATAAAACATAAATTAAACCTAACAGAGATGGACATAATGGCACAGCAGATTAAACGATCTAAACAGAACTTTTTTGAAAATACTAATAAACCTGGAAGATGGTTAGCATATAGACTAAAGAAAGAAAAAGAAAAAAGAATGATAAATAAGCTACAAGACTCAAAAGGTGAGTTACACTTCCATAATGACACAATGAAAAAAATTACCAAGGCTTATTATGAGACACTTTATAAGGCAGAGGTGGTTTCCAAAGAGGGAATACAGGATTATTTAAAAGGAACTGACCTTCCAAAAGTCCCAGAGAACATTCAAAATATATTAAACGAGAAAATATCAATGATTGAGATTACAGAAGCTATAAAAAGGCAAAAGAAGGATAATGTCCCGGGTCCTGATGGACTTCCTGCAGAATTTTATGTAGCGCTACATTATACAATAAGTCCGATTTTGAAGGAATTGTACAATGACATTTTCTCAGAGATAAAAATACCAAACTCGTGGATTGAAGCTAATATCACCTTGATACCTAAAGAAGATACTGACTCCACACAAATAAAAAACTATAGACCAATATCGTTATTAAATGTGGACTATAAAATCTTTGCTTCAATAATGGCAGAAAGAATGAAGAAATTTCTGACTGAATTTATCCATACAGATCAAAATGGCTTTTTGCCTAAAAGACAGTTAAAGAACAATTTAAGGATCATTTTAAATGTTTTGGAATACTATGAAAACCACCCAGGGAAACAGATGGCACTGATATTTCTTGATGCACAAAAAGCTTTTGATAACTTAAATTAGCAATTTATGTTCCAACAGCTGACGGAAATAGATTTCGGCGAAAATTTTATAAATGCAATTCAAGCAATCTATAATAAACAAACAGCAAGGATACTTTTAAATGGAGACTACACAGAAAGCTTTGACATTAAAAAAGGCACAAGACAGGGATGTCCACTGTCTCCCCTGTTATTTATCCTCACATTGGAAGTTCTGGCTAGAAATATTAGGCAGGATATGGAAATCAAAGGATTGGAAATAAAAGACCAGAAATACAAACTACAAGCTTTTGCAGACGACCTGGTTTTCATTTTGGAGGAGCCACTAGAAACATCTACTAAACCTCTGCAGAAAATAGAGAAATTCGGAGAAGTGGCCGGTTTGAAAATAAACAGGGAAAAGACTAAAGTATTAACAAAAAACCTAACAGATAAACAGAAAACCCAATTTGTAAAAAAGACAAATCTCCAAATAGTTAAAAAAGTCAAATACCTAGGTATCCACTTAACATCAAAATATACAACATTAAAAGAAGATAATTATGAAAGATTATTGAAACAAATCAAAATAGACTTGGAAAAGTGGAAAAATCTTCAATTGTCATTGTTAGGAAGAATAGCGACAGTGAAGATGAATATCCTACCGAAGCTACTCTTTATATTTCAAACAGTTCCTGTAAAACTGGGAAAGATTTTTTTTGATGACTTAAAAGCAATAATACTGAGATTTATATGGCAAGGGAAAAAAGCACGAATTAAAATTAAAATGTTACAAGAAGCTAAAGATAGTGGAGGATTTGGACTCCCGGACTGGAGACTCTATTACCAAGCAGCCATTTTGCTCTGGATTAAAGAATGGATAACGTTGAGAAATAAAAGACTTCTCTACTTAGAGAGACATGACTTTCAATTGGGTTGGCATGCTTTTCTGTGGTATGGGAAAAATAAAGTACACAAATACTTTCAAAATCACGCTATAAGGAATGTACTTTTGCTAGAATGGGAGAGAATTAAACAAAAAACTTATATTAAAATACCTGAGTGGCTTTCAACAATGGAAGCGTTTGCTTACCCAAATCTAATCAATTATGATAAACTTGTTACCTATAAAGACATTTTGGATAAGGACGGAAAATTTAAAGACAGGCAACACCTTCAAGAACAAGGTATTGACTTAGCATGGTGGCCCTATTTGCAAATTCAAACAAGATATGAAAAAGATGCAAAGTCAATGGGATTTTATAAAGAACAGATACAACTTGATAAAATACTTTTGAAAACAGATGAAAATTTGATTAAGAAACTCTATAAATTTCTTCTAAACTGGAAGATGGAAGAAGAACAAGTAAAAGAAACAATGATAGTTTGGGCAAATTTTTTTGGATATTCTATAGATTTAGAAGACTGGCAAAAGCTTTGGGATAGAAATATCAAACTTACCAAAGCAGCCTCATATAAAGAAAATTTATATAAAATGTTTTATAGATGGCATATGACACCAGTTAGATTAGCGAAAATGTTTAAAAATGTATCGAATAATTGTTGGAAATGTAAACAAAAACCAGGTACTTACTATTATATTTGGTGGGTATGTCCTAGCGCTAAGAAGTTTTGGTTTAAGATTCATATATGGCTGGAAAAGATGACTAAAATAGAGATAGAATTGAAGCGAAAACTGTTCTTGTTGGGAATACTAGGACTTAATTATGGAAAAGAGAATGAATATTTAATATTACATGTATTGACAGCTGCTAGAATAGCATTTGCCCAATTTTGGAAAAATGAAAACTTACCATCTGACCAGATTATAATTACAAAAAATTTAGAATGTGCAGAAATGGATAGACTAACCTTAGAAATTAAAGATAAAGAAGACTTATAAAACTTAATAAAATATTTATATAAAATATAAAATATTATTATATAAAAAGTTGACTAAATCAAGCTTCATAATTCAGTTTGAAATTTTGTCAAACCATTTTACTTGGCGATAATATGTTTATTAATATTATGGTTCACTTGCACAATAGTATTAGCAACTTCTAAATGGTAGTTGTGTATATTTAGTGTGGATATTTATTTCTCCAGATCAATTGCATTTATTTATTGAATTTATATGGCCGCCCATCTCACACATGTAACACTGGACACCATGCACAGTTAAAACACAACGCTAAAGAATCAACATAATTCAAACACAAACATTTGTGTTTGATTTGCTTCCATTTAGCTCCATCCTTACCTGAGAACAGTCTTATTTAACAACAGTGTTGGGGAAACAGTTTTTTTTAATGAAAAGGGGGAATTGGGAACTGGATTTGATATCATCAACTGGATCACATTCCCAAACAAAACTTTTCTTAAAGTCAAAGTTGGAAAGATAGATCCACTGACTTTTCCAGAAGAGTCTTTCATGATTTCTGAAGAAAACATCATCTGGCCGACCATGTTCAATCAGGTATTTCCTACTGTCTAAAATTCTCCTCCCTACCATTTTCAAAAATCACTTTTATCATTTGACTGACTTATTAGTAATAAAATTAAGGCAATAAAATATGATGAAAGAGCAGAGATCAGATTACACAGGGCTTCTGTTATTAAACTTGTGTTTCCAGAAATCTATGGGCATTCCTGAATGTACGCAATTACCAGCTGTCATTTTCAGGTTGTCCTACATAGGGAACCATCTTTGAGTTATAAAAGCTGGAAATTATTTAATAATAAACAAGCGACATGCGGAGATACTGTACTGGTTGAAATATCTTATTCCTGTCCATTGCTACCTTATAATTTTATTATATTCTAACAGCACATTGTCTAAGACATATTTTAAAATCCCAGCTATTTTCTTTAGTTTTCTAAATTTAACCTGCAACTTTGTCGCCATTAAAACATGGTCTATTTCATAATTTCAACGAGCCTGACTAGATGCAATTGGAACTCTGTATCCCATGAGTAAATTCTCTGTAGTATTTCCTTTCAGGACCTATTTGGCAGAAAGGACTGGACTGAATGAAAATGGACTCAGTGAAAATGCAGATAATTCCAAAGTTTAATTTCACCTACAAAATGTGGGATAAATTACCAATCAGATTCAACTCAAAGGTGCTTTTCAAAGGCAACTGGACTTTTTTTTTTCTTGACCTGGATGATTGAGAATCCTCATAGATATTTACAGATCAGATTGACCAAAATGGAATTTGAGGGGAGTCCAGTTTAAACAATTAAGACATGGAAATACATGGGAAATACATAGTAAATACATAGGAAATACATGGTTCCATGAGGACATACAGACAATGTCACATTATTATGGTGGCATTCATTAAATGTGCCTATCTAATAATACGTTGAATTGAATCCCATATGTAGAATTTCTCCAAAAGTTATGCAGATTTGTCAGAATATCATATACACAGTGAAATATGAGTGTATAAAGTACAACTATTGAACTCCCTCCTGGTTTCATTTCTGAATAGGCATTACCACTTTCTGTATGCAATGAAAATTGTTATCCAGGCTACCTCAAGAAAAAAATAGACGAGAAGCCTTTTTGCTGCTATGGTTGTCTTCCTTGTGCAAAGGGGAAAATTTCAAACAGATTAGGTAAGATGTGCCATGTATATAATTGAGAAGACTTATTAATTCTCACCAGCAATATTGTATACCTATCTGTGTTTAATCTGCACGGTATTGTTCTTAAATGTAATCAGTTATTCAGAATTTGGAGTATTGGCCTCACTGAAGCAAGGTAACTTCGGTATTAGATGAGATGTGTTTGAATATTAGTAGCTCAGGTTGGTAGTTGAGCTGTTAGTTTGATCTCCAAGCTTGGCGATTTGGCTGCAAATGTTTCATCTCCATTCGCTGAGACATCTTCAGTGCACTTTGAATTGTGTTCATGTGTCAGAGCACTGGCCTTTAAATTGGTGTGGGTGTTATTTGTCCAGATGTTTCTGAGTCATGGTCAGGATTCAGGCTGTTTGACTGACTGGTTTGTTGTTGTGAATTCAATATGATGCTATGTTAGTATAAAGAAGCAAGAAAATGGGTTGTCCTTGCTGGAGAGAAGCAGGCACATTAATAGATATGAAACATAAATATTGGTCATTCTGCTGGTCTGATAATGAACTACAATCTTCATGGATCTTTATAAATAACTGGAATTCTTGCTAAAACATTTGTCACCTGAGCATGACGAATATTCAAAATGAAAAAGCTTTTCAATTAAGAGAAATTTCTCCAAAAATTAGGTTATCTCTTTTTAAATGTAGAGAAGTCACTTAATAAGAAGAAAAGTGATAGATGTTGACTCATTTTCCATAAAATACATCAGTCATTAAGTAAAATGTCCAACCAGATGAGCTCAAAAAGAAGTATCACACCGTTTCTCTGGAAAATAAGCTAGGAACCGGTTCCGGTTCGTGGTGCTGGCGCTCTTTCGGAGAGTCTTCTCTCTTCGCTGGCTGGTTTCCCTCTGCCAGTAGACCATGGACATGGTCGAAAGTCACCCTGGAGGGGTGACTACCACTGAGGAGGACTCTCGCCAACTGCGGAGGGGGCGGCAGCATCTTCTGTGGTCCGAGGCAGCTCCATTGGGCCGACGGGGAAAAGATCGTCCATTAACATGGTCGATCACTTAGCTGCACCAGCCGAAGTCAAACTAACATCTAAGCGTTAAAGAACCACCGTGGAAGATTCAGGTGAGACCTTTCCTTTCCTCTCTTTACCCTTACTATCTTCTTGTGAAAAGCCCCTGGAATTATTTCCCTATTTTGATAAAGCAGCGTTCGCTCACTTGGGGAAACAAGCTTTGGACAATAAATAATAAATTATTTTTTATTGACTATTTCTACTCTTGAATACTCTGGGGTCCTGAAAAAATCCCTACTACAGAATTTTATTATTTTATTTGCTTATAAAACTGGACAATATTGTTTTTGTTTACTTTTATTCCTTTTTTAACTGGAATAAAACCTTTGTGGAAAAAGATTTTATAGTCTACTGGGGACATCTTGTGGCGAAAAATGACATTGCAATTACACTTTCTCTTTGATTGTGAGGCTGGATTTGACCTTCAAATTACCATAAAAGGGAAAAGATAAAGAATTTGTAACAGCTGTGTGGAGGTGGATACGGGCTGATTGTTAATAATGGCCTCCACCAAAAAACTAAAAGATTACCTTACCACTGAAATGGAAGATTTTTACCCACAGCTTGGCTATGGGCTTATACTGGAAAAAATATTGGAACTTAAGGAGCAAAGGATCTTTAGAATGAACACTAAAGATGATACTCCAGAACCAAAAATTGAACCTCAAATCTTGACTGATCAACTTATAGACCAAGGAATAACAGAGGAGGAACAGATCAACTCCAAAGAGGCCTGTATGCAACAACATACACAATTTAATGAGATGGAGGAATCTCATCCACAATCTACCTGCAAACTTATACTGGAAAAAAATTATGAAGCTACTGAGCAGGTGAATGCTAGAATAAAAGCCTTTACCCTAAAACTTCAAATTGACTTCCAGATTCCAACTGACTACCCCATAACTCAAATAACAATAGAAGAGGAACAAATCAACATAGAAGAGGACATCATACAACCCCACGTACAATTCATTGAGAATTTTGATGACCAAAGAATGATTTCAATTAAAACATCTGCAATGCCAAAAGCAACATGAACTGATTTGCAAATACGAGGCATTGGAAACTGTGACAAAATGGATAACCAATGAGTAACTACCACATTGAACAAAATTGATTATACTACTCAGATAGTACTGGAAGAAAGAGAAGAGAAATATGACCAGACTGAACTGTTGATAAATATGGATAACCAAACACTGAGATTTGATGATATAGAGGCTAGAATTAGATTTAAAAATGAGATTTAAAATTTTACTTGATGGGTTAAAAAGGCTTTTAGAGATTTTGACTGAGTTAATACCACTGAGATGAAAATTATTCATTTGATTATGGTTTGGAATTGTAATATGGAAAAGGTTGTAAACAAGGAGTTATTAGAATAAGAAATAGAATATAGATGTGAAATGCAGTAAGAAGGTATCTTCTGGAATAATATGTTTGTTTTAGGTATGATAATTACTTTGACGGGATTTAAATTTTACTTAATGAGTTAAAAAGGCTTTTTAGAGATATGGATTGATTTATAAAATATATATTTGAAATAGAGTAAGAAGGTATTTTTGGAGTAATATTTTTGTTTTAGGTATGATAATTATGCAATGGAAGGAGAACAAGAAAATGGATTGTGATAAAAGAAGATATGGTATTTATAAATGAGTTACTACAATAAGAAATAGAATATAGTTGGGAAGTGTAAAAATATAATGGTTGGAATAATATGTTTAGATGTAATTATTATCCTATGAAATAAGCGAAATTAGGGATACCCGAAGTGTAATTTATGTGATTATTTAAGGCTAAATTGGAACATGGTAATTGTAAGTTAGTAAAGCTTAAAAGCAGGATTTGGACTGATATAGGTGAAATATTATTGATATTTTTTTTTATTGATTGAACTCTATTTAGAAATGTATTAATTTGACTATGTTATATCAATTGAGGGAAATAGAGAGGGAATCTTTAAAGAATTAACCTGAACTATACATGTACGATTGTGTTTTTTTGATGATTGATTACCCCATCTCCACGTTGCTTCCAAAGCACTCTGATGTAAAAACTAAAAAACCAATAAAACTGGTTTTAAAAAAGAAGAAGAAAAGTGATAGATTTTGACTCATTTTCCATAAAATACATCAGTCATTAAGTAAAATGTCCAACTAGATGAGCTCAAAAAGAAGTATCACACCATTTCTCTGGAAAATAAGCTAGGAAACTCTGACCTACTACAAAATTTTCTGTTGCGTGATCCTTCCATCTTCCAACATGACACTGAGATTGATACAAATAATACTCTTGATCTCTATATGACCAAACATATACAGGGTACTTTTCTGTATGTGGATGGTCCCATTCTTAATTTGTAATACTGTAATACAAATAAAATGGACATAATTAAATAGAAATAAATGGAGTTGCTTTCATAGCTTCTACGGGCCACAATGTTTTCTTTGAGGAGTCCTACCCAAACTAGATAACCTCATCAGTGCGATATTAATGATGCTGACTAGCACTGACGATGTTACCAAGTTTGATTATGAAATGTCTGCAAGAAAACAACTGATCTCAGATAGCACCAAAGTTTCCTCATTTCAACTCTGAGTTATAAATTTCCTTATTATGACTGTAATCCCTTAATTCGGAGTAGAGTCGGGGCAACTGGATGGAACTGATCATTTACTGGCTGGATGCCTTTCCTGACACCATGTGGAGTTGGCAGCAGATATTTTTTCTTTGCACCCTAAGAGAGAAACATCTGCCACTATTGAATTGTCAACCTCCCAAGTGGGATACGAGCATCTTAACCACTAGGCCACGATGCAGCTCTTAAACTCTGATCTATAAATAGTCCTTTAATGTTTTCTTTTGCAGATGCAGTTGACTGTTTCCAATGTGCAGAAGATCAATATCCAAATGAAGCTCACAATCTTTGCATTGAAAAACATATAACTTTCTTGTCTTATGAAGAACCTTTGGGAATCACTTTGGCCACTGTAGCTGTTTTCTTTTTCATAACTTCAGCTTTGGTGCTCAGGATCTTCATTAAAGAGTGGGAAACCCCCATAGTCAAAGCCAACAACAGGAATCTCACCTGTACTCTTCTCATTGCTCTCCAGCTATCTTTCCTCTGCAGTTTTCTTTTCATTGGACAACCTGATCAAGTGAAATGTCTCATGCGACAACCTGCATTTGGCATCATCTTCTCTGTAGCCATTTCTTGCATTTTGGGTAAAACAACCATAGTGGTTCTTGCTTTCATGGCCACCAAACCAGGATCCCAAATAAAGAAATGGGTGGGGAAAAGGCTTGCCAACTCCATTGTCCTTTCTTGCTCTCTGATACAAGTCACAATTTGTGTTGCATGGCTGGCAATTTTTCCCCCATTTCCAGATTCAGACACGCACTCCATGGCTGAAGAAATTGTACTAGAATGTAATGAAGGATCAGCCATCATGTTTTATACTGTTCTTGGCTTTATGGGATTCTTAACTGCTATCAGTTTCACGGTAGCCTTCCTAGCTAGGAAGTTACCTGACAGCTTCAATGAAGCCAAATTCATTACCTTCAGCATGCTGGTGTTTTGCAGCGTTTGGGTAACATTTGTTCCTACCTATCTGAGCACCAAGGGAAAGTACATGGTGGTGGTGGAGATCTTCTCTATTCTGGCTTCAGCAATGGGGTTGCTTGGCTGTATCTTTTTCCCAAAATGCTATATTCTTCTTCTGAGACCTGATTTAAACAGAAAGGACAAACTTATTAAAAAAAAACTGAATTATGTTTCTGAACCTTATACTGTAAACTCTCCTCACTCTTGTGTTTCCTTTTTCTGCTAGTCTGTGCAGTTTGGGAAAACTGAGACAGATGCACAAATGCACAAAATAAATATTTGTCTAATGTTGGAATGTGCCTAGGTTTATAACCATGTCAACAAATAAAGTACAATTTCTTCCCATGGCAATTTTGCCCAGCATTTTGCTTGCCATTTGCTCAGATTTGTTGTAGTCTTGGGTCTTCATAGATCATGGGTAATGCTTTGAAGTATAAGTATAAGTAAGTATAAGTATAAGATGATAGTTACTTAAGTATAAGATGATAGTTACCAAAATCCAATTCAGAGCTATTAAGAAGCTTAGTCCTTATTGGATTTTCATAGTAGTTTCCAACTTTCTTTTGGAGGGTAGGTTATTGAGCAAATAGTGTAGATTCATTGTCAGAGCAGTCTAGGTGCATGGATGCATGGATGGTAAAGGCCAAGTTCATCCATTGGACATGCTAACAGATGAACTTTGGTTTTATGGAAGTAATCCTCTCCACCTAGTCTTTCTGGACCCTCAGTAATAAATAACATAACTAATAGAATAGATATTTCAGAGACATTAAGCATAAGTCAATGATGTTGCATTTATCTTCCTATTACCATCCTTTGATTTTTTTTTTTACTTTCTTTTCTGGACCTAAATATAGGAATCCAGATGAAGGATAAGCTATTGCATTCTCCAATATTCAGAACTAATCAGACTTAACAAAAATTGGTCCATTTTCACTATAACACTTCCTGAATCAAGAGTTTATAATTAATATTTTGTATACTGCCTCTATGCTCGTGTAATGATCTCCATTTTTAGATGTTGGTTGAAAATCTGTTGTCTCCAGATGACTGCCTGGACATGTCTTCCTGTTTTCTTGGCAAGATTTTAATTTTAAGTTTGTGATCATGGAACTGCAATGAGCACAACTATGAGGATCTCTAAGAAGTACTGCTCCTTCAATAACCTCAGAACTTCAATTGGTCTTTTAAAGAGTGGATATTAAATGAGACAATCCATAAACAATTAAATATGTATTGATATTGCAGAATATTTAAATATCAAGAGATAAATGGAGAGAATTGTAGCTCAGAGTTGTCACTTGTTGAGTTGCTGCATGCATCTCTTGATTATATTAGCATCTATCAGACAAAGGTGCTGTAATTTGTTCACAGATCCAGGGGGCCAATGCCTGTGGAGCAGTCTGGCTTCAATATCTGGGAATAGTTTGAATCTATTGAGCCTGAGAAAATGGAGCGGTCCTTAGCCACCTCCTCTTTAGATCCAAATGGCTTTCAAAACCAACAAACGTTCTACCCTTCTATATAAACTCAGAGGATCATTGTGGGTAGCACTGTTTTTTGCTGGTTTGCCTTCTTTCTCTGATTTACATTCCAGACAGTGGTGATTGGCAAAGAGATGCTGCCTTTGGCCCTCACTGTGTGATGTCCTCAGTACGAGGTATCATCAATTCAAAAAAGTGGCATAGTATGGGTCTTATTTGCTAGAAAGATGTATTTGATGGGTCCTAGAAGAAGGAAGGAAGGAAGGAAGGAAGGAAGGAAGGAAGGAAGGAAGGAAGGAAGGAAGGAAGGAAGGAAGGAAGGAAGGAAGGAAGGAAGGAAGGAAGGAAGGAAGGAAGGAAGGAAGGAAGGAAGGAAGGAAGGAAGGAAGGAAGGAAGGATATAAATGTTATAAATAAGTGAATTTCTTATTTTAGTATTTGTACTGTATATTATCATATTCTTCAATTTATTTGTCCATGTGGTCAAAGAAGTACCGGTAAAGGACAAAATAAAAATAAATAATTTCAAGTGACCATTATTTCTTTACTACAAAGAAACTGATTCAGATCATGTTTTTGTATATGATAAAAGGAGCAACATTTGTAGCAGCAATCAAATTTCACAATTAATGAGGAAGGAGTCCTGTGACTGGTAGATTATTATTTTTTTTCATTTCCCATATATGATTGATAAAGAGATTTGTTGCATGGCTCTAAAATATCAATGGTGGGTAAATTGATTGGTGGTGGCTCATGTCACTCATCAAGCCAGAAAAAAAAATATGGTTCACACCATGTGACTTTGAGGATATGGAGTAAAAAATCATTTAAAATGAGTGAAAAGAGCCAAGCTATATTTTTACTTTGCAATAAAAACAGTATTGAAAAATATGGTCCTCCTAGAATTTAGAACAGTGGTGGCGAACCTATGCCATGGGTGCCAGAGGTGGCACTCAGAGCCCTCTTTGTGGGCACGCGTGCCATGCCCCATAGATGGCAAGCATCCCTCTTCAACCAGCCGCCCTAGGTCCCACGTGGCCAGATGCATCCCTGCACGACTGGTTTCCCTCCCCCCTGTCCCGTCCCTCCTGGCCTCACATGCTCTCCTTTTCCTGGGCACGACCCACTACATCATCTCCTCAGCTGTCGGCCAGCTGTCCAGCTCAGAGGTGGCTTCTCTGAACTGCTGGCGGTGGGATGTGGAGCCCCAGAGTACGCCGGTTGAGGAGCCGTCAGGCTGTGGCTGCTGACGGACACTGGCGGCCCCCATTCGCTCGCTGGCCTCTGTGTGCGGGGGCCAATGGTATCAGGCAGCAGCTGCCCTGGCCCCTGCCACACCTTGCCCCATGGCAATGATATCCCCGCCCTGCCTCGCCTCACCTCACCCCACAGGATGAGCCTCTTATCCACCGCCCCACCTGCCAGAGACCCCCTGGATATCCTCCAACCCTGCCCACAGGCGTCCCTCCCCACGAGCAACATTGAGTTGACCACGCCCACTTTGACCACACCCACCCAGTCTGCCATGACCACCACATCCACGCCCACCCAGTGGGCCACGTCCCACCTGGCAACCGGTGATAAATAAATGGGTTTTGGGTTGCAGTTTGGGCACTCGGTCTCTAAAAGGTTCGCCATCACTGACTTAGAACATTCTATTTTGAGATTGATTCACTTTGTAAATGTGGCTCAAATAAAAAGTTGTTTCCAATGGTATTCCTTTATTATTTGCATATTCACTTGGCATTACACACTGTTCCCATCCCAAAGGACTCTGCACAGCTCACAGGCCTGCTTCCTTTAGAAAGGTTAAAAAGGGCTTCCGGTTCCGGATCGCGGCACACGCAGTCGCACGGAGAGACCCGTCTCTCCCACCGGCTGTTTTTCCTCCGCCGGTAGACCCTTAATCGGGTCGAAAGTCGCCCTAGAGAGGCGACCACCATTGAGGAGGCCCTCGTTTGACTGGGGAAGGGCGGCAGCTCCTTCCTCAGTCCGAGCCATCTCCTTAGGGCCGTCGGAGAAAAGATCGGCCAGTAAAATGGACGATCACTTTGCTGCACCAGCTGAAAGCCAGAAGAACAACTAAGCATAAAGAACCCCAGTGGAGAATCCGGGTGAGACCTTTCCTCCCCCTTCTTTCCCTAATTACTCTCCTGTAAAAAGCTTTTGTATTTGAATTACTTCCCTGCTGTGAGGGAGCAGCGTTTTGGCACTTGGGAAAAACAGCTTTGTGAATTGAAAAAAAATAAACCAGTTAGTTTTTTATTGACTATTCAATTTCTGGAATACTGAGGGGGCCTGAAAATATTTCTATTCTTGATTATTACTATCATAATTACACGTCTACTATTTTGGAGAGGCCTTTCTTCATTTTTTTAACGTGAAAAACAAAAAATCTATTAACTAGAAAAGAAAGAAAGACCTTATAGCCTGCTGAGGACATCTTGTGACGAAAAGTGTTACTGCAACTGTATATTTTTTTTCATTGCTGGAGGATGGCTCTAACCTTTAAAAGATGATAAGAGTAAGATAACTGAAACAGCTGTGTGGTGATTTGGTCTATTGAGAATTGGAGGTGAATATTTGTTGACTTCTACGAAATAGAGCCTTCACTAAAAGATTAAAAGATCTTTTCACCACCGACATGGAACTTAACACACAGCTGGACTATGAGCTTATACTGGAAAAAATCTTGGAAGCCACGGAGGATATGAACTCTTACTTCCAAACTTTGACGGATCAAGTTATAGGCCGAAAAACAATGGAGAAGGAGCAGATTGGCGCTAAAGAGACTAGTGAGCAATATGTACAACCTAAAGAGGAACCATGTCTACAACTCAACTATGAAACTACACCGAGAGAAATTGTGGAAACTAAGGAACAAATTAACTTTATACAACCCCAAATGCAATCTATGGAGAAGCTTCATGATCAAAGAATAACTTTAACTGAAATGCCTGAAGCATCAACATCAACAGAGACTGACACTCAGATACAAGTTATTGAAAATTGTGACAATGTGGATAAACAACTAGTAATTATAACATGGAATAAAACGGCTTCTATTATCCAAAGGCTACTAGAAGAAAGGAAAGAGAACTTTGACCAATTTGAAGCGTTGAGGAATACTGACTTTCTAATATTGTGGTTTGATGATGCAGGAATTTTATTATGGAAACCGGTATGGCACAGAAAGAAACCTAGAGTTAGATTTAAAAATGTATTTTAAAGTTTCATTTAATGGGTTTAAAAAGGCTTTTGAGTTTTTGACTGATTCAATAACGAACGGAGTACGTGAATTTTGTAAGAGGATATCCTTTGTAATAATACTTTGTCTTAGATATGATAATTACTGGAGAGGTAAACTTTATCTACTGGATTAAAAAGATTTTTTATAGACATAGATGAATTGATAGAATATATATTTAAATCAGATAGAAATCTATTTGTTGGTTTGATATTTTTATTTTAAATAAGATAATTATTTTGTAATAGAAGAAGAATAAGAGGGATTGGTGACAAGAGAAGAAATGGTATAAATGAAGAAAACATAAGAATGTTACTGCGGGAATAATATACTCATTTTAGATATAATCATTATGTTAAGAAGGGACACCCGAAGTGTTAATAATGTGTCTATTTAAGGCTAATTTGACCTAACAGGTCAAAGTCAGATAGTTGTATTGTTCCAGAGAATTTAAAGTTTACAGCTACTGAACTAGCATTTGTTCATTTGAATTTTCATTATTTTTCTCTATCTCTTTTACAGTTTTCAGTTATGAGCTCTTTTTTTTCCGTAGCCCATACATATCATCATTCTACTTTCTCCACAGTCTCCAAGGAGTTTCACCAAACATTCACTGATTTCCCCTATAATTACCCAAAGAAACTTATTAATGTGGTTTTTTTCTCAACTCTTTCAGGAATTCTCAGGCACAGCACCAAAGAATAGCTCAAGATTGAAAGGGTCTGTTAATTGTGGGATCAGAATGTTAGAGATGTAACAACCTTTTTTCTTGGAAAGAATATTTATTCTAATAAGTGAGAGTTTTTCCCCCCTTATGTTTCATTCTTACAGATAGAACTGGTTTATATGTAGTGAAAAGTGTTTTCTTGAAGAAGATGGAATTTTCCATGGTAGTGATGGCAATGTTGTCAATGTTACTGTCTGGAGCTACATGCCTTATTCTGCGTACTAAAGCATGTTCTGTGGGGAAACTTCCCCTTATTAAGCACAAGTATTTTCTGCCAGGAGATTTCATAATGGCTGGGATACTATCTCAGTTCTACATGATATCGAATCCAGTTGGTTTCATAAGGCATCCATCTGAAGAACTGGTTGATGAGCTCATGTAAAGACTTTCTCTTCTTAACTATAGCTTATCTTAAAACATATATCTTTCTCTAATAGGTTGCCCTGGCAAATAAATACACAAACACACTTATGACAACTCTCCCACTGGTGTTTTTATTCAAATTCCATATTGAGATTTTCTTGTTTCCTTACTGTTAAATGAATCATTAGTGATGTACTATCAAGGTGCTGTACTATTTGTAGCAAAATCTATGTTAATCATTTAATTCTTTCACTTAATATTAGGGAACAGTTGCATGCTTTGAATTATTTTCCAAACAGCTGTTGAGCATGCATGGAACACAGACTTAGAGCCTCTCTGCCCTAATGAAACATCACTGACTTTTATTGGGATAAGGTCTATCATTATCCCAGAAAAAAACATAATATATAACATTTGTCCTCAGGTTTACTCCAAAAACACTTCTCATGCCTATATCCACCATAAAACACACCCAAGAAGAAGATACAAATATAAATCTAAATATATATATATATAAGAATTACATATGGGTTTTAATATGATTATTTTTCTTCGAACAATTTATCTGTTTCTAGTAAAAATTGTTTATGATGAATGAAAAGAATCATAACATCCTGCCTAGATCCACACAATATATCTTTCATTGCAGATTTTTCCTGCAGAACTACCAACATATCCTGGCCTTGGTTTTTGCTGTAAAGGAGATAAATGAAAATAAACATATATTATCCAACATGAGCTTGGGTACTGACATCTTTAACAGTTATTACATGGCGGGATTGACTTACTTGGCTTCAATGGAGCTTGTCTCAACACGTGGCAGATTCATCCCCAACTATAAGTGTGATGCCAAGGACTGGACAGTATCTGCTATTGCAGGACCTAACTCTTACATCTGTCCCTTCATGGCAAACATCTTGAACGTCTACAAGATGCCCCAGGTGAGATTTTTTTTCTTGGACTAAGTATACATGTAAGAATAACCTTGAAAGGCAGGAGGAAGAATTGCAGTCCTATTAAAAAAAAAAAGTCTGATAAAAGAAATTTGAGACTAAACCAGAAGTGTTCTTTGAGAAAGCATCTCAGGATTGACACCCACTCCTCCCCAATTCTCTGGAAAGTTAAGGCAGGGGAAGGGAAAGTGTTTTCCTACTTGCAAGGTTAATGTCATCCCTTTCAGATTGTCCAGGGTAGGAAACCAAAATCACACATACTAATAATTCTTTTATTGTAAGGTTACAATAACAGAGTGTTGCAAGTCTTAAATTACCTCCCATTTTTTTCTTTTACAAAGTAATGTTTACAAAAATACAACAAATAAACCAACTTTTCTTTTTATTACTTTTTTGTGGTTTGGAAATAAAGTGGCAATCCAAACAATGATAAACAACATACCATGTGTTTGCAGAAGAGATAGATAATTTTAGGTACTTTACTTGATTTATTCTTCAATCTGAATCTATGATGAATGGCAGCTCTGGTAGATTGTCTAGACTAGAAAACAAAATCATAAATATTAATAGATATGATATTGTAAGTAACAATAATCTTGCAACCCTGAATGAACTCACCTTTTTTTTACTTTTATAAAGCCATGTTTACAAAACAACAAATAATAATTTCTTTCCTTGGGTATTATATTTTGTGATGTGGAATTAAAATGGCAGTCCAAACTATGTGTTTGCAGACAAGATGGATATTTTTTCATACTTTACTTGCTTTATTCCTCAATCTGAATCATCTGAACAATTAATATCAAATAGTACTCCTGCTAGGAAAGCTGTGCCCCATCCTGATGAGCAAGTGCCTAGCTTTGATGTCACCTCTGTCCGGAAAACACTGCAGACAGTTAACATTCGGAAAGCAGCAGGCCCAGATAACATCCCTGGACGTGTCCTCAGGGAATGCGCAGAGGAGCTGGCTTGTGTTCTCACTGATATTTTTAACCTCTCATTGCAGCAGGCAGTGGTCCCATCGTGTTTTAAGATGGCCATCATCTTGCCAGTGCCAAAAAAGTCCACAATTACAGGCCTCAATGATTACCGTCCGGTTGCACTGACATCCACCATCATGAAATGCTTTGAGAAGCTGATAAAAGACACTATTGTATCTAGCCTCCCGCCAGCATTTGACCCGCTTCATTTTGCCTACCGACCAAATCGCTCTACGGAGGATGCTATTTCTTCCGTTCTCCATCTGAGCCTGAAGCACTTGGAGGAAAGAAATACTCATGTGCGTTTGCTGTTTGTCGACTTCAGTTCGGCGTTTAACACAATCATTCCCCAGCATCTAGTAGACAAACTGGGCCTTTTAGGCTTAAACACTCCTTTGTGCAACTGGATTCTGGATTTTCTTACCAACAGGCCCCAATATGTGCGAGTTGGAACAAATACCTCAAATACCATTTTCTTGAGCACATGTTCTCCTCAGGGCTGCGTCTTAAGTCCGCTGCTGTTCACCCTGTTGACCCATGACTGCTGTGCTAGGTTTGCCACCAACCATATTGTGAAGTTCGCAGATGATACAACAGTAGTGGGCCTTATTCAGGATGACAAGGTGGAAGCTTACTGCAAGGAGGTTGAGGGGTTGGTGAACTGGTGCAAGGAAAACAGCCTAGTTTTAAATACAAGAAAAACCAAAGAGATCATTGTTGATTTCAGAAAAGGCAGGCACAGCCACACTTCTCTGTGCATTAATGATTCTCCTGTGGAGATGGTTACCAGCATCAAATTCCTGGGTGTGCAGCTAACGAGTAGGCTGACTTGGTCGCTAAACAGTGAGAAACTGGTGAAGCGGGCACAGCAGCGCCTGCATTTTCTGCGCCGCATGAGAAAAGCACATCTTCCTTCCCCTGTCCTGACCACTTTCTACAGGGGGACAATCGGGAGCATCCTGTCATACAGCATCACAGTCTGGTTTGGAGGCATCACTGCTTCAGACAGGAAGGCAGTGCAGAGAGTGGTGAGGATGGCCGAAAAGATCATTGGCAGTTCCCTCCCTACCATCCAGGACATAGCACAGAAGCGTTGCTTGAGCAGGGCCCGCAAGATTTTCTGGGACACTACACATCCTCTCCACAACCTGTTTTCCCTGTTACCTTCTGGGAGGAGGCTTCGTGGTATCCGTAGCAGAACATCCAGATTCAGCCATAGTTTCATTCCATACAGCATTAACCTTGCGAACTCTCAAACTTCCTCCTTGCGTTATATATTCAAGATGGACAGTATTTAATATTTTTTTGCTATGTATATGTAGGGATGTGGGTCTATATATATGTTGTACATAGTATGTTTAGGTGTGTGTCATGTATATGTTTCACTTTGAGAGCGGGCAACTAAATTTCATTATTTTATGTGTGCCATTGTGCCCACAATATAAAAAATGACAATAAAGGTTATTTATTTATTTAAATATACAACGATTCTTTGACATATTTACAAATACACTGAAGAGAAATGTCAATATATTGTCATGCATCCATTTTCCTACCATGCTTTAGTAAAAATATTAAGAATTCATGGACCTGACTGAGTAATAGTTATCTTGATCTTTGTACTGCACACTGGTCTTCCTTCCTTCCTTCCTTCCTTCCTTCCTTCCTTCCTTCCCTCTCCCTCACAACCTCCCTCCTTCCCTCCTTCCTGTCTATAAATGTTATTCATGGTAATTCAAATAATTTTTAAAATGAAGTTATGTAATACAAATGAATGAATGTGCGCTATATCTACACTGATATTCAATGTAACCTATACAAGATCTCTTTGTTGGACTTTATACTTAGAAAACTTTTCTTTCCATCATATAAAGGAGATTTTGTCTTTGCCATCAAGAATATTTTTGTCTTTAAGAAAAAAAGATAAAAATGATGGTACATTGGGTATGACAAGCTATGGATTTGGTTGATTTGATTATTATTGCATAGTCACATGGAGGTGTTAAGAGGGTGAAAGAAGAAAGCCAGAGGAGTTTTAGAGAGATAGGATGTTGGTTCCATTGTAGTGTTTTGTACAGATGTGACCATCTATAGAACAATGGGATCGGAGTTGTTGATTAATATAGAAAGAAGCAGATTGCAACCTTTGTGAACATATAGTTTTTAGAGGTTTTTTTTAAAATGTACACTTTCCAGAGTCACTCCATCAGTGAGGTAGGTGGGCAGTGGTTTGCTCCTCCAGCTTGTTTCAATTTAGTTTCTGAACGTAACATCATCAGCAGACTAGGTAACATCATCAGCAGAATTTTCTTATCCTGTTTTCCTTAGCTTACAAATGTCTTATGTGCCAGTGAGGTCAGTTGGTTGTGTGATTGCCAAAATCTAAAACTGACTTGCCTAGTAACCTAGCAGCCATATTCATAGCACCTCTACTTTCCAAGCTTTCTTCCAAGACAGCTCTATATACAGCATGTTGCAGTAATCTGATTGCAACTGAGTCGATGTCATCAGATTATCATAGGGAGCTTTGTATTTTCCATTTCTGTTCTAAAGGGTGGGGCAAGGAGACTCTACTTCCAAGTAATCTTGCCACTGTCTCTCATACCAAATCACATAATGTCATATCATATAATATCATCATACCTTGGACAGTAAGAAGAAGATATATTAGCAAAATGTGGATTAAAATAAATCTAGAAAGAGTGCAGAGAATGATGAGGGAACTGGAGGTTAAAACATACAAAGAACGGTTGCAGGAATTGGGTATGTCTAGATTAATGAAAAGGACTAAGGGTAACTTGACAACAGTTTTCCAATATCTAAGGGGCTGCCACAATGAAGAGGGGGTCAACCTATTCTCCATAGCATATGAAGGAGGACGAGAAGCAATGGATGGAAAGTAATCAAGGAGAGAACCAACCTAGAATGAAGGAGAAATTTCCTGACAGAACAATTAATCAGCGGAAATATTTGCTTCTAGAATTTGTGGGTACTCCATCCCTGGATCATTTTAAGAAGAGACTGGATAGTCACTTGTCTAGAATGGATGAGCTTCCTGCCCAAGCAGGGGGTTGGACTAGAAAACCTCCAAGGTCCCTTCCAATTGTGTTATTCTGTTATCCTGTTAAAGTTCAGGCATTACTGAATCAATAGATTGTCAAATCTATGGCATTCAAATATTAAAGGAAAAACTGGTTTCTTTCTACATTATATTTTTCTTGAAGTTTGTGAGGAATACAGTCTCAATCATAGATTCTAATACCCAACTATTTTAAATCATTTTTCCCTAGCTTCTATATGGATCTGCTCCAATGAAAGATAATAGCGAACACACAGTTTTCTTTCATTGTTTTTTCCCAAACGAGGAGCTTCAGACTAAGGGGATTCTTCAGCTGCTGTTGCATTTAAAATGGGTATGGATAGGGATGATTTCCCAACCTGATGAAAGTGGACAGAGGTTTGTACGGAATGCCCTTACACTGTTTGTCCAGAAAGGTATTTGCTTTGACTTCATGCAAGAGTTGCCCAAAGAAACATTTTCTAACGACATTGAAAGTGTATTTAAAGATTTTATTGCCATGTACAAAGTTGTCATGAACAGCACTGCCAATGTTGTGATCCTCTACGGTGAAAACCAGGTCATTGGCATTTTCAGAATATTTCCCCATTTTTCAGAATATGAGGATATACCAGTAAAGAGAAAAGACAAAGTTTGGATCATGCCAGCCCAGATGGAGTTCACATCAGTCCCTTTTCAAAAACTACTGCCTTTGGACTTTATTCATGGTGCCATATCTTTTGCAGTTTCTTCCAAGGAGGTGACTGGGTTCAAACCATTCTTGCAGATGAGAAGCCCTACTTCAGAAGAAGAAGATCATTTAACAAGATTGTTCTGGGAGCAGGCATTTGACTGTTTTTTCTTTAAAGATAAGTTAGATGAGGACGCTGGAGTGCTGTGCACAGGAGAAGAGAAGTTGGAAACTCTTCCTAATTCTGTGTTTGAGACCACCATGACTGGGCAGAGTTACAGCATTTATAATGCAATCTATGCTGTGGCACATGCCTTGAAAGCCATGTTTTCATCCAAATACAAACACAGAGCAAGGGCGGACCATGGAAGCCTAATGATTATCAAGGAAGAAACATGGCAGGTAATAATAAAAGAAATCACAATGACAAATTGATCAAGCCTCTCTGATGCCATCAGGTGTTTTTATAACTGCAAAACGTGTACATTTCAGGTTCAGTATCCACATAGTTTACACAAATTCATGGTTTATGTTTCATGACAACAGTGTGGAGGAACTATGTAAAAAAGATTAAATCAAACTTCATAATTAAGTTTGAAATTTTGTCAAACCATTTTACTTGGTGATAATATGTTTATTAATACTATGGTTCACTTGCACAGTAGTATTAGCAACTTCTAAATGGTAGTTGTGTACATTTAGTGTGTATATTTATTTCTCCAGATCAATTGAATTTATTTATTGAATTTATATGGCCGCCCATCTCACACATGTAACACTGGACACCATGCACAGTTAAAACACAACGCTAAAGAATCAACTTAATTCAAACACAAACATTTGTGTTTGATTTCCTTCCATTTAGCTCCATCCTTACCTGAGAACAGTCTTATTTAACAACAGTGTTGGGGAAACAGTTTTCTTTAATGAAAAGGGGGAATTGGGAATTGGATTTGATATCATCAACTGGATCACATTCCCAAACAAAACTTTTCTTAAAGTCAAAGTTGGAAAGGTAGACCCACTGACTTCTCCAGAAGAGTCTTTCATGATTTCTGAAGAAAACATCATCTGGCCGACCATGTTCAATCAGGTATTTCCTACTGTCTTAAATCCTCCTCCCTACCATTTTCAAAAATCACTTTTATCATTTGAGTGACTCATTCGTAATAAAAGTAAGGCAATAAAATATGATGAAAGAGCAGAGATCAGATTACACAGGGCTTCTGTTATTAGACTTGTCTTTCCAGAAATCTATGGGCATTCCTGAATGTACGCAATTACCAGCTGTCATTTTCAGGTTGTCCTACATAGGAAACCATCTTTGAGTTATAAAAGCTGGAAATTATTTAATAATAAACAAGCGACATGCTGAGATACTGTACTGGTTGAAATATCTTATTCCTGTCCATTGCTACCTTATAATTTTATTATATTCTAACGGCACATTGTCTAAGACATATTTTAAAATCCCAGCTATTTTCTTTAGTTTTCTAAATTTAACCTGCAACTTTGTCACCATTAATACATGGTCTATTTCATAATTTCTACAAGCCTGACTAGATGCAATTGGAACTCTGTATCCCATGAGTAAATTCTCTGTAGTATTTCTTTTCAGGACATATTTGGCAGAAAGGACTGGACTCAATGAAAATGGACTCAATGAAAATTCAGATAATTCCAAAGTTTAATTTCACCTACAAAGTGTGGGATAAATTACCAATCAGATTCAACTCAAAGGTGCTTTTCAAAGGCAACTGGACTTTTTTTTTTCTTGACCTGGATGATTTAGAATCTTCATAGATATTTACCGATCAGATTGACCAAAATGGAATTTGAGGGGAGTCCAGTTTGAACAATTAAGACATGGAAATACATGGGAAATACATAGGATACATAGGAAATACATAGGAATACATAGGAAATACATGGTTCCATGAGGACATACAGACAATGTCACATTATTATGGTGGCATTCATTAAATGTGCCTATCTAATAATACGTTGAATTGAATCCCATATATAGAATTTCTCCAAAAGCTATGCAGATATGTCAGAATATCATATACACAGTGAAATATGAGTGTATAAAGTACAACTAGTGAACTCCCTCCTGGTTTCATTTCTGAATAGGCATTACCACTTTCTGTATGCAATGAAAATTGTTATCAAGGCTACCTCGAGAAGCCTTTTTGCTGCTATGATTGTCTTCCTTGTGCAAAGGGGAAAATTTCAAACAGATTAGGTAAGATGTGCCATCTATATAATTGAGAAGACTTATTAATTCTCACCAGCAATATTGTATACCTATCTGTGTTTAATCTGCACGGTATTGTTCTCAAATGTAATCAGTCATTCAGAATTTGGAGTATTGGCCTCATTGAAGCAAGGTAATCTCGGTACTAGATGAGATGCGTTTGAATATTAGTAGCTCAAGTTGGTAGTTGAGCTGTTAGTTTGATCTCCAAGCTTGGTGATTTGGCTGCAAATGTTTCATCTCCATTTGCTGAGACATCTTCAGTGCACTTTGAATTGTGCTTGTGTGTCAGAGCACTGAAGTTTAAATTGATGTGGGTGTTATTTATCCAGATGTTTCTGAGTCATGGTCAGGATTCGGGCTGTTTGACTGACTGGTTTGTTTTTGTGAATTGAATATGATGCTACGTTAGTATAAAGAAGCAAGGCACATTAATAGATGTGAAACATAAATATTGGTCATTCTGCTGGTCTGATAATGAACTACAATCTTCATGGATCTTTATAAATAACTGGAATTCTTGCTGAAACATTTGTCACCTGAGCATGAAGAATATTCAAAATGAAAAAACTTTTCAATTAAGAGAAATTTCTCCAAAAATTAGGTTATCTCTTTTTCAATGTAGAGAAGTCACTTAATAAGAAGAAAAGTGATAGATTTTGACTCATTTTCCATAAAATACATCAGTCATTAAGTAAAATGTGCAACTAGATGAGCTCAAAAAGAAGTATCACACAGTTTCTCTGGAAAATAAGCTAGGAAACTCTGACCTATTACAAAACTTTCTGTTGCGTCATCCTTCCGTCTTCCAAGATAACACTGAGATTGATACAAACAACACTCTTGATCTCTATATGACCAAACATATACAAAGTACTTTTCTGCATGTGGATGGTCCCATTCTTAATTTGTAATACTGTAATAAATAAAATTGATCAAGCCTCTCTGATGCCATCAGGTGTTTTTATGACTGCAAAACGTGTACATTTCAGGTTCAGTATCCACATAGTTTACACAAATTCATGGTTTATGTTTCATGAGAACAGTGTGTAGGAACTATGTAAAAAAGATCCAATTCAAAAAAATTGACTAAATCAAGCTTCATAATTCAGTTTGAAATTTTGTCAAACCATTTTACTTGGTGATAATATGTTTATTAATATTATGGTTCACTTGCACAGTAGTATTAGCAACTTCTAAATGGTAGTTGTGTATATATAGTGTAAAGGAATTAGTAGTGCTTAAACAAATTCCTAGAAGGATAAGAGAAACAAGAGGAAGCGAGCGTTGCAGGAGCGCCTAAACAAGTGGAGGAGGAAGAACTTAAAAAGACCTATCCAGAGGAAGGAGCAAGACCGAGAGAGCAGAGACAGATAACTTCCCCTAGAAGACTGAGGTCCAGATATAATTGAAGTCATTGAGGAGGTTGGAATCTTTTCAATAAATATAAATGGTTTGAATTCTCCTTCAAAGAGGAGAAAAACTTTTACTAGGCTATAAAAGTTAAAAATGGACATAAAAATGGGACTTCCGGTTCCGGTCGCAGCGCCCGCGGACGTGCAGAGAACTCGTTCTCTTGGCCGTCCGGTTTCCCCCTGCCGGTAGACCCTGGATAGGGTCGAAAGTCGCCCTGTAGGGGCGACCACTGTAGAGGAGGGCACTCGTTGATCACGGAGGGAGCGGTGGCTCCCTCTGCGGTCCGAGAAAACCACCTTTGGGCCGACGGGGAAAAGATCGGCCAGTAACATGGCCGATCACTCAGCTGCTCCAGCCGAAAGTCACAGCAACATCTAAGCGAAAAGAACCACCATGGAAGATCCGGGTGAGACCTTTCCTTCCCTCTTGTTAATTTACCTTTTTCCCTGCTAACAGCTTTAAGAACTATTTCCCTATTTTGAGAAAGCAGCGTTTGATTACTGGGGAAAACGGGCTTTGGAAAAACAATTATTGTTTTTTTTTTACTATTTTATTTTGTCTACATAAGCAGTTGGAACTCGAGCATCCGGATTATTGTGACTTTCTCTTTTGGCTTGTTTATCTTCAGTTTAGGTGAAAATCCTTAGGGAGGGGGTGGAATGTTCTTTGTTTCCCCCCCCCCTCCTGAACAGTACTGCCTAAAAAACTTTTTGCTCTCTGGATGGTCCCATTCTTAATTTGTAATACTGTAATACAAATAAAATGGACATAACTAACTAGAAATAAGTGGAGTTGCTTTCATAGCTTCTATGGGCCACAATGTTTTCTTTGAGGAGTCCTTGGTGCTCTCTGAGCTTGGTTGTTTTCTTGCAGATATTTAACTACCCAAACTAGGTAACATCATCAGTGCAACATTAATGATATTAACTAGCACTGACGATGTTACCAAGTTTGATTATGAAATCTCTGCAAGAAAACAACAGATCTCAGATAGCACCAAAATTAGCTCATTTCAACTCTGAGTTATACATAACTTCCTTGTTATGACCGTAATCCCTTAATTCGGGGTAGAGTCAGGGCAACTGGATGGAACTGGGCATTTACTGGCTGGATGCCTTTCCTGACACCACGTGGAGTTAGCAGCAGATTTTTTTTTCTTTGCACCCTAAGAGAGAAACATCTGCTGCTATTGAATTCTCAACCTCCCAAGTGGGAGACCACTAGGCCACGATGCAGCTCTTAAACTCTGATCAATAAATAGTCCTTTAATGTTTTCTTTTGCAGATGCAGTTGACTGTTTCCAATGTCCAGAAGGTCAATATCCAAATGAAGCTCACAATCTTTGCATTGAAAAACATATAACTTTCTTGTCTTATGAAGAACCTTTGGGAATCACTTTGGCCACTGTAGCTGTCTTCTTTTTCGTAACTTCAGCTTTGGTGCTGAGGATCTTCATTAAAGAGTGGAAAACCCCCATAGTCAAGGCCAACAGGAATCTCACCTGTACTCTTCTCATTGCTCTCCAGCTATCTTTCATCTGCAGTTTTCTTTTCATTGGACAACCTCATCAAGTCAAATGTCTCATGCGACAACCTGCATTTGGCATCATCTTTTCTGTAGCCATTTCTTGCATTTTGGGTAAAACAACCATAGTGGTTCTTGCTTTCATGGCCACCAAACCAGGATCCCAAATAAAGAAATTGGTGGGGAAAAAGCTTGCCAACTCCATTGTCCTTTCTTGCTCTCTGATACAAGTCACAATTTGTGTTGCATGGCTGGCAATTTCTCCCCCATTTCCAGATTCAGACACGCACTCCATGTCTGAAGAAATTGTACTAGAATGTAATGAAGGATCAGCCATCATGTTTTATACTGTTCTTGGCTTCTTGGGATTTTTAACTGCTATCAGTTTCACGGTAGCCTTCCTAGCT
This sequence comes from Azemiops feae, assembly GCA_023970755.1. NCBI lineage: Eukaryota > Metazoa > Chordata > Lepidosauria > Squamata > Viperidae > Azemiops > Azemiops feae. The sequence continues at coordinate 27,341 of JALGBA010001153.1, forward strand.
AGGAAGTTACCTGACAGCTTCAATGAAGCCAAATTCATTACCTTCAGCATGCTGGTGTTTTGCAGCGTTTGGGTAACATTTGTTCCTACCTATCTGAGCACCAAGGGAAAGTACATGGTGGTGGTGGAGATCTTCTCTATTCTGGCTTCAGCAATGGGGTTGCTTGGCTGTATTTTTTCCCCAAAATGCTATATTGTTCTTCTGAGACCTGATTTAAACAGAAAGGACAAACTTATTAAAAAAACCTGAATTATGTTTCTGAACCTTATACTGTAAACTCTCCTCACTGTTGTGTTTCCTTTTTCTGCTAGTTTTTGCAGTTTGGGAAAATTGAGACAGATGCACAAATGCACAAAATAAATATTTGTCTAATGTTGGAATGTGCCTAGGTTTATAACCATGTCAACAAATAAAGTACAATTTCTTCCCATAGCAATCTTGCCCAGCATTTTGCTTGCCATTTGCTCAGATTTGTTGTAGTCTTGGGTCTTCATGGTAATGCTTTGAAGGAGACTTAAGTATAAGATGATAGTTACCAAAATCCAATTCAGAGCTCTTAAGAAGCTAAGTCCTTATTGGACAATAAGGACAATAAGTCCTTATTGGATTTTCATAGTAGTTTCCAACTTTCTTTTGGAGGGTAGGTTATTGAGCAAATAGTGTAGATTCATTGTCAGAGCAGTCTAGGTGCATGGATGCATGGATGGTAAAGGCCAAGTTCATCCATTGGACATGTTAACAGATGAACTTTGGTTTTATGGAAGTAATCCTCTCCACCTAGTCTTTCTGGACCCTCAGTAATACTTAATATAACTAATAGAATAGATATTTCAGAGACATTAAGGATAAGGCAATGATGTTGCATTTATCTTCCTATTACCATCCTTTGATTTTTGATTTTTTTTTTTTTTACTTTCTTTTCTGGACCTAAAAATTGGAATCCAGATGAAGGATAAGCTATTGCGTTCTCCAATATTCAGAACCAATCAGACTTAACAAAAATTAGTCCATTTTCACTATAACACTTCCTGAATCAAGAGTTTATAATTAATATTTTGTATACTGCCTCTATGCTCGTGTAATGATCTCCATTTTTAGATGTTGGTTGAAAATCTGTTGTCTCCAGATGACTGCCTGGACATGTCTTCCTGTTTTCTTGGCAAGATTTTAATTTTAATTTTGTGATCATGGAACTGCAATGAGCACAACTATGAGGATCTCTAAGAAGTACTGCTCCTTCAATAACATCATAACTTCAATTGGTCTTTTAAAGAGTGGATATTAAATGAGACAATCCATAAACAATTAAATATGTATTGATATTGCAAAATATTTAAATATCAAGATATAAATGGAGAGAATTGTAGCTCAGAGTTGTCACTTGTTGAGTTGCTGCATGCATCTCTTGATTATATTAGCATCTATCAGACAAAGTTGCTGTAAGTTGCTGTACCAAAGAAATGGTCCAATGAAAAAATGTACAAAAGAGATGGTTTGCATCCATCAAAGAAAGGAACTGAGTTACTCGGCTATAAAGTCACAGATTATCTGGAGGAATGTTTAAACTAAACAGCGGGGACAGTGAGTTAATTGATACAGAACACCCCTGTCCCCTGATTGAGTAGTAGTTATCTTGTTCTTTGTACTGCACACTGGTCTTCCTTCCTTCTTTCTTTCCTTCCTTCCTTCCTTCCTTCCCTCCTTCCCTCCTCACAACCTCCCTCCTTCCTGTCTATAAATGTTATTCATGGTAATTCAAATAATTTAAAAAATGAAGTTATGCAATACAAATGAATGAATGTACGCTATATCTATACTGATGTTCAATTTAACCTATACAAGCTCTCTTTGTTGGACTTTATACTTAGAAAACTTTTCTTTCCATTATATAAAAGAGATTTTGTCTTTGCCATCAAGAATATTTTTGTCTTTAAGAAAAAAAGATAAAAATGATGGTACATTGGGTATGACAAGCTATGGATTTGGTTGATTTGATTATTATTCCATAGTCACATGGAGGTGTTAAGAGGGTGAAAGAAGAAAGCCAGCGGAGTTTTAGAGAGATAGGATGTTGGTTCTATTGTAGTGTTTTGTACAGAGGTGACCATCTATAGAACAATGGGATCGGAGTTGTTGATTAATATAGAAAGAAGCAAATTGTAACCTTTGTGAACATATACAGTTTTTAGAGGGTTTTTTTTAAATGTACACTTTCCAGAGTCACTCTATCAGTGAGGTAGGTGGGCAGTGGTTTGCTCCGAGCTTGTTTCAATTTAGTTTCTGAACGTAACATCATCAGCAGAATTTTCTTATCCTGTTTTCCTTATCTTATAAATGTCTTATGTGCCAGTGTGGTCAGTTGGTTGTGTGATTGCCAAAATCTAAAACTAACTTGCCTAGTAACCTAGCAGCCATATTCATAGCACCTCTACTCTCCAAGCTTTCTTCCAAGACAGCTCTATATACAGTATGTTGCAGTAATCTGATTGCAACTGAGTCGATGTCATCAGATTATCATAGGGAGCTTTCTATTCTTTATTTCTGTTCTAAAGGATGGGGCAAGGAGTAATAGTTATCTTGATCTTTGTACTACACACTGGTCTTCCTTCCTTCCTTCCTTCCTTCCTTCCTTCCTTCCTTCCTTCCTTCCTTCCTTCCTTCCTTCCTTCCCTCTCCCTCACAACCTCCCTCCTTCCCTCCTTCCTGTCTATAAATGTTATTCATGGTAATTCAAATAATTTTTAAAATGAAGTTATGTAATACAAATGAATGAATGTGCGCTATATCTATACTGATATTCAATTTAACCTATACAAGATCTCTTTGATGGACTTTATACTTAGAAAACTTTTCTTTCCATTATATAAAGGAGATTTTGTCTTTGCCATCAAGAATATTTTTGTCTTTAAGAAAAAAAGATAAAAATGATGGTACATTGGGTATGACAAGCTATGGATTTGGTTGATTTGATTATTATTGCATAGTCACATGGAGGTGTTAAGAGGGTGAAAGAAGAAAGCCAGTGGAGTTTTAGAGAGATAGGATGTTGGTTCTATTGTAGTGTTTTGTACAGAGGTGACCATCTATAGAACAATGGGATCGGAGTTGTTGATTAATATAGAAAGAAGCAAATTGCAACCTTTGTGAACATATACAGTTTTTAGAGGTTTTTTTTTAAATGTACACTTTCCAGAGTCACTCCATCAGTGAGGTAATTGGGCAGTGGTTTGCTCTTCAAGCTTGTTTCAATTTAGTTTCTGAACGTTTTGTTACCAGACTAGGTAACATCATCAGCAGAATTTTCTTATCCTGTTTTCCTTAGCATATAAATGTCTTATGTGCCAGTGAAGTCAGTTGGTTGTGTGATTGCCAAAATCTAAAACTTACTTACCTAGTAACCTAGCAGCCACATTCATACAACCTCTACTTTCCAAACTTTCTTCCAAGACAGCTTTACATACAGCATGTTGCAGTAATCTGATTGCAACTGAGTCGATGTCATCAGATTATCATAGGGAGCTTTGTGTTTTCCATTTCTGTTCTAAAGGGTGGGGCAAGGAGACTCTACTTCCAAGTAATCTTGCCACTGTCTCTCATACCAAATCACATAATGTCATATCATATAATATCATCATATCTTGGAGAGTAAGAAGAAGATATATTAGCAAAATGTGTATTAAAATAAATCAAGAAAGAGTGCAGAGAATGATTAGGGAACTGGAGGTTAAAACATACAAAGAACGAATTGGGTATGTCTAGATTAATGAAAAGGACTAAGGGTAACTTGATAGCAGTTTTCCAATATCTAAGGGGCTGCCACAATGGAGAAGGGGTCAACCTATTCTCCATAGCATATGAAGGCAGGACGAGAAGCAATGGATGGAAAGTAATCAAGGAGAGAACCAACCTAGAATGAAGGAGAAAATTCCTGACAAAACAATTAACCAGTGGAACGATTTGCTTCTAGAATTTGTGGGTGCTCCGTTCCTAGAACATTTTAAGAAGAGACTGGATAGTCACTTGTCTAGAATGGATGGGCTTCCTGCCCAAGCAGGGGATGGACTAGAAAACCTCCAAGCGACCTTCCACCTGTGTTATTCTGTTATCCTGTTAAAGTTCAGGCATTACTGAATCAATAGATTGTCAAATCTATGGCATTCAAATATTAAATTAAAGGAAAAACTGGTTTCTTTCTAGATTATATTTTTCTTGAAGTTTGTGAGGAATACAGTCTGAATCATAGATTCTAATACCCAACTATTTTAAATCATTTTTCCCTAGCTTCTATATGGATCTGCTCCAATGAAAGATAATAGCGAACACACAATTTTCTTTCATCGTTTTTTCCCAAACGAGGAGCTTCAGACTAAGGGGATTCTTCAGCTGCTGTTGCATTTAAAGTGGGTATGGATAGGGCTGATTTCCCAACCTGATGAGAGTGGACAGAGGTTTGTACGGAATGCCCTTACACTGTTTGTCCAGAAAGGTATTTGCTTTGACTTCATGCAAGAGTTGCCCAAAGAAATTTTTTCTAATGACATTGAATATGTATTTAAATATTATATTGCCATGTACAAGGTTGTCATGAACAGCACTGCCGATGTTGTGATCCTCTACTGTGAAAATCAAGTCATTGGCATTTTTAGAATATTTCCCTATCTTTCAGAATATGAGGATATACCAGTAAAGAGAAAAGACAAAGTTTGGATCATGCCAGCCCAGATGGAGTTCACATCAGTCCCTTTTCAAAAAATACTGCCTTTGGATTTTATTCATGGTGCCATAACTTTTGCAGTTTCTTCCAAGGAGGTGACTGGGTTCAAACCATTCTTGCAGATGAGAAGCCCTACTTCAGAAGAAGATCATTTAACAAGATTGTTCTGGGAGCAGGCATTTGAATGTTTTTTCTTTAAAGATAAGTTAGATGAGGATGCTGGAGTGCTGTGCACTGGAGAAGAGAAGTTGGAGACTCTTCCTAATTCTGTGTTTGAGACCACCATGACTGGGCAGAGTTACAGCATTTATAATGCAATCTATGCTGTGGCACATGCCTTGAAAGCCATGTTTTCATCCAAATACAAACACAGAGCAAGGGCGGACCATGGAAGCCTAATGACTATCAAGGAAGAAACATGGCAGGTAATAATAAAAGAAATCACAATGACAAATTGATCAAGCCTCTCTGATGCCATCAGGTGTTTTTATGACTGCAAAACGTGTACATTTCAGGTTCAGTATCCACATAGTTTACACAAATTCATGGTTTATGTTTCATAACAACAGTGTGTAGGAACTATGTAAAAAAGATCCAATTCAAAAAAATTGATTAAATCACAGCTTTATAATTCAGTTTGAAATTTTGTCAAACCATTTTACTTGGTGATAATATGTTTATTAATATTATGGTTCACTTGCACAGTAGTATTAGCAACTTCTAAATGGTAGTTGTGTATATTTAGTGTAAAAGAATTAGTAGTGCTTAAACAAATTCCTAGGAGGATAAGAGAAGCTCGAAGAGATTATCAATTTTTAACAAGGAAATTGTCCGACAGAGGAGTCAATTTTAGATGGTTGGTTCCAGAAGGATTATTAATTTTTTGGGATTCAAAAAGATACAGATTGGATACCCCACTCAAAGCAGAGGAATTTTTCAATAACCACAGAGCTTTTTTGGAAAAAGGCAATCTCGAACCTAAGAAACAAGAGGAAGTGAGCGTTGCAGGAGCGCCTAAACAAGTGGAGGAGGAAGAACTTAAAAAGACCTATCCAGAGGAAGGAGCAAGACCGAGAGAGCAGAGACAGATAACTTCCCCTAGAAGACTGAGGTCCAGATATAATTGAAGTCATTGAGGAGGTTGGAATCATTTCAATAAATATAAATGGTTTGAATTCTCCTTCAAAGAGGAGAAAAACTTTTACTAAACTATAAAAGTTAAAAATGGACATAATTTGTCTCCAAGAGACACACATCAAGAGACAACATTCTAGAATCTTAGAACAACCAAAAATGAGTAAGGTTTACTTCTCCCTGGCACTTCAAAGGAAAAGAGGTATAGCTCTTTATATAAAAGAAAAGATGAACCCAAAATATGTTTATGTAGATGAAGAAGGGAGAATATTAATGGTGGAAATTATGTTGAATCAAAAACAGATATTGATTGTCGCAATATACGCACCTAATGATAAGCAAGACCAGTTTTATCATCAATTACACAATAAAATAGTGGACTTAAACTACCAAAACCTTTGTATACTGGGAGACTTTAATGCAATAGTTGATGCAACTCGGGACTATAAAAGCCATAAACAAGGCAAAAAAGGGGGAAACACTTTACCCAAGGCCTTTTTAAAAATGAAAGAAGAACTGTCCATTCAAGATATAGAGAGAGAGATGAACCCAGGAAAATCACAATATACGTTCTATTCAAATAGGCACAAATCTTGGTCAAGAATTGATATGATTTGGACATCTTATGACTTGAAAACTATAATACAAGAGGTTGAAATAGAAACTAATGTTTGGGCAGACCACAATCCAATTAAAATGACCAGGAAAGGAACTAGGAAAAAATTAAGATGGTCGCTGAATAAATCTATACTGAAAGAAAAAGAATTCCTACAATTAGCAACAAAGGAAATGGAATTTTTCTTTAAAATAAAGAAGAAGAAACCTCCCTCCAAAATGTGTGGGATATGGCAAAGCATATTTTAGAGGTTTGGCCATAACTTATATTGCTAAAAAGAATAAACAAAAGAAACAATTACAGCTACAGTTGAAAGAAAAACTTAATAGATTAGAATCTGAATTACAAATTGACCCACAAAAAAAGATTCTGAAGACACAAATGGAATTGATAAAACATAAATTAAACCTAACAGAGATGGACATAATGGCACAGCAGATTAAACGATCTAAACAGAACTTTTTTGAAAATGCTAATAAACCTGGAAGATGGTTAGCATATAGACTGAAGAAAGAAAAAGAAAAAGGAATGATAAATAAGCTACAAGACTCAAAAGGTGAGTTACACTTCCATAATGACACAATGAAAAAAATTACCAAGGCTTATTATGAGACACTTTATAAGGCAGAGGTGGTTTCTAAAGAGGGAATACAGGATTATTTAAAAGGAACTGACCTTCCAAAAGTCCCAGAGAACATTCAAAATATATTAAACGAGAAAATATCAATGATTGAGATTACAGAAACTATAAAAAGGCAAAAGAAGGATAAGACCCCGGGTCCTGATGGACTTCCTGCAGAATTTTATGTAGCGCTACAAGATACAATAAGTCCGATTTTGAAGGAATTGTACAATGACATTTTCTCAGAGATAAAAATACCAAACTCGTGGACTGAAGCTAATATCACCTTGATACCTAAAGAAGATACTGACTCCACACAAATAAAAAACTATAGACCAATATCATTATTAAATGTGGACTATAAAATCTTTGCTTCAATAATGGCAGAAAGAATGAAAACATTTCTGACTGAATTTATCCATACAGATCAAAATGGCTTTTTGCCTAAAAGACAGAGAAAGGATCAATTTAAAGATCATTTTAAATGTTTTGGAATACTATGAAAACCACCCAGGGAAACAGATGGCACTGATATTTCTTGATGCACAAAAAGCTTTTGATAACTTAAATTAGCAATTTATGTTCCAACAGTTGACGGAAATGGATTTCGGCAAAAATTTTATAAATGCAATTCAAGCAATCTATAATAAACAAACAGCAAGGATACTTTTAAATGGAGACTACACAGAAAGCTTTGACATTAAAAAAGGCACAAGACAGGGGTGTCCACTGTCTCCCCTGTTATTTATCCTCACATTGGAAGTTCTGGCTAGAAATATTAGGCAGGATATGGAAATCAAAGGATTGGAGATAAAAGACCAGAAATACAAACTACAAGCTTTTGCAGACGACCTGGTTTTCATTTTGGAGGAGCCACTAGAAACATCTACTAAACCTCTGCAGAAAATAGAGAAATTCGGAGAAGTGGCCGGTTTGAAAATAAACAGGGAAAAGACTAAAGTATTAACAAAAAACATAACAGATAAATAGAAAACCCAATTTGTAAAAAAGACAAATCTCCAAATAGTTAAAAAAGTCAAATACCTAGGTATCCACTTAACATCAAAATATACAACATTTAAAGAAGATAATTATGAAAGATTATTGAAACAAATCAAAATAGACTTGGAAAAGTGGAAAAATCTTCAATTGTCATTGTTAGGAAGAATAGCGACAGTGAAGATGAATATCCTACCGAAGCTACTCTTTCTATTTCAAACAGTTCCTGTAAAACTGGGAAAGAAATTTTTTGATGACTTAAATGCAATAATACTGAGATTTATATGGCAAGAGAAAAAAGCACGAATTAGTTTGGGCAATTGTTTTTGGATATTCTATAGATTTAGAAGACTGGCAAAAGCTTTGGGATAGAAATATCAAACTTACCAAAGCAGCCTCATATAAAGAAAATTTATATAACACGTTTTATAGATGGCATATGACACCAGTTAGATTAGCGAAAATGTTTAAAAATGTATTGAATAATTATTGGAAATGTAAACAAAAACCAGGTACTTACTATCATATCTGGTGGGTATGTCCTAGCACTAAGAAGTTTAGTTTAAGATTCATATATGGCTGGAAAAGATGACTAAAATACAGATAGAATTTAAGCGAGAACTGTTCTTGTTGGGAATACTAGGACTTAATTATGGAAAAGAGAATGAATATTTAATATTACATGTATTGACATCTGCTAGAATAGCATTTGCCAAATTTTGGAAAAATGAAAACTTACCATCTGACCAGATTATAATTACAAAAAATTTAGAATGTGTAGAAATGGATAGACTAACCTTAGAGATTAAAGAGAAAGAAGACTCAGTTTATTTCAAAACATGGGAACATTTTTATCAATGGTTATTATTATTATTTTTAGGATTATCGCTATTGTTATTGATTATAGTCATTTACCATTATATTAATTACTCTTATTTAATATCTATATCCGGACGACAGTCTGCTTGCTAAAGCGTGGAATTATTGTTGGGGGTAACCCCATTTTTGTACCTACCCTTACCCCAACCCGACTCCTGAACCCTACCCTACCCAATACCCATACTGACCCCATCCTTTCCTTACCTTTATAAAACTTAATAAAATATTTATATAAAATATAAAATATTATTATATAAAAAGTTGACTAAATCAAGCTTCATAATTCAGTTTGAAATTTTGTCAAACCATTTTACTTGGTGATAATATGTTTATTAATATTATGGTTCACTTGCACAATAGTATTAGCAACTTCTAAATGGTAGTTGTGTACATTTAGTGTGGATATTTATTTCTCCAGATCAATTGCATTTATTTATTGAATTTATATGGCCGCCCATCTCACACATGCAACACTGGACACCATGCACAGTTAAAACACAACGCTACAGAATCAACATAATTCAAATATAAACATTTGTGTTTGATTTCCTTCCATTTAGCTCCATCCTTACCTGAGAACAGTCTTATTTAACAACAGTGTTGGGGAAACAGTTTTTTTTAATGAAAAGGGGGAATTGGGAACTGGATTTGATATCATCAACTGGATCACATTCCCAAACAAAACTTTTCTTAAAGTCAAAGTTGGAAAGATAGATCCACTGACTTCTCCAGAAGAGTCTTTCATGATTTCTGAAGAAAACATCATCTGGCCGACCATGTTCAATCAGGTATTTCCTACTGTCTAAAATCCTCCTCCCTACCATTTTCAAAAATCACTTTTATCATTTGACTGACTTATTAGTAATAAAATTAAGGCAATAAAATATGATGAAAGAGCAGAGATTAGATTTCACAGGGCTTCTGTTATTAAACTTGTCTTTCCAGAAATCTATGGGCATTCCTGAATGTACGCAATTACCAGCTGTCATTTTCAGGTTGTTCTACATAGGGAACCATCTTTGAGTTATAAAAGCTGGAAATTATTTCATAATAAACAAGCGACATGCTGAGATACTGTACTGTTTGAATTATCTTATTCCTGTCCATTGCTACCTTACAATTTTATTATATTTTAATGGCACATTGTCTAACACATATTTTAAAATCCCAGCTATTTTCTTTAGTTTTCTAAATTTAACCTGCAACTTTGTCACCATTAAAACATGGTCTATTTCATAATTTCTACAAGACTGACTAGATGCAATTGGAACTCTGTATCCCATGAGTAAATTCTCTGTAGTATTTCATTTCAGGACCTATTTGGCAGAAAGGACTGGACTCAATGAAAATGGACTCAATGAAAATGCAGATAATTCCAAAGTTTAATTTCACCTACAAAGTGTGGGATAAATTACCAATCCGATTCAACTCAAAGGTGCTTTTCAAAGGCAACTGGACTTTTTTTTTTCTTGACCTGGATGATTGAGAATCCTCATAGATATTTACCGATCAGATTGACCAAAACGGAATTTGAGGGGAGTCCAGTTTAAACAATTAAGACATGGAAATACATGGGAAATACATAGGATACATAGGAAATACATAGGAATACATAGGAAATACATAGGAAATACATGGTTCCATTAGGACATACACACAATGTCACATTATTATGGTGGCATTCATTAAATGTGCCTATCTAATAATACGTTGAATTGAATCCCATATATAGAATTTCTCCAAAAGCTATGCAGATTTGTCAGAATATCATATACACAGTGAAATATGAGTGTATAAAGTACAACTGGTGAACTCCCTCCTGGTTTCATTTCTGAATAGGCATTACCACTTTCTGTATGCAATGAAAATTGTTATCCAGGCTACCTCAAGAAAAAAATAGATGAGAAGCCTTTTTGCTGCTATGATTGTCTTCCTTGTGCAAAGGGAAAAATTTCAAACAGATTAGGTAAGATGTGCCATGTATATAATTGAGAAGACTTATTAATTCTCATCAGCAATATTGTATGCCTATCTGTGTTTAATCTGCACGGTATTGTTCTTAAATGTAATCAGTTATTCAGAATTTGGAGTATTGGCCTCATTGAAGCAAGGTAACCTCGGTATTAGATGAGATGTGTTTGAATATAAGTAGCTCGGGTTGGTAGTTGAGCTGTTAGTTTGAACTCCAAGCTTGGCAATTTGGCTGCAAATGTTTCATCTCCATTCGCTGAGACATCTTCAGTGCACTTTGAATTGTGCTCGTGTGTCAGAGCACTGGCCTTTAAATTGGTGTGGGTTTTATTTGTCCAGATGTTTCTGAGTCATGGTCAGGATTCGGGCTCTTTGACTGACTGGTTTGTTGTTGTGAACTGAATATGATGCTACGTTAGGATAAAGAAGCAAGAAAATGGGTTGTCCTTGCTGGAGAGAAGCAGGCACATTAATAGATATGAAACATAAATATTGGTCGTTTTGCTGGTCTGTTAATGAACTACAATCTTCATGGATCTTTATAAATAACTGGAATTCTTGCTAAAACATTTGTCACCTGAGCATGACGAATATTCAAAATCAAAAAGCTTTTCAATTAAGAGAAATTTCTCCAAAAATTAGGTTATCTCTTTTTAAATGTAGAGAAGTCACTTAATAAGAAGAAAAGTGATAGACGTTGACTCATTTTCCATAAAATACATCAGTCATTAAGTAAAATGTCCAACCAGATGAGCTCAAAAAGAAGTATCACACCGTTTCTCTGGAAAATAAGCTAGGAACCGATTCCGGTTCGCGGTGCTGGCGGTTGGGCGAAAAGTCTTCTCTCTTCGCTGGCTGGTTTCCCTCGGCCGTTAGACCCTGGACAGGGTCGAAAGTCACCCTGGATGGGTGACTACTGCTGAGGAGGACTCTCGCCGACTGCGGAGGGGTCGGCAGCATCTTCCTTGGTCAGAGGCAGCTCCTTTGGGCCGATGGAGAAAAGATCGGCCATTAACATGGTCGATCACTTAGCTGCACCAGCCAAAGTCAAAATAACATCTAAGCGTTAAAGAACCACCATGGAAGATTCGGGTGAGACCTTTCCTTTCCTCTCTTTACCCTTACTATCTCCCTGTGAAAAGCCCCTGGAATTATTTCCCTATTTTGATAAAGCAGCGTTCGCTCACTTGGGGAAACCAGCTTTGGACAATAAATAATAAATTATTTTTATTGACTATTTCTACTCTTGAATACTCTGGGGTCCTGAAAAAATCCCTACTACAGAATTTTATTATTTTATTTGCTTATAAAACTGGACAATATTGTTTTCGTTTACTTTTATTCCTTTTTTAACTGGAATAAAACCTTTCTGGAAAAAGATTTTATAGTCTACTGGGGACATCTTGTGGCGAAAAATGACATTGCAATTACACTTTCTCTTTGATTGTGAGGCTGGATTTGACCTTCAAATTACCATAAAAGGGAAAAGATAAAGAATTTGTAACAGCTGTGTGGAGGTGGATATGGGCTAATTGTTAATAATAGCCTCCACCAAAAAACTAAAAGATTACCTTACCACTGAAATGGAGGATTTTTACCCACAGCTTGGCTATGGGCTTATACTGGAAAAAATCTTGGAACTTAAGGAGCAAAGGATCTTTAGAATGAACACTAAAGATGATACTCCAGAACCAAAAATTGAATCTCAAATCTTGACTGATCAACTTATAGACCAAGGAATAACAGAGGAGGAACAGATCAACTCCAAAGAGGCCTGTATGCAACAACATACACAATTTAATGAGATGGAGGAATCTCATCCACAATCTACCTGTAAACTTATACTGGAAAAAATTTACGAAGCTACTGAGCAAGTGAATGCTAGAATAAAAGCCTTTACCCTAAAACTTCAAATTGACTTCGAGATTCCAACTGACTACCCCATAACTCAAATAACAATAGAAGAGGAACAAATCAACATAGAAGAGGACATCATACAACCCCACGTACAATTCATTGAGAATTTTGATGACCAAAGAATAATTTCAATTAAAACATCTGCAATGCCAAAAGCAACAGGAACTGATTTGCAAATACGAGGCATTGAAAACTGTGACAACATGGATAACCAATGAGTAACTACCACATTGAACAAAATTGATTATACTACTCAGATAGTACTGGAAGAAAGAGAAGAGAAATATGACCAGACTGAACTGTTGATAAATATGGATAACCAAACACTGAGATTTGATGATATAGAGGCTAGAATTAGATTTAAAAATGAGATTTAAAATTTTACTTGATGGGTTAAAAAGGCTTTTAGAGATTTTGACTGAGTTAATACCACTGAGATGAAAATTATTGATTTGATTATGGTTTGGAATTGTAATATGGAAAAGGTTGTAAATAAGGAGTTATTAGAATAAGAAATAGAATATAGATGTGAAATGCAGTAAGAAGGTATCTTCTGGAATAATATGTTTATTTTAGGTACGATAATTACTTTGACGGGATTTAAATTTTACTTAATGAGGTAAAAAGGCTTTTTAGAGATATGGATTGATTTATAAAATATATATTTGAAATAGAGTAAGAAGGTATTTTTTGAGTAATATTTTTGTTTTAGGTATGATAATTATGCAATGGAAGGAGAACAAGAAAATGGATTGTGATAAAAGAAGATATGGTATTTATAAATGAGTTACTACAATAAGAAATAGAATATAGTTGGGAAGTGTAAAAATATAATGGTTGGAATAATATGTTTAGATGTAATTATTATCCTATGAAATAAGGGAAATTAGGGATACCCGAAGTGTAAATTATGTGTTTATTTAAGGCTAAATTGGAACATGGTAATTGTAAGTTAGTAAAGCTTAAAAACAGGATTTGGACTGATATAGGTGAAATATTATTGATATTTTTTTTATATTGATTGAACTCTATTTAGAAATGTATTAATTTGACTATGTTATATCAATTGAGGGAAATAGAGAGGGAATCTTTAAAGAATTAACCTGAACTATACATGTACGATTGTGTTTTTTTGGTGATTGATTATCCCATCTCCACGTTGCTTCCCAAACACTCTGATGTAAAAACTAAAAAACCAATAAAACTGGTTTTAAAAAAAGAAGAAGAAAAGTGATAGATTTTGACTCATTTTCCATAAAATACATCAGTCATTAAGTAAAATGTCCAACTAGATGAGCTCAAAAAGAAGTATCACACCATTTCTCTGGAAAATAAGCTAGGAAACTCTGACCTACTACAAAATTTTCTGTTGCATGATCCTTCCATCTTCCAACATGACACTGAGATTGATACAAATAATACTCTTGATCTCTATATGACCAAACTTATACAGGGTACTTTTCTGTATGTGGATGGTCCCATTCTTAATTTGTAATACTGTAATACAAATAAAATGGACATAATTAAATAGAAATAAATGGAGTTGCTTTCATAGCTTCTATGGGCCACAATGTTTTCTTTGAGGAGTCCTACCCAAACTAGGTAACGTCATCAGTGCAATATTAATGATGCTGACTAGCACTGACGATGTTACCAAGTTTGATTATGAAATGTCTGCAAGAAAACAACTGATCTCAGATAGCACCAAAGTTTCCTCATTTCAACTCTGAGTTATAAATAACTTCCTTATTATAACTGTAATCCCTTAATTCGGGGTAGAGTCAGGGCAACTGGATGGAACTGAGCACTTACTGGCTGGATACCTTTCCTGACACCATGTGGAGTTGGCAGCAGATATTTTTTCTTTGCACCCTAAGAGAAACATCTGCCGCTTTTGAATTGTCAACCTCCCAAGTGGGAGGCGAGCATCTCAACTACTAGGCCACGATGCAGCTCTTAAACTCTGATCAATAAATAGTCCATTAATGTTTTCTTTTGCAGATGCAGTTGATTGTTTCCAATGTGCAAAAGATCAATATCCAAATGAAGCTCACAATCTTTGCATTGAAAAACATATAACTTTCTTGTCTTATGAAGAACCTTTGGGAATCACTTTGGCCACTGTAGCTGTTTTCTTTTTTATAATTTCAGCTTTGGTGCTGAGGATCTTCATTAAAGAGTGGGAAACCCCCATAGTCAAAGCCAACAACAGGAATCTCACCTGTACTCTTCTCATTGCTCTCCAGCTATCTTTCCTCTGCAGTTTTCTTTTCATTGGACAACCTGATCAAGTGAAATGTCTCATGCGACAACCTGCATTTGGCATCATCTTCTCTGTAGCCATTTCTTGCATTTTGGGTAAAACAACCATAGTGGTTCTTGCTTTCATGGCCACCAAACCAGGATCCCAAATAAAGAAATGGGTGGGGAAAAGGCTTGCCAACTCCATTGTCCTTTCTTGCTCTCTGATACAAGTCACAATTTGTGTTGCATGGCTGGCAATTTCTTCCCCATTTCCACATTCAGACACACACTCCATGGCTGAAGAAATTGTACTAGAATGTAATGAAGGATCAGCCATCATGTTTTATACTGTTCTTGGCTTTATGGGATTCTTAACTGCTATCAGTTTCACGGTAGCCTTCCTAGCAAGGAAGTTACCTGACAGCTTCAATGAAGCCAAATTCATTACCTTCAGCATGCTGGTGTTTTGCAGCGTTTGGGTAACATTTGTTCCTACCTATCTGAGCACCAAGGGAAAGTACATGGTGGTGGTGGAGATCTTCTCTATTCTGGCTTCAGCAATGGGGTTGCTTGGCTGTATCTTTTTCCCAAAATGCTATATTCTTCTTCTGAGACCTGATTTAAACAGAAAGGACAACTTATTAAAAAAAACTGAATTATGTTTCTGAACCTTGTACTGTAAACTCTCCTCACTCTTGTGTTTCCTTTTTCTGCTAGTCTGTGCAGTTTGGGAAAACTGCACAAAATAAATATTTGTCTAATGTTGGAATGTGCCTAGGTTTATAACCATGTCAACAAATAAAGTACAATTTCTTCCCATGGCAATTTTGCCCAGCATTTTGCTTGCCATTTGCTCAGATTTGTTGTAGTCTTGGGTCTTCATAGATCATGGGTAATGCTTTGAAGTATAAGTATAAGTAAGTATAAGTATAAGATGATAGTTACTTAAGTATAAGATGATAGTTACCAAAATCCAATTCAGAGCTATTAAGAAGCTTAGTCCTTATTGGATTTTCATAGTAGTTTCCAACTTTCTTTTGGAGGGTAGGTTATTGAGCAAATAGTGTAGATTCATTGTCAGAGCAGTCTAGGTGCATGGATGCATGGATGGTAAAGGCCAAGTTCATCCATTGGACATGCTAACAGATGAACTTTGGTTTTATGGAAGTAATCCTCTCCACCTAGTCTTTCTGGACCCTCAGTAATAAATAACATAACTAATAGAATAGATATTTCAGAGACATTAAGCATAAGTCAATGATGTTGCATTTATCTTCCTATTACCATCTTTTGATTTTTTTTTTTACTTTCTTTTCTGGACCTAAATATAGGAATCCAGATGAAGGATAAGCTATTGCATTCTCCAATATTCAGAACTAATCAGACTTAACAAAAATTGGTCCATTTTCACTATAACACTTCCTGAATCAAGAGTTTATAATTAATATTTTGTATACTGCCTCTATGCTCGTGTAATGATCTCCATTTTTAGATGTTGGTTGAAAATCTGTTGTCTCCAGATGACTGCCTGGACATGTCTTCCTGTTTTCTTGGCAAGATTTTAATTTTAAGTTTGTGATCATGGAACTGCAATGAGCACAACTATGAGGATCTCTAAGAAGTACTGCTCCTTCAATAACCTCAGAACTTCAATTGGTCTTTTAAAGAGTGGATATTAAATGAGACAATCCATAAACAATTAAATATGTATTGATATTGCAGAATATTTAAATATCAAGAGATAAATGGAGAGAATTGTAGCTCAGAGTTGTCACTTGTTGAGTTGCTGCATGCATCTCTTGATTATATTAGCATCTATCAGACAAAGGTGCTGTAATTTGTTCACAGATCCAGGGGGCCAATGCCTGTGGAGCAGTCTGGCTTCAATATCTGGGAATAGTTTGAATCTATTGAGCCTGAAAAAATGGAGCGGTCCTTAGCCACCTCCTCTTTAGATCCAAATGGCTTTCAAAACCAACAAACGTTCTACCCTTCTATATAAACTCAGAGGATCATTGTGGGTAGCACTGTTTTTTGCTGGTTTGCCTTCTTTCTCTGATTTACATTCCAGACAGTGGTGATTGGCAAAGAGATGCTGCCTTTGGCCCTCACTGTGTGATGTCCTCAGTACGAGGTATCATCAATTCAAAAAAGTGGCATAGTATGGGTCTTATTTGCTAGAAAGATGTATTTGATGGGTCCTAGAAGAAGGAAGGAAGGAAGGAAGGAAGGAAGGAAGGAAGGAAGGAAGGAAGGAAGGAAGGAAGGAAGGAAGGAAGGAAGGAAGGAAGGAAGGAAGGAAGGAAGGAAGGAAGGAAGGAAGGATATAAATGTTATAAATAAGTGAATTTCTTATTTTAGTATTTGTACTGTATATTATCATATTCTTCAATTTATTTGTCCATGTGGTCAAAGAAGTACCGGTAAAGGACAAAATAAAAATAAATAATTTCAAGTGACCATTATTTCTTTACTACAAAGAAACTGATTCAGATCATGTTTTTGTATATGATAAAAGGAGCAACATTTGTAGCAGCAATCAAATTTCACAATTAATGAGGAAGGAGTCCTGTGACTGGTAGATTATTTTTTTTTTTCATTTCCCATATATGATTGATAAAGAGATTTGTTGCATGGCTCTAAAATATCAATGGTGGGTAAATTGATTGG
Source organism: Azemiops feae (assembly GCA_023970755.1). Classification (NCBI taxonomy): domain Eukaryota; kingdom Metazoa; phylum Chordata; class Lepidosauria; order Squamata; family Viperidae; genus Azemiops; species Azemiops feae. Next base: position 45,107 of record JALGBA010001153.1, read on the forward strand.
TGGTGGCTCATGTCACTCATCAAGCCAGAAAAAAAAATATGGTTCACACCATGTGACTTTGAGGATATGGAGTAAAAAATCATTTAAAATGAGTGAAAAGAGCCAAGCTATATTTTTACTTTGCAATAAAAACAGTATTGAAAAATATGGTCCTCCTAGAATTTAGAACAGTGGTGGTGAACCTATGCCACGGGTGCCAGAGGCGACACTCAGAGCCCTCTTTGTGGGCACGCGTGCCATGCCCCAGAGATGGCAAGCATCCCTCTTCAACCAGCCGCCCTAGGTCCCAAGTGGCCAGATGCATCCCGGCAAAGCAGGTTTCCCTCCCCACTGTCCCGTCCCTCCTGGCCTCACATGCTCTCCTTTTCCCGGGCATGACCCACTGCATCGTCTCCTCAGCTGTTGGCCAGCTGTCCAGTTCAGAGGTGGCTTCTCTGAACTGCTGGTGGTGGGCGGTGGAGCCCCAGAGTACGCCAGTCGAGGAGCCATCAAGCTGTGGCTGCTGATGGACACCGGCGGCCCCCATTCGCTCGCTGGCCTCTGTGTGCGGGGGCCGATGGTATGAGGCAGCAGCTGCCCTGGCCGCTGCCTCACCTTGCCCCATGGCAATGGTATCCCCACCCTGCCTCGCCTCACCTCACCCCACAGGATGAGCCTCCTGTCCACCGCCCCACCTGCCAGAGACCCCCTTGATATCCCCCAACCCTGCCCACAGGCGTCCCTCCCCACGAGCAACATCGAGTTGACCACGCCCACTTTGACCACACCCACCCAGTCTGCCATGACCACCACAGCCACGCCCACCCAGTGGGCCACGTCACACCTGGCACCCGGTGATAAATAAATGGGTTTTGGGTTGCAGTTTGGGCACTCGGTCTCTAAAAGGTTCGCCATCACTGACTTAGAACATTCTATTTTGAGATTGATTCACTTTGTAAATGTGGCTCAAATAAAAAGTTGTTTCCAATGGTATTCCTTCATTATTTGCATATTCACTTGGTATTACACACTGTTCCCATCCCAAAGGACTCTGCACAGCTCACAGGCCTGCTTCCATTAGAAAGGTTAAAAAGAAATGTCATGATTTAATTACATTACAAATACAATAAACAAAGTGCTTAAAGACCTATCAAAAAGATAAATAAAGGTGGGCGGGATCCTATAACATTATGGGTCAATTTCCTTTTAGCTCTTTGGGGGAAAAAATCATGCTTTAATGTACACCCTAACAGGTCAAAGTCAGATAGTTGTATTGTTCCAGAGAATTTAAAGTTTACAGCTACTGAACTAGCATTTGTTCATTTGAATTTTCATTATTTTTCTCTATCTCTTTTACAGTTTTCCGTTATGAGCTCTTTTTTTTTCGTAGCCCATACATATCATCATTCTACTTTCTCCACAGTCTCCAAGGAGTTTCACCAAACATTCACTGATTTCCCCTATAATTACCCAAAGAATCTTATTAATGTGGTTTTTTTTCTCAACTCTTTTAGGAATTCTCAGGCACAGCACCAAAGAATAGCTCAAGATTGAAAGGGTCTGTTAATTGTGGGATCAGAATGTTGGAGATGTAACAACCTTTTTTCTTGGAAAGAATATTCATTCTAATAAATGAGAGTTTTTTCCCCCTTATGTTTCATACTTACAGATAGAACTGGTTCATATGTAGTGAAAAGTGTTTTCTTGAAGAAGATGGAATTTTCCATGGTAGTGATGGCAATGTTGTCAATGTTACTGTCAGGAGCTACATGCCTTATTCTGCGTACTAAAGCATGTTCTGTGGGGAAACTTCCCCTTATTAAGCACAAGTATTTTCTGCCAGGAGATTTCATAATGGCTGGGATACTATCTCAGTTCTACATGATATCGAATCCAGTTGGTTTCATAAGGCATCCATCTGAATAACTGGTTGATGAGCTCATGTAACGACTTTCTCTTGTTAACTATAGCTTATCTTAAACCATATATCTTTCTCTAATAGGTTGCCCTGGCAAATAAATACACAAACACACTTATGACAACTCTCCCACTGGTGTTTTTATTCAAATTCCATATTGAGATTTTCTTGTTTCCTTACTGTTAAATGAATCATTAGTGATGTACTATCAAGGTGCTGTACTATTTGTAGCAAAATCTATATTAATCATTTAATTCTTTCACTTAATATTAGGGAACAGTTGCATGCTTTGAATTATTTTCCAAACAGCTGTTGAGCATGCATGGAACACAGACTTAGAGCCTCTCTGCCCTAATGAAACATCAGTGACTTTTATTGGGATAAAGTCTATCATTATCCCAGAAAAAAACATAATATATAACATTTGTCCTCAGGTTTACTCCAAAAACACTTCTCATGCCTATATCCACCATAAAACATACCCCAAAAGAAGATAAAAATATAAGGCTAAATATATATATAAGAATTACATATGGGTTTTAATATGATTATTTTTCTTCATGCAATTTATCTGTTTCTAGTAAAAATTGTTTATGATGAATGAAAAGAATCATAACATCCTGCCTAGATCCACACAATATATCTTTCATTGCAGATTTTTCCTGCAGAACTACCAACATATCCTGGCCTTGGTTTTTGCTGTAAAGGAGATAAATGAAAATAAACATATATTATCCAACATGAGCTTGGGTACTGACATCTTTAACAGTTATTTCCTGGCGGGATTGACTTACTTGGCTTCAATGGAGCTTGTCTCAACACGTGGCAGATTCATCCCCAACTATAAGTGTGATGCCAAGGACTGGGCAGTATCTGCTATTGCAGGACCTAACTCTTACATCTGTCCCTTCATGGCAAACATCTTGAACGTCTACAAGATGCCCCAGGTGAGATTTTGTTTCTTGGACTAAGTATACATGTAAGAATAACCTTGAAAGGCAGGAGGAAGAATTGCAGTCCTATTAAAAAAAAAAAGTCTAATAAAAGAAGTTTGAGACTAAACCAGAAGTGTTCTTTGAGAAAACATCTCAGGATTGACACCCACTCCTCCCCAATTCTCTGGAAAGTTAAGGCAGGGGAAGGGAAAGTGTTTTCCTACTTGCAAGGTTAATGTCATCCCTTTCAGATTGTCCAGGGTAGGAAACCAAAATCACACATACTAATAATTCTTTTATTGTAAGGTTACAATAACAGAGTCTTGCAAGTCTTAAACTACCTCCCATTTTTTTCTTTTACAAAGTAATGTTTACAAAAATACAACAAATAAACCAACTTTTCTTTTTATTACTTTTTTGTGGTTTGGAAATAAAGTGGCAATCCAAACAATGATAAACAACATACCATGTGTTTGCAGAAGAGATAGATAATTTTAGGTACTTTACTTGATTTATTCTTCAGTCTGAATCTATGATGAATGGCAGCTCTGCTAGATTGTCTAGACTAGAAAACAAAATCATGAATATTAATAGATATGATATTGTAAGTAACAATAATATTGCAACCCTGAATGAACTCACCTTTTTTTTACTTTTATAAAACCATGTTTACAAAACAACAAATAATAATTTCTTTCCTTGGGTATTATATTTTGTGATGTGGAATTGAAATGGCAGTCCAAACTATGTGTTTGCAGACAAGATGGATATTTTTTCATACTTTACTTGTTTTATTCCTCAATCTGAATCATCTGAACAATTAATATACAACGATTCTTTGACATATTTACAAATACACTGAAGAGAAATGTCAATATATTGTCATGCATCCATTTCCTACCATGCTTTAGTAAAAATATTAAGAATTCATGCACCTGACTGAGTAATAGTTATCTTGATCTTTGTACTGCACACTGGTCTTCCTTCCTTCCTTCCTTCCTTCCTTCCTTCCTTCCTTCCTTCCTTCCTTCCTTCCTTCCTTCCTTCCTTGCTTCCTTCCTTCCTTCCTTCCTTCCTTCCTTCCTTCCCTCTCCCTCACAACCTCCCTCCTTCCCTCCTTCCTGTCTATAAATGTTATTCATGGTAATTCAAATAATTTAAAAAAATGAAGTTATGTAATACAAATGAATGAATGTACGCTATATCTATACTGATATTCAATTTAACCTGTACAAGATCTCTTTGATGGACTTTATACTTAGAAAACTTTTCTTTCCATTATATAAAGGAGATTTTGTCTTTGCCATCAAGAATATTTTTGTCTTTAAGAAAAAAAGATAAAAATGATGGTACATTGGGTATGACAAGCTATGGATTTGGTTGATTTGATTATTATTGCATAGTCACATGGAGGTGTTAAGAGGGTGAAAGAAGAAAGCCAGAGGAGTTTTAGAGAGATAGGATGTTGGTTCTATTGTAGTGTTTTGTACAGAGGTGACCATCTATAGAACAATGGGATCGGAGTTGTTGATTAATATAGAAAGAAGCAAATTGCAACCTTTGTGAACATATAGTTTTTAGAGGTTTTTTAAAAAATGTACACTTTCCAGAGTCACTCCATCAGTGAGGTAGGTGGGCAGTGGTTTGCTCCTCCAGCTTGTTTCAATTTAGTTTCTGAACGTAACATCATCAGCAGACTAGGTAACATCATCAGCAGAATTTTCTTATCCTGTTTTCCTTAGCTTATAAATGTCTTATGTGCCAGTGAGGTCAGTTGGTTGTGTGATTGCCAAAATATAAAACTGACTTGCCTAGTAACCTAGCAGCCATATTCATAGCACCTCTACTCTCCAAGCTTTCTTCCAAGACAGCTCTATATACAGTATGTTGCAGTAATCTGATTGCAACTGAGTCGATGTCATCAGATTATCATAGGGAGCTTTGTATTCTCCATTTCTGTTCTAAAGGGTGGGGCAAGGAGACTCTACTTCCAAGTAATCTTGCCACTGTCTCTCATACCAAATCACATAATGTCATATCATATAATATCATCATATCTTGGACAGTAAGAAGAAGATATATTAGCAAAATGTGGATTAAAATAAATCTAGAAAGAGTGCAGAGAATGATGAGGGAACTGGATGTTAAAACATACAAAGAACGGTTGCAGGAATTGGGTATGTCTAGATTAATGAAAAGGACTAAGGGTAACTTGATAGACGTTTTCCAATATCTAAGGGGCTGCCACAATGAAGAGGGGGTTAACCTATTCTCCATAGCATATGAAGGAGGACGAGAAGCAATGGATGGAAAGAAATCAAGGAGAGAACCAACCTAGAATGAAGGAGAAATTTCCTGACAGAACAATTAATCAGTGGAACAATTTGCTGCTAGAGTTTGTGGGTGCTCCATCCCCGGAACATTTTAAGAAGAGACTGGATAGTCACTTGGTCTAGAATGGATGGGCTTCCTGTCCAAGCAGGGGGTTGGACTAGAAAACCTCCAAGGTCCCTTCCAACTGTGTTATTCTGTTATCCTGTTAAGGTTCAGGCATTACTGAATCAATAGATTGTCAAATCTATGGCATTCAAATATTAAAGGAAAAACTGGTTTCTTTCTAGATTATATTTTTCTTGAAGTTTATGAGGAACACAGTCTGAATCATAGATTCTAATACCCAACTATTTTAAATCATTTTTCCCTAGCTTCTATATGAATCTGCTCCAATGAAAGATAATAGCGAACACACAGTTTTCTTTCATCGTTTTTTCCCAAATGAGGAGCTTCAGACTAAGGGGATTCTTCAGCTGCTGTTGCATTTAAAGTGGGTATGGATAGGGCTGATTTCCCAACCTGATGAGAGTGGACGGAGTTTTGTACGGAATGCCCTTAAACTGTTTGTCCAGAAAGGTATTTGCTTTGCCCAAAGAAAATTTTTCTAATCACATTGAATATGTATTTAAAGATTATATTGCCATGTACAAGGTTGTCATGAACAGCACTGCCAATGTTGTGATCCTCTATGGTGAAAACCACGTCATTGGCATTTTCAGAATATTTCCCCATTTTTCAGAATATGAGGATATACCAGTAAAGAGAAAAGAGAAAGTTTGGATCATGCCAGCCCAGATGGAGTTCACATCAGTCCCTTTTCAAAAAATACTGCCTTTGGACTTTATTCATGGTGCCATATCTTTTGCAGTTTCTTCCAAGGAGGTGACTGGGTTCAAACCATTCTTGCAGATGAGAAGCCCTACTTCAGAAGAAGAAGATCATTTAACAAGATTGTTCTGGGAGCAGGCATTTGACTGTTTTTTCTTTAAAGATAAGTTAGATGAGGACGCTGGAGTGCTGTGCACCGGAGAAGAGAAGTTGGAGACTCTTCCTAATTCTGTGTTTGAGACCACCATGACTGGGCAGAGTTACAGCATTTATAATGCAATCTATGCTGTGGCACATGCCTTGAAAGCCATGTTTTCATCCAAATACAAACACAGAGCAAGGGCGGACCATGGAAGCCTAATGATTATCAAGGAAGAAACATGGCAGGTAATAATAAAAGAAATCACAATGACAAATTGATCAAGCCTCTCTGATGCCATCAGGTGTTTTTATAACTGCAAAACGTGTACATTTCAGGTTCAGTATCCACATAGTTTACACAAATTCATGGTTTATGTTTCATGACAACAGTGTGGAGGAACTATGTAAAAAAGATTAAATCAAACTTCATAATTAAGTTTGAAATTTTGTCAAACCATTTTACTTGGTGATAATATGTTTATTAATACTATGGTTCACTTGCACAGTAGTATTAGCAACTTCTAAATGGTAGTTGTGTACATTTAGTGTGTATATTTATTTCTCCAGATCAATTGAATTTATTTATTGAATTTATATGGCCGCCCATCTCACACATGTAACACTGGACACCATGCACAGTTAAAACACAACGCTAAAGAATCAACTTAATTCAAACACAAACATTTGTGTTTGATTTCCTTCCATTTAGCTCCATCCTTACCTGAGAACAGTCTTATTTAACAACAGTGTTGGGGAAACAGTTTTCTTTAATGAAAAGGGGGAATTGGGAACTGGATTTGATATCATCAACTGGATCACATTCCCAAACAAAACTTTTCTTAAAGTCAAAGTTGGAAAGGTAGACCCACTGACTTCTCCAGAAGAGTCTTTCATGATTTCTGAAGAAAACATCATCTGGCCGACCATGTTCAATCAGGTATTTCCTACTGTCTTAAATCCTCCTCCCTACCATTTTCAAAAATCACTTTTATCGTTTGAGTGACTCATTCGTAATAAAAGTAAGGCAATAAAATATGATGAAAGAGCAGAGATCAGATTACACAGGGCTTCTGTCATTAGACTTGTCTTTCCAGAAATCTATGGGCATTCCTGAATGTACGCAATTACCAGCTGTCATTTTCAGGTTGTCCTACATAGGAAACCATCTTTGAGTTATAAAAGCTGGAAATTATTTAATAATAAACAAGCGACATGCTGAGATACTGTACTGGTTGAAATATCTTATTCCTGTCCATTGCTACCTTATAATTTTATTATATTCTAACGGCACATTGTCTAAGACATATTTTAAAATCCCAGCTATTTTCTTTAGTTTTCTAAATTTAACCTGCAACTTTGTCACCATTAATACATGGTCTATTTCATAATTTCTACAAGCCTGACTAGATGCAATTGGAACTCTGTATCCCATGAGTAAATTCTCTGTAGTATTTCTTTTCAGGACATGTTTGGCAGAAAGGACTGGACTCAATGAAAATGGACTCAATGAAAATTCAGATAATTCCAAAGTTTAATTTCACCTACAAAGTGTGGGATAAATTACCAATCAGATTCAACTCAAAGGTGCTTTTCAAAGGCAACTGGACTTTTTTTTTTCTTGACCTGGATGATTTAGAATCTTCATAGATATTTACCGATCAGATTGACCAAAATGGAATTTGAGTGGAGTCCAGTTTGAACAATTAAGACATGGAAATACATGGGAAATACATAGGATACATAGGAAATACATAGGAATACATAGGAAATACATGGTTCCATGAGGACATACAGACAATGTCACATTATTATGGTGGCATTCATTAAATGTGCCTATCTAATAATACGTTGAATTGAATCCCATATATAGAATTTCTCCAAAAGCTATGCAGATATGTCAGAATATCATATACACAGTGAAATATGAGTGTATAAAGTACAACTAGTGAACTCCCTCCTGGTTTCATTTCTGAATAGGCATTACCACTTTCTGTATGCAATGAAAATTGTTATCAAGGCTACCTCAAGAAAAAAATAGACGAGAAGCCTTTTTGCTGCTATGATTGTCTTCCTTGTGCAAAGGGGAAAATTTCAAACAGATTAGGTAAGATGTGCCATCTATATAATTGAGAAGACTTATTAATTCTCACCAGCAATATTGTATACCTATCTGTGTTTAATCTGCACGGTATTGTTCTCAAATGTAATCAGTCATTCAGAATTTGGAGTATTGGCCTCATTGAAGCAAGGTAATCTCGGTACTAGATGAGATGCGTTTGAATATTAGTAGCTCAAGTTGGTAGTTGAGCTGTTAGTTTGATCTCCAAGCTTGGTGATTTGGCTGCAAATGTTTCATCTCCATTTGCTGAGACATCTTCAGTGCACTTTGAATTGTGCTTGTGTGTCAGAGCACTGAAGTTTAAATTGATGTGGGTGTTATTTATCCAGATGTTTCTGAGTCATGGTCAGGATTCGGGCTGTTTGACTGACTGGTTTGTTTTTGTGAATTGAATATGATGCTACGTTAGTATAAAGAAGCAAGGCACATTAATAGATGTGAAACATAAATATTGGTCATTCTGCTGGTCTGATAATGAACTACAATCTTCATGGATCTTTATAAATAACTGGAATTCTTGCTAAAACATTTGTCACCTGAGCATGAAGAATATTCAAAATGAAAAAACTTTTCAATTAAGAGAAATTTCTCCAAAAATTAGGTTATCTCTTTTTCAATGTAGAGAAGTCACTTAATAAGAAGAAAAGTGATAGATTTTGACTCATTTTCCATAAAATACATCAGTCATTAAGTAAAATGTGCAACTAGATGAGCTCAAAAAGAAGTATCACACAGTTTCTCTGGAAAATAAGCTAGGAAACTCTGACCTATTACAAAACTTTCTGTTGCGTCATCCTTCCGTCTTCCAAGATAACACTGAGATTGATACAAACAACACTCTTGATCTCTATATGACCAAACATATACAAAGTACTTTTCTGCATGTGGATGGTCCCATTCTTAATTTGTAATACTGTAATAAATAAAATTGATCAAGCCTCTCTGATGCCATCAGGTGTTTTTATGACTGCAAAACGTGTACATTTCAGGTTCAGTATCCACATAGTTTACACAAATTCATGGTTTATGTTTCATGAGAACAGTGTGTAGGAACTATGTAAAAAAGATCCAATTCAAAAAAATTGACTAAATCAAGCTTCATAATTCAGTTTGAAATTTTGTCAAACCATTTTACTTGGTGATAATATGTTTATTAATATTATGGTTCACTTGCACAGTAGTATTAGCAACTTCTAAATGGTAGTTGTGTATATATAGTGTAAAGGAATTAGTAGTGCTTAAACAAATTCCTAGAAGGATAAGAGAAGCTCGAAGAGATTATCAATTCTTAACAAGGAAATTGTCCGACAGAGGAGTCAATTTTAGATGGTTGGTTCCAGAAGGGTTATTAATTTTTTGGGATTCAAAAAGATACAGATTGGATACCCCACTCAAAGCAGAGGAATTTTTCAATAACCACAGAGCTTTTTTGGAAAAAGGCGATCTCGAACCTAAGAAACAAGAGGAAGCGAGCGTTGCAGGAGCGCCTAAACAAGTGGAGGAGGAAGAACTTTAAAAGACCTATCCAGAGGAAGGAGCAAGACCAAGAGAGCAGAGACAGATAACTTCCCCTAGAAGACTGAGGTCCAGATATAATTGAAGTCATTGAGGAGGTTGGAATCTTTTCAATAAATATAAATGGTTTGAATTCTCCTTCAAAGAGGAGAAAAACTTTTACTAGACTATAAAAGTTAAAAATGGACATAAAAATGGGACTTCCGGTTCCGGTCGCAGCGCCCGCGGACGTGCAGAGAACTCATTCTCTTGGCCGTCCGGTTTCCCCCCGCCGGTAGACCCTGGATAGGGTCGAAAGTCGCCCTGTAGGGGCGACCACTGTAGAGGAGGGCACTCGTTGATCACGGAGGGAGCGGCGGCTCCCTCTGCGGTCCGAGAAAACCACCTTTGGGCCGACGGGGAAAAGATCGGCCAGTAACATGGCCGATCACTCAGCTGCTCCAGCCGAAAGTCACAGCAACATCTAAGCAAAAAGAACCACCGTGGAAGATCCGGGTGAGACCTTTCCTTCCCTCTTGTTAATTTACCTTTTTCCCTGCTAACAGCTTTAAGAACTATTTCCCTATTTTGAGAAAGCAGCGTTTGATTACTGGGGAAAACGGGCTTTGGAAAAACAATTATTGTTTTTTTTTACTATTTTATTTTGTCTACATAAGCAGTTGGAACTCGAGCATCCGGATTATTGTGACTTTCTCTTTTGGCTTGTTTATCTTCAGTTTAGGTGAAAATCCTTAGGGAGGGGGTGGAATGTTCTTTGTTTCCCCCCCCCTCCTGAACAGTACTGCCTAAAAAACTTTTTGCTCTCTGGGCGGACTTATGTAGATTCTTTTGGATACAATGCATCCTGGGACTTGGCATGAAGCCCAGAAACTGACTGATACAATGTAACTTGCTCTTTGAACTCCCACTTCCTGATTTTGGCCTGATGCCCAGACTGGATTACAATATAACAACTGACTGCCAGTTTTTATCTCTGTGCTGATCTTGACTATTGGTTTTTTTTTTCTCTATCTTTCTTTGGAAATATATCTCTGTCTGCATTTTATATTTTATAACGCTGCAATTTATTTTTTAAGCTGAACTTCTCTAAAAAAAAAAAAGAAGAAGATGGAATCCTACTCACAGATTAATTATGGACTTATATTAGAAAAAATCTTGGAAGCAAGACTGGAACTTAAAGAACATATTAGATCGCTTAGATTCAAGGAGGACTCAGAATTAAAAATTGAAGCTCAACCTTTGATTGTCTATGATAGACAATCTGATCTACAACTTAATGAGATGGATGGAATACATTTACAATCTATTGAATCTACTGAATTTATTAAAGAGGAAGAGGACACATCCTACATGATGGATTTTTTTGATGATCAAAGGCAGAACTTAACTAAATCATTTACAACTTTAAAAGCAACAGGATTGGACTTCCAAATACAAGGCACAAAAAACGTTGACAACATGATAGTACAGACAACACTGGATAAAAGAGAAAAAGAATATGATTGGACTCAATGGTGGGAAAAGGCCTTCAGCCAGTTACTAAGATGGGAGGACTTAGAGGCCCTGTTGTGGAAACCTACCTGGCACAAAAAGAAAGCTAGAATTAGATTTAAAAATTTTATTTGATGGGTAAAAAGGGCTTCTGGACGTTGATTGAACTAATATTTTTGAGATCTTTAACGTCACTTTGGTATGAGTCAACACTAGACTTAAATTATGGATTTGAGTATGATTTGGAATGGCAATAAGAATAATTGGAAAATTTATAATTAAAGGAGTTAGATTGAGATTGAGACTGGTGAAATATTATTGATATTTTTATTTATAAGAATTGAATGGTAATTAGTGAGATATTAAATGGATTAAACTGAAACAATTGAGGAATCTTTTAGGGACGTGGACTGATCTATGAAAATATTGGATAGAATATATGAAATAGAATATAGTTGAGAAATATTAAGATATAATAGTTATATTACTTGTTTATGATAGAAATAATTATTGTCCTATTATTATTATTATAATGTTATTATATTACTATGTCTAATGCAATAGTTTTAAAATATATAAATTCATGTTTATTTACATAATATGTATGTGAAATAGAATAAGAGATATAATTTGATTGAGAAACATAAATTGAAATTGGAATAATAGATAGAGGTGAGAAACAATTTATATTTTAGGAATGCTCGAATTGTATACCATAAGAGGGAACTTTTAAAGTAGTAGTTTAAATTGTATATGTATGACTGTATTTTCTGTTGTGTTCCCTGGAGTGCCCTATCTCCACGATGTGTTACAAGCACTTGGCTGTAAAACAAACAAAAACTAATAAAACTTGTTATGATAAAAAAAAGTTAAAAATGGACATAATTTGTCTCCAAGAGACACACATCAAGAGACAACATTCTAGAATCTTAGAACAACCAAAAATGAGTAAGCTTTACTTCTCCCTGGCACTTCAAAGGAAAAGAGGTATAGCTCTTTATATAAAAGAAAAGATGAACCCAAAATATGTTTATGTAGATGAAGAAGGGAGAATATTAATGGTGGAAATTATGTTGAATCAAAAACAGATATTGATGGTCACAATATACGCACCTAATATAAGCAAGACCAGTTTTATCATCAATTACACAATAAAATAGTGGACTTAAACTACCAAAACCTTTGTATACTGGGAGACTTTAATGCAATAGTTGATGCAACTCGGGACTATAAAAGCCATAAACAAGGCAAAAAAGGGGGAAACACTTTACCCAAGGCCTTTTTAAAAATGAAAGAAGAACTGTCCATTCAAGATATATAGAGAGAGATGAACCCAGGAAAATCACAATATACGTTCTATTCAAATAGGCACAAATCTTGGTCAAGAATTGATATGATTTGGACATCTTATGACTTGAAAACTATAACACAAGAGGTTGAAATAGAAACTAATGTTTGGGCAGACCACAATCCAATTAAAATGACCAGGAAAGGAACTAGGAAAAAATTAAGATGGTCGCTGAATAAATCTATACTGAAAGAAAAAGAATTCCTACAATTAGCAACAAAGGAAATGGAATTTTTCTTTAAAATAAAGAAGAAGAAACCTCCCTCCAAAATGTGTGGGATACGGCCAAAGCATATTTTAGAGGTTTGGCCATAACTTATATTGCTAAAAAGAATAAACAAAAGAAACAATTACAGCTACAGTTGAAAGAAAAACTTAATAGATTAGAATCTGAATTACAAATTGACCCACAAAAAAAGATTCTGAAGACACAAATGGAATTGATAAAACATAAATTAAACCTACCTGAGATGGACATAATGGCACAGCAGATTAAACGATCTAAACAGAACTTTTTTGAAAATGCTAATATACCGGGAAGATGGTTAGCATATAGACTGAAGAAAGAAAAAGAAAAAAGAATGATAAATAAGCTACAAGACTCAAAAGGTGAGTTAAACTTCCATAATGACAAAATTAAAAAAATTACCAAGGCTTATTATGAGACACTTTATAAGGCAGAGGTGGTTTCCAAAGAGGGAATACAGGATTATTTAAAAGGAACTGATCTTCCAAAAGTCCCAGAGAACATTCAAAATATATTAAACGAGAAAATATCAATGATTGAGATTACAGAAGCTATTAAAAGGCAAAAGAAGGATAAGACCCCAGGTCCTGATGGACTTCCTGCAGAATTTTATGTAGCGCTACAAGATACAATAAGTCTGATTTTGAAGGAATTGTGCAATGACATTTTCTCAGAGATAACAATACCAAACTCGTGGACTGAAGCTAATATCACCTTGATACCTAAAGAAGATACTGACTCCACACAAATAAAAAACTATGGACCAATAGTGTTATTAAATGTGGACTATAAAATCTTTCCTTCAATAATGGCAGAAAGAATGAAGAAATGTCTGATTGAATTTATCCATACAGATCAAAATGGCTTTTTGCCTAAAAGACAGTTAAAGAACAATTTAAGGATCATTTTAAATGTTTTGGAATACTATGAAAACCACCCAGGGAAACAGATGGCACTGATATTTCTTGATGCACAAAAAGCTTTTGATAACTTAAATTAGCAATTTATGTTCCAACAGCTGATGGAAATGGATTTCGGCGAAAATTTTATAAATGCAATTCATGCAATCTATAATAAACAAACAGCAAGGATACTTTTAAATGGAGACTACACAGAAAGCTTTGACATTAAAAAGGGCACAAGACAGGGATGTCCACTGTCTCCCCTGTTATTTATCCTCACATTGGAAGTTCTGGCTAGAAATATTAGGCAGAATATGGAAATCAAAGGATTGGAGATAAAAGACCAGAAATACAAACTACAAGCTTTTGCAGACGACCTGGTTTTCATTTTGGAGGAGCCACTAGAAACATCTACTAAACCTATGCAGAAAATAGAGAAATTCGGAGAAGTGGCCGGTTTGAAAATAAACAGGGAAAAGACTAAAGTATTAACAAAAAACCTAACAGATAAACAGAAAACCCAATTTGTAAAAAAGACAAATCTCCAAATAGTTAAAAAAGTCAAATACCTAGGTATCCACTTAACATCAAAATATACAACATTAAAAGAAGATAATTATGAAAGATTATTGAAACAAATCAAAATAGACTTGGAAAAGTGGAAAAATCTTCAATTGTCATTGTTAGGAAGAATAGCGACAGTGAAGATGAATATCCTACCGAAGCTACTCTTTCTATTTCAAACAGTTCCTGTAAAACTGGGAAAGAAATTTTTTGATGACTTAAATGCAATAATACTGAGATTTATATGGCAAGAGAAAAAAGCACGAATTAGTTTGGGCAATTTTTTTTGGATATTCTATAGATTTAGAAGACTGGCAAAAGCTTTGGGATAGAAATATCAAACTTACCAAAGCAGCCTCATATAAAGAAAATTTATATAACACATTTAATAGATGGCATATGACACCAGTTAGATTAGCGAAAATGTTTAAAAATGTATCGAATAATTATTGGAAATGTAAACAAAAACCAGGTACTTACTATCATATCTGGTGGGTATGTCCTAGCGCTAAGAAGTTTTGGTTTAAGATTCATATATGGCTGGAAAAGATGACTAAAATACAGATAGAATTTAAGCGAGAACTGTTCTTGTTGGGAATACTAGGACTTAATTATGGAAAAGAGAATGAATATTTAATATTACATGTATTGACATCTGCTAGAATAGCATTTGCCAAATTTTGGAAAAATGAAAACTTACCATCTGACCAGATTATAATTACAAAAAATTTAGAATGTGTAGAAATGGATAGACTAACCTTAGAGATTAAAGAGAAAGAAGACTCAGTTTATTTCAAAACATGGGAACATTTTTATCAATGGTTATTATTATTATTATTTAGGATTATCGCTATTGTTATTGATTATAGTCATTTACCATTATATTAATTACTCTTATTTAATATCTATATCCGGACGACAGTCTGCTTGCTAAAGCGTGGAATTATTGTTGGGGGTAACCCCATTTTTGTACCTACCCTTACCCCAACCCGACTCCTGAACCCTACCCTACCCAATACCCATACTGACCCCATCCTTTCCTTACCTTTATAAAACTTAATAAAATATTTATATAAAATATAAAATATTATTATATAAAATGTTGACTAAATCAAGCTTCATAATTCAGTTTGAAATTTTATCAAACCATTTTACTTGGTGATAATATGTTTATTAATATTATGGTTCACTTGCACAATAGTATTAGCAACTTCTAAATGATAGTTGAGTACATTTAGTGTGGATATTTATTTCTCCAGATCAATTGCATTTATTTATTGAATTTATATGGCCGCCCATCTCACACATGTAACACTGGACACCATGCACAGTTAAAACACAACGCTAAAGAATCAACATAATTCAAACACAAACATTTGTGTTTGATTTCCTTCCATTTAGCTCCATCCTTACCTGAGAACAGTCTTATTTAACAACAGTGTTGGGGAAACAGTTTTTTTTAATGAAAAGGGGGAATTGGGAACTGGATTTGATATCATCAACTGGATCACATTCCCAAACAAAACTCTTCTTAAAGTCAAAGTTGGAAAGATAGATCCACTGACTTCTCCAGAAGAGTCTTTCATGATTTCTGAAGAAAACATCATCTGGCCGACCATGTTCAATCAGGTATTTCCTACTGTCTAAAATCCTCCTCCCTACCATTTTCAAAAATCACTTTTATCATTTGACTGACTTATTAGTAATAAAATTAAGGCAATAAAATATGATGAAAGAGCAGAGATCAGATTTCACAGGGCTTCTGTTATTAAACTTGTCTTTCCAGAAATCTATGGATATTCCTGAATGTACGCAATTACCAGCTGTCATTTTCAGGTTGTTCTACATAGGGAACCATCTTTGAGTTATAAAAGCTGGAAATTATTTAATAATAAACAAGCGACATGCTGAGATACTGTACTGTTTGAATTATCTTATTCCTGTCAATTGCTACCTTACAATTTTATTATATTCTAACGGCACATTGTCTAACACATATTTTAAAATCCCAGCTATTTTCTTTAGTTTTCTAAATTTAACCTGCAACTTTGTCACCATTAAAACATGGTCTATTTCATAATTTCTACAAGACTGACTAGATGCAATTGGAACTCTGTATCCCATGAGTAAATTCTCTGTAGTATTTCTTTCAGGACCTATTTGGCAGAAAGGACTGGACTCAATGAAAATGGACTCAATGAAAATTCAGATAATTCCAAAATTTAATTTCACCTACAAAGTGTGGGATAAATTACCAATCAGATTCAACTCAAAGGTGCTTTTCAAAGGCAACTGGACTTTTTTTTTTCTTGACCTGGATGATTGAGAATCCTCATAGATATTTACCGATCAGATTGACCAAAATGGAATTTGAGGGGAGTCCAGTTTAAACAATTAAGACATGGAAATACATGGGAAATACATAGGATACATAGGAAATACATAGGAATACATAGGAAATACATAGGAAATACATGGTTCCATTAGGACATACACACAATGTCACATTATTATGGTGGCATTCATTAAATGTGCCTATCTAATAATACGTTGAATTGAATCCCATATATAGAATTTCTCCAAAAGCTATGCAGATTTGTCAGAATATCATATACACAGTGAAATATGAGTGTATAAAGTACAACTGGTGAACTCCCTCCTGGTTTCATTTCTGAATAGGCATTACCACTTTCTGTATGCAATGAAAATTGTTATCCAGGCTACCTCAAGAAAAAAATAGATGAGAAGCCTTTTTGCTGCTATGATTGTCTTCCTTGTGCAAAGGGAAAAATTTCAAACAGATTAGGTAAGATGTGCCATGTATATAATTGAGAAGACTTATTAATTCTCATCAGCAATATTGTATGCCTATCTGTGTTTAATCTGCACGGTATTGTTCTTAAATGTAATCAGTTATTCAGAATTTGGAGTATTGGCCTCATTGAAGCAAGGTAACCTCGGTATTAGATGAGATGTGTTTGAATATTAGTAGCTCGGGATGGTAGTTGAGCTGTTAGTTTGAACTCCAAGCTTGGCAATTTGGCTGCAAATGTTTCATCTCCATTCGCTGAGAAATCTTCAGTGCACTTTGAATTGTGCTCGTGTGTCAGAGCACTGGCCTTTAAATTGGTGTGGGTTTTATTTGTCCAGATGTTTCTGAGTCATGGTCAGGATTCGGGCTGTTTGACTGACTGGTTTTATTGTTGTGAACTGAATATGATGCTACGTTAGTATAAAGAAGCAAGAAAATGGGTTGTCCTTGCTGGAGAGAAGCAGGCACATTAATAGATATGAAACATAAATATTGGTCGTTTTGCTGGTCTGATAATGAAGTACAATCTTCATGGATCTTTATAAATAACTGGAATTCTTGCTAAAACATTTGTCACCTGAGCATGAAGAATATTCAAAATGAAAAAGCTTTTCAATTAAGAGAAATTTCTCCAAAAATTAGGTTATCTCTTTTTAAATGTAGAGAAGTCACTTAATAAGAAGAAAAGGGATAGACTTTGACTCATTTTCCATAAAATACATCAGTCATTAAGTAAAATGTCCAACCAGATGAGCTCAAAAAGAAGTATCACACCGTTTCTCTGGAAAATAAGCTAGGAACCAGTTCCGGTTCGCGGTGCTGGCGGTTGGGCGAAAAGTCTTCTCTCTTCTCAGGCTGGTTTCCCTCCACCGGTAGACCCTGGACAGGGTCGAAGGTCACCCTGGATGGGTGACTACTGCTGAGGATGACTCTCGCCGACTGCGGAGGGGGCGGCAGCATCTTCCGTGGTCAGAGGCAGCTCCTTTGGGCCGATGGGGAAAAGATCGGCCATTAACATGGTCGATCACTTAGCTGCACCAGCCGAAGTCAAAATAACATCTAAGCGTTAAAGAACCACCGTGGAAGATTCGGGTGAGACCTTTCCTTTCCTCTCTTTACCCTTACTATCTCCCTGTGAAAAGCCCCTGGAATTATTTCCCTATTTTGATAAAGCAGCGTTCGCTCACTTGGGGAAACAAGCTTTGGACAATAAATAATAAATTATTTTTATTGACTATTTCTACTCTTGAATACTCTGGGGTCCTGAAAAAATCTCTACTACAAAATTTTATTATTTTATTTCCTTATAAAACTGGACAATATTGTTTTCGTTTACTTTTATTCCTTTTTTAACTGGAATAAAACCTTTCTGGAAAAAGATTTTATAGTCTACTGGGGACATCTTGTGGCGAAAAATGACATTGCAATTACACTTTCTCTTTGATTGTGAGGCTGGATTTGACCTTTAAATTACCATAAAAGGGAAAAGATAAAGAATTTGTAACAGCTGTGTGGAGGTGGATATGGGCTAATTGTTAATAATAGCCTCCACCAAAAAACTAAAAGATTACCTTACCACTGAAATGGAGGATTTTTACCCACAGCTTGGCTATGGGCTTATACTGGAAAAAATCTTGGAACTTAAGGAGCAAAGGATCTTTAGAATGAACACTAAAGATGATACTCCAGAACCAAAAAATGAATCTCAAATCTTGACTGATCAACTTATAGACCAAGGAATAACAGAGGAGGAACAGATCAACTCCAAAGAGGCCTGTATGCAACAACATACACAATTTAATGAGATGGAGGAATCTCATCCACAATCTACCTTCAAACTTATACTGGAAAAAATTTACGAAGCTACTGAGCAAGTGAATGCTAGAATAAAAGCCTTTACCCTAAAACTTCAAATTGACTTCGAGATTCCAACTGACTACCCCATAACTCAAATAACAATAGAAGAGGAACAAATCGACATAGAAGAGGACATCATACAACCTCACGTACAATTCATTGAGAATTTTGATGACCAAAGAATGATTTCAATTAAAACATCTGCAATGCCAAAAGCAACAGGAACTGATTTGCAAATACGAGGCATTGAAAACTGTGACAACATGGATAACCAATGAGTAACTACCACATTGAACAAAATTGATTATACTACTCAGATAGTACTGGAAGAAATAGAAGAGAAATATGACCAGACTGAACTGTTGATAAATATGGATAACCAAACACTGAGATTTGATGATATAGAGGCTAGAATTAGATTTAAAAATGAGATTTAAAATTTTACTTGATGGGTTAAAAAGGCTTTTAGAGATTTTGACTGAGTTAATACCACTGAGATGAAAATTATTGATTTGATTATGGTTTGGAATTGTAATATGGAAAAGGTTGTAAATAAGGAGTTATTAGAATAAGAAATATAATATAGATGTGAAATGCAGTAAGAAGGTATCTTCTGGAATAATATGTTTGTTTTAGGTACGATAATTACTTTGATGGGATTTAAATTTTACTTAATGAGTTAAAAAGGCTTTTTAGAGATATGGATTGATTTATAAAATATATATTTGAAATAGAGTAAGAAGGTATTTTTGGAGTAATATTTTTGTTTTAGGTATGATAATTATGCAATGGAAGGAGAACAAGAAAATGGATTGTGATAAAAGAAGATATGGTATTTATAAATGAGTTACTAGAATAAGAAATAGAATATAGTTGGGAAGTGTAAAAATATAATGGTTGGAATAATATGTTTAGATGTACTTATTATCCTATGAAATAAGGGAAATTAGGGATACCCGAAGTGTAAATTATGTGTTTATTTAAGGCTAAATT
This sequence comes from Azemiops feae, assembly GCA_023970755.1. NCBI lineage: Eukaryota > Metazoa > Chordata > Lepidosauria > Squamata > Viperidae > Azemiops > Azemiops feae. Next base: position 65,090 of record JALGBA010001153.1, read on the forward strand.
GGAACATGGTAATTGTAAGTTAGTAAAGCTTAAAAACAGGATTTGGACTGATATAGGTGAAATATTATTGATATTTTTTTTTGATTGATTGAACTCTATTTAGAAATGTATTAATTTGACTATGTTATATCAATTGAGGGAAATAGAGAGGGAATCTTTAAAGAATTAACCTGAACTATACATGTACGATTGTGGTTTTTTGGTGATTGATTACCCCATCTCCACGTTGCTTCCCAAACACTCTGATGTAAAAACTAAAAAACCAATAAAACTGGTTTTAAAAAAAGAAGAAAAGTGATAGATTTTGACTCATTTTCCATAAAATACATCAGTCATTAAGTAAAATGTCCAACTAGATGAGCTCAAAAAGAAGTATCACACCATTTCTCTGGAAAATAAGCTAGGAAACTCTGACCTACTACAAAATTTTCTGTTGCATGATCCTTCCATCTTCCAACATGACACTGAGATTGATGCAAATAATACTCTTGATCTCTATATGACCAAACTTATACAGGGTACTTTTCTGTATGTGGATGGTCCCATTCTTAATTTGTAATACTGTAATACAAATAAAATGGACATAATTAAATAGAAATAAATGGAGTTGCTTTCATAGCTTCTATGGGCCACAATGTTTTGTTTGAGGAGTCCTACCAAAACTAGGTAACGTCATCAGTGCAATATTAATGATGCTGACTAGCACTGATGATGTTACCAAGTTTGATTATGAAATGTCTGCAAGAAAACAACTGATCTCAGATAGCACCAAAGTTTCCTCATTTCAACACTGAGTTATAAATAACTTCCTTATTGTGACTGTAATCCCTTAATTCGGAGTAGAGTCGGGGCAACTGGATGGAACTGAGCACTTACTGGCTGGATACCTTTCCTGACACCATGTGGAGTTGGCAGCAGATATTTTTTCTTTGCACCCTAAGAGAAACATCTGCCGCTTTTGAATTGTCAACCTCCCAAGTGGGAGGCGAGCATCTCAACCACTAGGCCACGATGCAGCTCTTAAATTCTGATCAATAAATAGTCCATTCATGTTTTCTTTTGCAGATGCAGTTGATTGTTTCCAATGTGCAAAAGATCAATATCCAAATGAAGCTCACAATCTTTGCATTGAAAAACATATAACTTTCTTGTCTTATGAAGAACCTTTGGGAATCACTTTAGCCACTGTAGCTGTTTTCTTTTTTATAACTTCAGCTTTGGTGCTCAGGATCTTCATTAAAGAGTGGGAAACCCCAATAGTCAAAGCCAACAACAGGAATCTCACCTGTACTCTTCTCATTGCTCTCCAGCTATCTTTCCTCTGCAGTTTTCTTTTCATTGGACAACCTGATCAAGTGAAATGTCTCATGCGACAACCTGCATTTGGCATCATCTTCTCTGTAGCCATTTCTTGCATTTTGGGTAAAACAACCATAGTGGTTCTTGCTTTCATGGCCACCAAACCAGGATCCCAAATAAAGAAATGGGTGGGGAAAAGGCTTGCCAACTCCATTGTCCTTTCTTGCTCTCTGATACAAGTCACAATTTGTGTTGCATGGCTGGCAATTTCTCCCCCATTTCCACATTCAGACACACACTCCATGGCTGATGAAATTGTACTAGAATGTAATGAAGGATCAGCCATCATGTTTTATACTGTTCTTGGCTTTATGGGATTCTTAACTGCTATCAGTTTCACGGTAGCCTTCCTAGCTAGGAAGTTACCTGACAGCTTCAATGAAGCCAAATTCATTACCTTCAGCATGCTGGTGTTTTGCAGCGTTTGGGTAACATTTGTTCCTACCTATCTGAGCACCAAGGGAAAGTATATGGTGGTGGTGGAGATCTTCTCTATACTGGCTTCAGCAATGGGGTTGCTTGGCTGTATCTTTTTCCCAAAATGCTATATTCTTCTTCTGAGACCTGATTTAAACAGAAAGGACAAACTTATTAAAAAAAACTGAATTATGTTTCTGAACCTTGTACTGTAAACTCTCCTCACTCTTGTGTTTCCTTTTTCTGCTAGTCTGTGCAGTTTGGGAAAACTGCACAAAATAAATATTTGTCTAATGTTGGAATGTGCCTAGGTTTATAACCATGTCAACAAATAAAGTACAATTTCTTCCCATGGCAATTTTGCCCAGCATTTTGCTTGCCATTTGCTCAGATTTGTTGTAGTCTTGGGTCTTCATAGATCATGGGTAATGCTTTGAAGTATAAGTATAAGTAAGTATAAGTATAAGATGATAGTTACTGAAGTATAAGATGATAGTTACCAAAATCCAATTCAGAGCTATTAAGAAGCTTAGTCCTTATTGGATTTTCATAGTAGTTTCCAACTTTCTTTTGGAGGGTAGGTTATTGAGCAAATAGTGTAGATTCATTGTCAGAGCAGTCTAGGTGCATGGATGCATGGATGGTAAAGGCCAGGTTCATCCATTGGACATGCTAACAGATGAACTTTGGTTTTATGGAAGTAATCCTCTCCACCTAGTCTTTCTGGACCCTCAGTAATAAATAACATAACTAATAGAATTGATATTTCAGAGACATTAAGCATAAGTCAATGATGTTGCATTTATCTTCCTATTACCATACTTTGATTTTTTTTTTACTTTCTTTTCTGGACCTAAATATAGGAATCCAGATGAAGGATAAGCTATTGCATTCTCCAATATTCAGAACTAATCAGACTTAACAAAAATTGGTCCATTTTCACTATAACACTTCCTGAATCAAGAGTTTATAATTAATATTTTGTATACTGCCTCTATGCTCGTGTAATGATCTCCATTTTTAGATGTTGGTTGAAAATCTGTTGTCTCCAGATGACTGCCTGGACATGTCTTCCTGTTTTCTTGGCAAGATTTTAATTTTAATTTTGTGATCATGGAACTGCAATGAGCACAACTATGAGGATCTCTAAGAAGTACTGCTCCTTCAATAACCTCAGAACTTCAATTGGTCTTTTAAAGAGTGGATATTAAATGAGACAATCCATAAACAATTAAATATGTATTGATATTGCAGAATATTTAAATATCAAGAGATAAATGGAGAGAATTGTAGCTCACAGTTGTCACTTGTTGAGTTGCTGCATGCATCTCTTGATTATATTAGCATCTATCAGACAAAGGTGCTGTAATTTGTTCACAGATCCAGGGGGCCAATGCCTGTGGAGCAGTCTGGCTTCCATATCTGGGAATAGTTTGAATCTATTGAGCCTGAGAAAATGGAGCGGTCCTTAGCCACCTCCTCTTTAGATCCAAATGGCTTTCAAAACCAACAAACGTTCTACCCTTCTATATAAACTCAGAGGATCATTGTGGGTAGCACTGTTTTTTGCTGGTTTGCCTTCTTTCTCTGATTTACATTCCAGACAGTGGTGATTGGCAAGGAGATGCTGCCTTTGGCCCTCACTGTGTGATGTCCTCAGTACGAGGTATCATCAATTCAAAAAAGTGGCATAGTATGGGTCTTATTTGCTAGAAAGATGTATTTGATGGGTCCTAGAAGAAGGAAGGAAGGAAGGAAGGAAGGAAGGAAGGAAGGAAGGAAGGAAGGAAGGAAGGAAGGAAGGAAGGAAGGAAGGAAGGAAGGAAGGAAGGAAGGAAGGAAGGAAGGAAGGAAGGATATAAATGTTATAAATAAGTGAATTTCTTATTTTAGTATTTGTACTGTATATTATCATATTCTTCAATTTATTTGTCCATGTGGTCAAAGAAGTACCGGTAAAGGACAAAATAAAAATAAATAATTTCAAGTGACCATTATTTCTTTACTACAAAGAAACTGATTCAGATCATGTTTTTGTATATGATAAAAGGAGCAACATTTGTAGCAGCAATCAAATTTCACAATTAATGAGGAAGGAGTCCTGTGACTGGTAGATTATTATTTTTTTTCATTTCCCATATATGATTGATAAAGAGATTTGTTGCATGGCTCTAAAATATCAATGGTGGGTAAATTGATTGGTGGTGGCTCATGTCACTCATCAAGCCAGAAAAAAAAATATGGTTCACACCATGTGACTTTGAGGATATGGAGTAAAAAATCATTTAAAATGAGTGAAAAGAGCCAAGCTATATTTTTACTTTGCAATAAAAACAGTATTGAAAAATATGGTCCTCCTAGAATTTAGAACAGTGGTGGCGAACCTATGCCATGGGTGCCAGAGGTGGCACTCAGAGCCCTCTTTGTGGGCACGCGTGCCATGCCCCAGAGATGGCAAGCATCCCTCTTCAACCAGCCGCCCTAGGTCCCACGTGGCCAGATGCATCCCTGCACGACTGGTTTCCCTCCCCCCTGTCCCGTCCCTCCTGGCCTCACATGCTCTCCTTTTCCTGGGCACGACCCACTACATCATCTCCTCAGCTGTCGGCCAGCTGTCCAGCTCAGAGGTGGCTTCTCTGAACTGCTGGCGGTGGGATGTGGAGCCCCAGAGTACGCCGGTTGAGGAGCCGTCAGGCTGTAGCAGCTGACGGACACTGGCGGCCCCCATTCGCTCGCTGGCCTCTGTGTGCGGGGGCCAATGGTATCAGGCAGCAGCTGCCCTGGCCCCTGCCACACCTTGCCCCATGGCAATGATATCCCCGCCCTGCCTCGCCTCACCTCACCCCACAGGATGAGCCTCTTATCCACCGCCCCACCTGCCAGAGACCCCCTGATATCCCCCAACCCTGCCCACAGGCGTCCCTCCCCACGAGCAACATTGAGTTGACCACGCCCACTTTGACCACACCCACCCAGTCTGCCATGACCACCACAGCCACGCCCACCCAGTGGGCCACGTCCCACCTGGCAACCGGTGATAAATAAATGGGTTTTGGGTTGCAGTTTGGGCACTCGGTCTCTAAAAGGTTCGCCATCACTGACTTAGAACATTCTATTTTGAGATTGATTCACTTTGTAAATGTGGCTCAAATAAAAAGTTGTTTCCAATGGTATTCCTTTATTATTTGCATATTCACTTGGCATTACACACTGTTCCCATCCCAAAGGACTCTGCACAGCTCACAGGCCTGCTTCCTTTAGAAAGGTTAAAAAGGGCTTCCGGTTCCGGATCGCGGCACACGCAGTCGCACGGAGAGACCCGTCTCTCCCACCGGCTGTTTTTCCTCCGCCGGTAGACCCTTAATCGGGTCGAAAGTCGCCCTAGAGAGGCGACCACCATTGAGGAGGCCCTCGTTTGACTGGGGAAGGGCGGCAGCTCCTTCCTCAGTCCGAGCCATCTCCTTAGGGCCGTCGGAGAAAAGATCGGCCAGTAAAATGGACGATCACTTTGCTGCACCAGCTGAAAGCCAGAAGAACAACTAAGCATAAAGAACCCCCGTGGAGAATCCGGGTGAGACCTTTCCTCCCCCTTCTTTCCCTAATTACTCTCCTGTAAAAAGCTTTTGTATTTGAATTACTTCCCTGCTGTGAGGGAGCAGCGTTTTGGCACTTGGGAAAAACAGCTTTGTGAATTGAAAAAAAATAAACCAGTTAGTTTTTTATTGACTATTCAATTTCTGGAATACTGAGGGGGCCTGAAAATATTTCTATTCTTGATTATTACTATCATAATTACACGTCTACTATTTTGGAGAGGCCTTTCTTCATTTTTTTAACGTGAAAAACAAAAAATCTATTAACTAGAAAAGAAAGAAAGACCTTATAGCCTGCTGAGGACATCTTGTGACGAAAAGTGTTACTGCAACTGTATATTTTTTTCATTGCTGGAGGATGGCTCTAACCTTCAAAAGATGATAACTGAAACAGCTGTGTGGTGATTTGGTCTATTGAGAATTGGAGGTGAATATTTGTTGACTTCTACGAAATAGAGCCTTCACTAAAAGATTAAAAGATCTTTTCACCACTGACATGGAACTTAACACACAGCTGGACTATGAGCTTATACTGGAAAAAATCTTGGAAGCCACGAAGGATATGAACTCTTACTTCCAAACTTTGACGGATCAAGTTATAGGCTGAAAAACAGTGGAGAAGGAGCAGATTGGCGCTAAAGAGACTAGTGAGCAATATGTACAACCTAAAGAGGAACCATGTCTACAACTCAACTATGAAACTACACCGAGAGAAATTGTGGAAACTAAGGAACAAATTAACTTTATACAACCCCAAATGCAATCTATGGAGAAACTTCATGATCAAAGAATAACTTTAACTGAAATGCCTGAAGCATCAACATCAACAGAGACTGACACTCAGATACAAGTTATTGAAAATTGTGACAATGTGGATAAACAACTAGTAATTATAACATGGAATAAAACGGCTTCTATTATCCAAAGGCTACTAGAAGAAAGGAAAGAGAACTTTGACCAATTTGAAGCGTTGAGGAATACTGACTTTCTAATATTGTGGTTTGATGATGCAGGAATTTTATTATGGAAACCGGTATGGCACAGAAAGAAACCTAGAGTTAGATTTAAAAATGTATTTTAAAGTTTCATTTAATGGGTTTAAAAAGGCTTTTGAGTTTTTGACTGATTCAATAACGAACGGAGTACGTGAATTTTGTAAGAGGATATCCTTTGTAATAATACTTTGTCTTAGATATGATAATTACTGGAGAGGTGTCAGAATCCAATTATATTTTATTTCTAACTAATCTACTCTGGGAAAACCCAATTCTTACTCTCTTTGGGATTCTGTCATACTACAAAGGGGGGGGAGTAAACACGGGGGTTTATGGCTGGCATTCCTTCTATCATCTACGAATAAACATCCTCTGTGGATTCCCTCTCTGGAGTACTAACAATAACAATGCAGCCATCAGCCTTTGATCTCACTCCCTATGAAGCCTCCTATTACCGGCAGCAAGGAAAAAGGGGGGAAGATTGCAACGTTTGGGATCCGATGGATTTAACACCCAGCCATCTGCCAATTTGGATTGACCGAAAGGAATGTGGGGTGGGACTGCTTGGAAACGCTTTAAAACATTGAATGATCAGGGGGGTTCCCCAGATCCTGTCTAGCACACCTTCAGTCAGTTTTTCTTAATAAAGATTCCTGTTGGAAAACTTGTTCCAAGAGTTCTGTCTTCTTAAGATGTAAATTGAGGGGGGTCCTTACATTAGACAGGATCTGCAAAATTAGTCAACCTGGAAGGAAGAACCTTGCCGGGGGACTTTGCAAAAATTACCATGTCAGACGACGAAGCAGGGAAGGGGGAAAGCCCCCCAGAGAGGGAGCCGTTGCCCCAACTGGAAACCTGCCAAATATCCGGATCTGAAGGGTCAGATTCCTCAGGAGAAGAGGAGGTGGAGACGCGTAACCACAAGCCTCGGTGGTCAATGGGCGTTGGAAAGAAAGGCGAGTGGGAAAAGAAATCAAGAAAGGTGACCCTGAGACGGGGGGCCAACCAACCAGGATGGAAGCGGGAGATGGAGAGATCCCTGCACATAAGCGAAGATGAAGGAAGCTGGGCACAGCACTCGAACTGGATCCTAGAGAAAGCTATCAACTTGATGAAGAGAACCCTCAGCTCCCTAGGAGAGGAGAATCCTGAACCCCACGACTGCACCAACTCCTGGAGCCGCAACTGGAGAGACACTGAGGGGGAATTGGAACCTGCAGCCCCGGGGACATCCGCTGATCCAGTAGTCCCCACCCCCCGTCGACCTGCAGAAGGAAATCCAGATGGAAGACAATACCGACGAAGAAGACACCGCTCCATTCAAAGACTCCCGCCGTTGGACGCAAAATTCAAGGGGGAGCCGACACACTTGGGGTTCTTCCTAACCCAAGTCCTTGGCTACATGGAGGAACATGGGCGACACATCCCTAGCGACAAAGCCCGTATCCGGATTGTGCAATCTGCTCTGGATGGACCGGCCGCCGATTGGGTGGTGAATTTGCATGATTCCAATGCCCCAGAGCTCAATGACTTCAACCGTTTCATGTCCTCTCTGAGAAGGCGATTTGAAGACCACCTGGCTGATCGCAAAGCACGCGAAAGAATCAAAACGATGAGGCAAGGCAGACGGCCAGTAGCTGAATATACACAAGAATTCCGAACTATTGCCAGCAAGCTGAACTGGCCGGAAGACATCCTCCTTAGCCATTTCAAAGACGGTCTGAATTACGACCTATATGACGCTTGCCTGCCCCGGGGGGACCCACACCAACTCGACGAATGGTACGTCCTGGCAGAGGAAGCAGAGATCGACCTACTGAAGAGGCACCGCCGAGGAAAACAATGGAGCCGCTCACCGCCTGAACCAACGCGCGAACCAGCAAAGCCATCGGCTATGGCCAAGAAACCAATGGGCTGTTTCAAATGCGGGAGAGAGGGGCATCGGGCTGTAGAATGCCGCTCAAAAGCCCCCCAGCACAACCCAGACAGACCACCGGCCAGCAAATCTGGGAAGTCCCCAGCTAAGTCAAAAGAATCTGCCATGAGAGGAATAGAAGCTGTGGAATCCCCTACCTCCACCCATCGTGAGGAAAGAGCCCCAGCCTACACCGCAGGGCCGGTGGACGCCTCAGATGACACCTCGGAGGGTGAACCACTGGTAAGTGGATCCATCCCACCCATCCTCAAGACAGTGACTATATTAGCCCCCTCCATGCCCGAAGCTGTAAAAGTGAAAGCCTTAATAGACTCTGGCTGCACCCGCTGCCTAATTAGCCCGACTCTAGTGGGAAATCTGGGCATCCCAGTGAGGAGGCTGGAACAACCAATCTCATTTGGTCAGTTAGATGGGTCCATAGCAGGGGGGGTGCCAGCTACCCTAGCCACGTTACCAATCCACCTATCCCTGGGGAATCATGAGGAAGACCTAACGTTTATAGTGACCCCAGGCATGGAATGCCCGATGATCCTAGGGCTGGAATGGTTAACAAAATGGAACCCCTGGGTAAATTGGAGGACGAAAGAAATCAATTTCCTGAAGGAGGACCCTACAGACTTAAAACCCCAAGGGGATCCATCAAAATTAAAAACGGAAATAGCGTCCATGGGTGAAGAAAAGGGGCTACCAGAAATACCAGAGGAATACAGAGACCTGGCTGAAGTTTTCAGTGAGGAGAGGGCGGATGAGCTTCCCCCCCACCGACCCACGGACTGTGCCATAGAGTTCAAGCCCGGGGCAAAACTCCCAAAGCCCAGATTATACTCCATGAGCCCAAAGGAGAAGGAGGAAATGGAGAGATTTATAAAGAAAAACCTAGAAAGGGGGTTCATTGAACCAGCCAAACCTAAGGTGGCCGCTCCGGTCCTCTTTAGAGAGAAGAAGGACGGCTCTTTACGCTTATGCGTTGACTATAGGCTCCTGAATGCGATCAGTGAAAGCAACCTATACCCCCTACCCCTCATGAAGGACATGTTATCACACCTCTCGAAAGGAAAGATTTTTACTAAACTAGATCTAAGGGAAGCGTATTACCGCGTGAGAATTAGGGAAGGAGATGAATGGAAAACTGCATTCAATTGCCCAATGGGGTGCTACAAATTCAAAGTTTTGCCTTTTGGATTACAAGGGGGCCCCGCAGTATTTATGCAATTAATCAATGAGGTACTAAGGGAGCACCTATTTAAGGGGGTCCTGGTTTATCTTGACGACATCCTCATCTTTACAGAATCAAAAGAGGAACATGTCAACCTAGTCAGAGCGGTTTTAAAGAAACTACGAGCCGCCCACCTATATGCCAAATTATCAAAATGCGAATTTCACCAGGAAAGAATAGACTACCTAGGTTACCGCATATCCCCACAGGGCATTGAAATGGACCCAGAAAAGGTCAGGGCAGTATTAGAAAGGGCACCACCTCGCACAAGAAAGCAACTGCAAAGTTTCCTGGGTTTTGCAAACTTTTACCGCCAGTTCATCCCCTCATTTGCCCAGATAGCCCTGCCTCTCACGAGCTTACTAAAAACGAAGGGAGAATCCTCAGTGAAACCTAGCCAGCCACTAAAATGGACAATGGAATGCCAAGCGGCATTTGAGAGATTAAAGAGGCTTTTTTCTGCCGAACCAGTACTGAGACACCCAGACATGGATAAACCCTTCGTAATACAGACGGATGCAAGTGATGTAGCAGTGGGGGCTGTATTATTACAAGAAAATGAGGAAGGGATGTTACAACCCTGCGCGTATACGTCCAGGAAACTCACTGAAACGGAACAGCGCTGGCCCGTGTGGGAGAAAGAGGCATATGGGATACGTTGGTCATTACTTACATGGCGCCAATTCCTTGAAGGCAATAAAATCCCTTTCCAGGTGTGGACAGACCACAAAAATTTGGAAGCCTTGAAAACACCCAGAAAACTCAGCCCCAAGCAAGCCCGCTGGTCCCAGCATTTTCACCAATTCAATTTTAAGCTCAAGCATTTGCCGGGGGGAAAGAACTTTCTGGCAGATGCATTATCTCGCATGCCCCAATATAACAGCACGCGAGCCACCGACTCTAAACCGATCATGGGAGAATCACAACTAGCAGCGCCAGTGACTACCAGAGCCCAAGTTAAATTAAAACCACAGCTGGATAGCCAGACCGGAATTGAATTCCGGAAAAGTTTGGAAACAGATGAATGGTTCCAGAAAAATAAACACGTGTGCACAATGAAAGACGGACTGCCTTGGGTGGGGGAGAAGTTATATATACCGACCACCCAAAGAATCACATTCATGCAACTTTGCCACGACACAAAATCAGCAGGGCATTTTGGATTTGTAAAAACATTACACTTAATTAAACGGCAATTTTGGTGGCCATCCATGAAAAAAGACATAGAAAGTTACGTGGCCAGCTGCCCAAAGTGTGCAATGGCAAAAAGGCTGCAAGGGAAATCACCAGGACTGTTACAAACAGTGGCAAATCCCTCAGCCCCCTGGAGGGAAATAGCCATGGATTTTATAGTGGAATTACCAGAAAGCAATGGGAATACTGTCATTTGGACGGTCACGGACCTATTTTCCAAACAGGTTCACTTTATTCCTTGCCAAAAGATCCCCACCGCAAAAGCTTTAGCAAAACTTTTTGTGCAACATATTTACAGATTGCATGGGGCACCCCAACGCATCATATCTGATAGGGGAGTGCAATTTACATCTGCGTTTTGGAAGGAATTTCTATCTCTTTTAGGGACCACCCAGGGACTGACGTCTAGCCATCACCCTCAGGCAAATGGTCAATCAGAAAAATGTAACGGAGTACTTGAGCAATATTTAAGATGTTTTCTAAATTTCCAGCAGTCAGATTGGACGGACCTGTTGCCGTTTGCAGAGGTTGCCTACAATAATGCAGTCCACTCCAGCACAGGTTACACTCCTTTTCAAATAGCTACCGGCCAAAGTTTCAATCCCATGCCAGAACTAACCCCAAACGAACCAGAAATCCCATCACTGAAAGAATGGATGGAACAATTACAAAACACCTGGCCAATAGTGAGAAAAGCTCTAGAGGAAGCTAGGCAAGCATACAAAGCACAAGCAGATAAGAAAAGGGTGGAGCCCACACCATTCATTATAGGAGAAATGGTCTATCTGTCTACAAAATATTTAAAATCCATACAACCCTGTAAAAAACTTGGACCAAAATATATAGGGCCTTTTCCAATTAAAAGAATCATAAACCCGGTAACAGTAGAATTAGAATTACCCAAGAATCTTAGGCAAATACACCCAATTTTCCACTGCAGTTTGCTGAAAAGAGAACAACAGTCACCCTTACGGCCAAAAATTCCCCCCCCCACCAATACCAATCATGATAGAAGGGGAACAACATTTCGAAATAAAGGAAATCCTGGACTCTAGAAAATATCATGGGTCAACTCAATACCTAGTAGCATGGAAGCACCTCCCCGCCTCTCACAACGAGTGGGTCCATAAACATGATGTCAAAGCCCCGAAGCTTTTAAAGAAGTTTCATACAGAGTATCCTAACAAGCCAGACTAACTTTTATACCTGTTTTGTTTTCTCTACAGGTGGACCTCTCTTATTTTTAAGGGGAGCCGGATGTCAGAATCCAATTATATTTTATTTCTAACTAATCTACTCTGGGAAAACCCAATTCTTACTCTCTTTGGGATTCTGTCATACTACAAAGGGGGGGGAGTAAACACGGGGGTTTATGGCTGGCATTCCTTCTATCATCTACGAATAAACATCCTCTGTGGATTCCCTCTCTGGAGTACTAACAATAACAATGCAGCCATCAGCCTTTGATCTCACTCCCTATGAAGCCTCCTATTACCGGCAGCAAGGGAAAAGGGGGGAAGATTGCAACGTTTGGGATCCGATGGATTTAACACCCAGCCATCTGCCAATTTGGATTGACCGAAATGAATGTGGGGTGGGACTGCTTGGAAATGCTTTAAAACATTGAATGATCAGGGGGGTTCCCCAGATCCTGTCTAGCACACCTTCAGTCAGTTTTTCTTAATAAAGATTCCTGTTGGAAAACTTGTTCCAAGAGTTCTGTCTTCTTAAGATGTAAATTGAGGGGGGTCCTGACAAGAGGTAAACTTTATCTACTGGGTTAAAAAGATTTTTTATAGACATAGATGAATTGATAGAATATATATTTAAATCAGATAGAAATCTATTTGTTGGTTTGATATTTTTATTTTAAATAAGATAATTATTTTGTAATAGAAGAAGAATAAGAGGGATTGGTGACAAGAGAAGAAATGGTATAAATGAAGAAAACATAAGAATGTTACTGCGGGAATAATATACTCATTTTAGATATAATCATTATGTTAAGAAGGGACACCCGAAGTGTTAATAATGTGTCTATTTAAGGCTAATTGGAATATGGTAACTGTAAATTAGTAAAGCCTAAAAACAGGACTTGGATTTCTATAATTGAAATGTGATTGATATTTGATAGGATTGTTTGAAGTTTATTTAGAAATGTATTAATTTGAATATGTAAGACTATATGAGGGAATTAGAGAGGGAATTTTCAATGAATTAATTTGAGCTATATATCTGTGATTGTTCTTTTGGATGTTTGATATACCCACCTCCACAGTGTTTCCTAAGCACCTTGATGTAACCCTTTTATCCCCATAAAAATCCAATAAAATATATTTAAAAAAAAAAAAGAAAGGTTAAAAAGAAATGTCATGATTTAATTACATTACAAATACAATAATCAAAGTGCTTAAAGACCTATCAAAAAGATAAATAAAGGTGGGCGGGATCCTATAACATTATGGGTCAATTTCCTTTTAGCTCTTTGGGGGAAAAAATCATGCTTTAATGTACACCCTAACAGGTCAAAGTCAGATAGTTGTATTGTTCCAGAGAATTTAAAGTTTACAGCTACTGAACTAGCATTTGTTCATTTGAATTTTCATTATTTTTCTCTATCTCTTTTACAGTTTTCAGTTATGAGCTCTTTTTTTCCCGTAGCCCATACATATCATCATTCTACTTTCTCCACAGTCTCCAAGGAGTTTCACCAAACATTCACTGATTTCCCCTATAATTACCCAAAGAAACTTATTAATGTGGTTTTTTTCTCAACTCTTTCAGGAATTCTCAGGCACAGCATCAAAGAATAGCTCAAGATTGAAAGGGTCTGTTAATTGTGGGATCAGAATGTTAGAGATGTAACAACCTTTTTTCTTGGAAAGAATATTTATTCTAATAAGTGAGAGTTTTTCCCCCCTTATGTTTCATTCTTACAGATAGAACTGGTTTATATGTAGTGAAAAGTGTTTTCTTGAAGAAGATGGAATTTTCCATGGTAGTGATGGCAATGTTGTCAATGTTACTGTCTGGAGCTACATGCCTTATTCTGCGTACTAAAGCATGTTCTGTGGGGAAACTTCCCCTTATTAAGCACAAGTATTTTCTGCCAGGAGATTTCATAATGGCTGGGATACTATCTCAGTTCTACATGATATCGAATCCAGTTGGTTTCATAAGGCATCCATCTGAAGAACTGGTTGATGAGCTCATGTAAAGACTTTCTCTTCTTAACTATAGCTTATCTTAAAACATATATCTTTCTCTAATAGGTTGCCCTGGCAAATAAATACACAAACACACTTATGACAACTCTCCCACTGGTGTTTTTATTCAAATTCCATATTGAGATTTTCTTGTTTCCTTACTGTTAAATGAATCATTAGTGATGTACTATCAAGGTGCTGTACTATTTGTAGCAAAATCTATGTTAATCATTTAATTCTTTCACTTAATATTAGGGAACAGTTGCATGCTTTGAATTATTTTCCAAACAGCTGTTGAGCATGCATGGAACACAGACTTAGAGCCTCTCAGCCCTAATGAAACATCAGTGACTTTTATTGGGATAAGGTCTATCATTATCCCAGAAAAAAACATAATATATAACATTTGTCCTCAGGTTTACTCCAAAAACACTTCTCATGCCTATATCCACCATAAAACACACCCAAGAAGAAGATAAAAATATAAATCTAAATATATATATATATAAGAATTACATATGGGTTTTAATATGATTATTTTTCTTCGAACAATTTATCTGTTTCTAGTAAAAATTGTTTATGATGAATGAAAAGAATCATAACATCCTGCCTAGATCCACACAATATATCTTTCATTGCAGATTTTTCCTGCAGAACTACCAACATATCCTGGCCTTGGTTTTTGCTGTAAAGGAGATAAATGAAAATAAACATATATTATCCAACATGAGCTTGGGTACTGACATCTTTAACAGTTATTACATGGCGGGATTGACTTACTTGGCTTCAATGGAGCTTGTCTCAACACGTGGCAGATTCATCCCCAACTATAAGTGTGATGCCAAGGACTGGGCAGTATCTGCTATTGCAGGACCTAACTCTTACATCTGTCCCTTCATGGCAAACATCTTGAACGTCTACAAGATGCCCCAGGTGAGATTTTGTTTCTTGGACTAAGTATACATGTAAGAATAACCTTGAAAGGCAGGAGGAAGAATTGCAGTCCTATTAAAAAAAAAAGTCTGATAAAAGAAATTTGAGACTAAACCAGAAGTGTTCTTTGAGAAAGCATCTCAGGATTGACACCCACTCCTCCCCAGTTCTCTGGAAAGTTAAGGCAGGGGAAGGGAAAGTGTTTTCCTACTTGCAAGGTTAATGTCATCCCTTTCAGATTGTCCAGGGTAGGAAACCAAAATCACACATACTAATAATTCTTTTATTGTAAGGTTACAATAACAGAGTGTTGCAAGTCTTAAATTACCTCCCATTTTTTTCTTTTACAAAGTAATGTTTACAAAAATACAACAAATAAACCAACTTTTCTTTTTATTACTTTTTTGTGGTTTGGAAATAAAGTGGCAATCCAAACAATGATAAACAACATACCATGTGTTTGCAGAAGAGATAGATAATTTTAGGTACTTTACTTGATTTATTCTTCAATCTGAATCTATGATGAATGGCAGCTCTGGTACATTGTCTAGACTAGAAAACAAAATCATAAATATTAATAGATATGATATTGTAAGTAACAATAATCTTGCAACCCTGAATGAACTCACCTTTTTTTTACTTTTATAAAGCCATGTTTACAAAACAACAAATAATAATTTCTTTCCTTGGGTATTATATTTTGTGATGTGGAATTAAAATGGCAGTCCAAACTATGTGTTTGCAGACAAGATGGATATTTTTTCATACTTTACTTGCTTTATTCCTCAATCTGAATCATCTGAACAATTAATATACAACGATTCTTTGACATATTTACAAATACACTGAAGAGAAATGTCAATATATTGTCATGCATCCATTTCCTACCATGCTTTAGTAAAAATATTAAGAATTCATGGACCTGACTGAGTAATAGTTATCTTGATCTTTGTACTGCACACTGGTCTTCCTTCCTTCCTTCCTTCCTTCCTTCCTTCCTTCCTTCCTTCCTTCCTTCCTTCCTTCCTTCCTTCCTTCCTTCCTTCCTTCCTTCCCTCTCCCTCACAACCTCCCTCCTTCCCTCCTTCCTGTCTATAAATGTTATTCATGGTAATTCAAATAATTTTTAAAATGAAGTTATGTAATACAAATGAATGAATGTGCGCTATATCTATAGTGATATTCAATTTAACCTATACAAGATCTCTTTGTTGGACTTTATACTTAGAAAACTTTTCTTTCCATTATATAAAGGAGATTTTGTCTTTGCCATCAAGAATATTTTTGTCTTTAAGAAAAAAAGATAAAAATGATGGTACATTGGGTATGACAAGCTATGGATTTGGTTGATTTGATTATTATTGCATAGTCACATGGAGGTGTTAAGAGGGTGAAAGAAGAAAGCCAGAGGAGTTTTAGAGAGATAGGATGTTGGTTCCATTGTAGTGTTTTGTACAGATGTGACCATCTATAGAACAATGGGATCGGAGTTGTTGATTAATATAGAAAGAAGCAGATTGCAACCTTTGTGAACATATAGTTTTTAGAGGTTTTTTTTAAAATGTACACTTTCCAGAGTCACTCCATCAGTGAGGTAGGTGGGCAGTGGTTTGCTCCTCCAGCTTGTTTCAATTTAGTTTCTGAACGTAACATCATCAGCAGACTAGGTAACATCATCAGCAGAATTTTCTTATCCTGTTTTCCTTAGCTTACAAATGTCTTATGTGCCAGTGAGGTCAGTTGGTTGTGTGATTGCCAAAATCTAAAACTGACTTGCCTAGTAACCTAGCAGCCATATTCATAGCACCTCTACTTTCCAAGCTTTCTTCCAAGACAGCTCTATATACAGCATGTTGCAGTAATCTGATTGCAACTGAGTCGATGTCATCAGATTATCATAGGGAGCTTTGTATTTTCCATTTCTGTTCTAAAGGGTGGGGCAAGGAGACTCTACTTCCAAGTAATCTTGCCACTGTCTCTCATACCAAATCACATAATGTCATATCATATAATATCATCATACCTTGGACAGTAAGAAGAAGATATATTAGCAAAATGTGGATTAAAATAAATCTAGAAAGAGTGCAGAGAATGATGAGGGAACTGGAGGTTAAAACATACAAAGAACGGTTGCAGGAATTGGGTATGTCTAGATTAATGAAAAGGACTAAGGGTAACTTGACAACAGTTTTCCAATATCTAAGGGGCTGCCACAATGAAGAGGGGGTCAACCTATTCTCCATAGCATATGAAGGAGGACGAGAAGCAATGGATGGAAAGTAATCAAGGAGAGAACCAACCTAGAATGAAGGAGAAATTTCCTGACAGAACAATTAATCAGCGGAAATATTTGCTTCTAGAATTTGTGGGTACTCCATCCCTGGATCATTTTAAGAAGAGACTGGATAGTCACTTGTCTAGAATGGATGAGCTTCCTGCCCAAGCAGGGGGTTGGACTAGAAAACCTCCAAGGTCCCTTCCAATTGTGTTATTCTGTTATCCTGTTAAAGTTCAGGCATTACTGAATCAATAGATTGTCAAATCTATGGCATTCAAATATTAAAGGAAAAACTGGTTTCTTTCTAGATTATATTTTTCTTGAAGTTTGTGAGGAATACAGTCTCAATCATAGATTCTAATACCCAACTATTTTAAATCATTTTTCCCTAGCTTCTATATGGATCTGCTCCAATGAAAGATAATAGCGAACACACAGTTTTCTTTCATCGTTTTTTCCCAAACGAGGAGCTTCAGACTAAGGGGATTCTTCAGCTGCTGTTGCATTTAAAATGGGTATGGATAGGGATGATTTCCCAACCTGATGAGAGTGGACAGAGGTTTGTACGGAATGCCCTTACACTGTTTGTCCAGAAAGGTATTTGCTTTGACTTCATGCAAGAGTTGCCCAAAGAAACATTTTCTAACGACATTGAAAGTGTATTTAAAGATTTTATTGCCATGTCCAAAGTTGTCATGAACAGCACTGCCAATGTTGTGATCCTCTATGGTGAAAACCACGTCATTGGCATTTTCAGAATATTTCCCCATTTTTCAGAATATGAGGATATACCAGTAAAGAGAAAAGACAAAGTTTGGATCATGCCAGCCCAGATGGAGTTCACATCAGTCCCTTTTCAAAAACTACTGCCTTTGGACTTTATTCATGGTGCCATATCTTTTGCAGTTTCTTCCAAGGAGGTGACTGGGTTCAAACCATTCTTGCAGATGAGAAGCCCTACTTCAGAAGAAGAAGATCATTTAACAAGATTGTTCTGGGAGCAGGCATTTGACTGTTTTTTCTTTAAAGATAAGTTAGATGAGGACGCTGGAGTGCTGTGCACCGGAGAAGAGAAGTTGGAAACTCTTCCTAATTCTGTGTTTGAGACCACCATGACTGGGCAGAGTTACAGCATTTATAATGCAATCTATGCTGTGGCACATGCCTTGAAAGCCATGTTTTCATCCAAATACAAACACAGAGCAAGGGCGGACCATGGAAGCCTAATGATTATCAAGGAAGAAACATGGCAGGTAATAATAAAAGAAATCACAATGACAAATTGATCAAGCCTCTCTGATGCCATCAGGTGTTTTTATGACTGCAAAACGTGTACATTTCAGGTTCAGTATCCACATAGTTTACACAAATTCATGGTTTATGTTTCATGACAACAGTGTGGAGGAACTATGTAAAAAAGATTAAATCAAACTTCATAATTAAGTTTGAAATTTTGTCAAACCATTTTACTTGGTGATAATATGTTTATTAATACTATGGTTCACTTGCACAGTAGTATTAGCAACTTCTAAATGGTAGTTGTGTACATTTAGTGTGGATATTTATTTCTCCAGATCAATTGAATTTATTTATTGAATTTATATGGCCGCCCATCTCACACATGTAACACTGGACACCATGCACAGTTAAAACACAACGCTAAAGAATCAACTTAATTCAAACACAAACATTTGTGTTTGATTTCCTTCCATTTAGCTCCATCCTTACCTGAGAACAGTCTTATTTAACAACAGTGTTGGGGAAACAGTTTTCTTTAATGAAAAGGGGGAATTGGGAACTGGATTTGATATCATCAACTGGATCACATTCCCAAACAAAACTTTTCTTAAAGTCAAAGTTGGAAAGGTAGACCCACTGACTTCTCCAGAAGAGTCTTTCATGATTTCTGAAGAAAACATCATCTGGCCGACCATGTTCAATCAGGTATTTCCTACTGTCTTAAATCCTCCTCCCTACCATTTTCAAAAATCACTTTTATCATTTGAGTGACTCATTCGTAATAAAAGTAAGGCAATAAAATATGATGAAAGAGCAGAGATCAGATTACACAGGGCTTCTGTTATTAGACTTGTCTTTCCAGAAATCTATGGGCATTCCTGAATGTACGCAATTACCAGCTGTCATTTTCAGGTTGTCCTACATAGGAAACCATCTTTGAGTTATAAAAGCTGGAAATTATTTAATAATAAACAAGCGACATGCTGAGATACTGTACTGGTTGAAATATCTTATTCCTGTCCATTGCTACCTTATAATTTTATTATATTCTAACGGCACATTGTCTAAGACATATTTTAAAATCCCAGCTATTTTCTTTAGTTTTCTAAATTTAACCTGCAACTTTGTCACCATTAATACATGGTCTATTTCATAATTTCTACAAGCCTGACTAGATGCAATTGGAACTCTGTATCCCATGAGTAAATTCTCTGTAGTATTTCTTTTCAGGACATATTTGGCAGAAAGGACTGGACTCAATGAAAATGGACTCAATGAAAATTCAGATAATTCCAAAGTTTAATTTCACCTACAAAGTGTGGGATAAATTACCAATCAGATTCAACTCAAAGGTGCTTTTCAAAGGCAACTGGACTTTTTTTTTCCTTGACCTGGATGATTTAGAATCTTCATAGATATTTACCGATCAGATTGACCAAAATGGAATTTGAGGGGAGTCCAGTTTGAACAATTAAGACATGGAAATACATGGGAAATACATAGGATACATAGGAAATACATAGGAATACATAGGAAATACATGGTTCCATGAGGACATACAGACAATGTCACATTATTATGGTGGCATTCATTAAATGTGCCTATCTAATAATACGTTGAATTGAATCCCATATATAGAATTTCTCCAAAAGCTATGCAGATATGTCAGAATATCATATACACAGTGAAATATGAGTGTATAAAGTACAACTAGTGAACTCCCTCCTTGTTTCATTTCTGAATAGGCATTACCACTTTCTGTATGCAATGAAAATTGTTATCAAGGCTACCTCAAGAAAAAAATAGACGAGAAGCCTTTTTGCTGCTATGATTGTCTTCCTTGTGCAAAGGGGAAAATTTCAAACAGATTAGGTAAGATGTGCCATCTATATAATTGAGAAGACTTATTAATTCTCACCAGCAATATTGTATACCTATCTGTGTTTAATCTGCACGGTATTGTTCTCAAATGTAATCAGTCATTCAGAATTTGGAGTATTGGCCTCATTGAAGCAAGGTAATCTCGGTACTAGATGAGATGCGTTTGAATATTAGTAGCTCAAGTTGGTAGTTGAGCTGTTAGTTTGATCTCCAAGCTTGGTGATTTGGCTGCAAATGTTTCATCTCCATTTGCTGAGACATCTTCAGTGCACTTTGAATTGTGCTTGTGTGTCAGAGCACTGAAGTTTAAATTGATGTGGGTGTTATTTATCCAGATGTTTCTGAGTCATGGTCAGGATTCGGGCTGTTTGACTGACTGGTTTGTTTTTGTGAATTGAATATGATGCTACGTTAGTATAAAGAAGCAAGGCACATTAATAGATGTGAAACATAAATATTGGTCATTCTGCTGGTCTGATAATGAACTACAATCTTCATGGATCTTTATAAATAACTGGAATTCTTGCTGAAACATTTGTCACCTGAGCATGAAGAATATTCAAAATGAAAAAACTTTTCAATTAAGAGAAATTTCTCCAAAAATTAGGTTATCTCTTTTTCAATGTAGAGAAGTCACTTAATAAGAAGAAAAGTGATAGATTTTGACTCATTTTCCATAAAATACATCAGTCATTAAGTAAAATGTGCAACTAGATGAGCTCAAAAAGAAGTATCACACAGTTTCTCTGGAAAATAAGCTAGGAAACTCTGACCTATTACAAAACTTTCTGTTGCGTCATCCTTCCGTCTTCCAAGATAACACTGAGATTGATACAAACAACACTCTTGATCTCTATATGACCAAACATATACAAAGTACTTTTCTGCATGTGGATGGTCCCATTCTTAATTTGTAATACTGTAATAAATAAAATTGATCAAGCCTCTCTGATGCCATCAGGTGTTTTTATGACTGCAAAACGTGTACATTTCAGGTTCAGTATCCACATAGTTTACACAAATTCATGGTTTATGTTTCATGAGAACAGTGTGTAGGAACTATGTAAAAAAGATCCAATTCAAAAAAATTGACTAAATCAAGCTTCATAATTCAGTTTGAAATTTTGTCAAACCATTTTACTTGGTGATAATATGTTTATTAATATTATGGTTCACTTGCACAGTAGTATTAGCAACTTCTAAATGGTAGTTGTGTATATATAGTGTAAAGGAATTAGTAGTGCTTAAACAAATTCCTAGAAGGATAAGAGAAGCTCGAAGAGATTATCAATTCTTAACAAGGAAATTGTCCGACAGAGGAGTCAATTTTAGATGGTTGGTTCCAGAAGGGTTATTAATTTTTTGGGATTCAAAAAGATACAGATTGGATACCCCACTCAAAGCAGAGGAATTTTTCAATAACCACAGAGCTTTTTTGGAAAAAGGCGATCTCGAACCTAAGAAACAAGAGGAAGCGAGCGTTGCAGGAGCGCCTAAACAAGTGGAGGAGGAAGAACTTAAAAAGACCTATCCAGAGGAAGGAGCAAGACCGAGAGAGCAGAGACAGATAACTTCCCCTAGAAGACTGAGGTCCAGATATAATTGAAGTCATTGAGGAGGTTGGAATCTTTTCAATAAATATAAATGGTTTGAATTCTCCTTCAAAGAGGAGAAAAACTTTTACTAGACTATAAAAGTTAAAAATGGACATAAAAATGGGACTTCCGGTTCCGGTCGCAGCGCCCGCGGACGTGCAGAGAACTCGTTCTCTTGGCCGTCCGGTTTCCCCCCGCCGGTAGACCCTGGATAGGGTCGAAAGTCGCCCTGTAGGGGCGACCACTGTAGAGGAGGGCACTCGTTGTTCACGGAGGGAGCGGCGGCTCCCTCTGCGGTCCGAGAAAACCACCTTTGGGCCGACGGGGAAAAGATCGGCCAGTAACATGGCCGATCACTCAGCTGCTCCAGCCGAAAGTCACAGCAACATCTAAGCGAAAAGAACCACCATGGAAGATCCGGGTGAGACCTTTCCTTCCCTCTTGTTAATTTACCTTTTTCCCTGCTAACAGCTTTAAGAACTATTTCCCTATTTTGAGAAAGCAGCGTTTGATTACTGGGGAAAACGGGCTTTGGAAAAACAATTATTGTTTTTTTTTTACTATTTTATTTTGTCTACATAAGCAGTTGGAACTCGAGCATCCGGGTTATTGTGACTTTCTCTTTTGGCTTGTTTATCTTCAGTTTAGGTGAAAATCCTTAGGGAGGGGGTGGAATGTTCTTTGTTTCCCCCCCCCCTCCTGAACAGTACTGCCTAAAAAACTTTTTGCTCTCTGGATGGTCCCATTCTTAATTTGTAATACTGTAATACAAATAAAATGGACATAACTAACTAGAAATAAGTGGAGTTGCTTTCATAGCTTCTATGGGCCACAATGTTTTCTTTGAGGAGTCCTTGGTGCTCTCTGAGCTTGGTTGTTTTCTTGCAGATATTTAACTACCCAAACTAGGTAACATCATCAGTGCAACATTAATGATATTAACTAGCACTGACGATGTTACCAAGTTTGATTATGAAATCTCTGCAAGAAAACAACAGATCTCAGATAGCACCAAAATTAGCTCATTTCAACTCTGAGTTATACATAACTTCCTTGTTATGACCGTAATCCCTTAATTCGGGGTAGAGTCAGGGCAACTGGATGGAACTGGGCATTTACTGGCTGGATGCCTTTCCTGACACCATGTGGAGTTAGCAGCAGATTTTTTTTTCTTTGCACCCTAAGAGAGAAACATCTGCTGCTATTGAATTCTCAACCTCCCAAGTGGGAGACCACTAGGCCACGATGCAGCTCTTAAACTCTGATCAATAAATAGTCCTTTAATGTTTTCTTTTGCAGATGCAGTTGACTGTTTCCAATGTCCAGAAGGTCAATATCCAAATGAAGCTCACAATCTTTGCATTGAAAAACATATAACTTTCTTGTCTTATGAAGAACCTTTGGGAATCACTTTGGCCACTGTAGCTGTCTTCTTTTTCGTAACTTCAGCTTTGGTGCTGAGGATCTTCATTAAAGAGTGGAAAACCCCCATAGTCAAAGCCAACAACAGGAATCTCACCTGTACTCTTCTCATTGCTCTCCAGCTATCTTTCCTCTGCAGTTTTCTTTTCATTGGACAACCTCATCAAGTCAAATGTCTCATGCGACAACCTGCATTTGGCATCATCTTTTCTGTAGCCATTTCTTGCATTTTGGGTAAAACAACCATAGTGGTTCTTGCTTTCATGGCCACCAAACCAGGATCCCAAATAAAGAAATTGGTGGGGAAAAAGCTTGCCAACTCCATTGTCCTTTCTTGCTCTCTGATACAAGTCACAATTTGTGTTGCATGGCTGGCAATTTCTCCCCCATTTCCAGATTCAGACACGCACTCCATGGCTGAAGAAATTGTACTAGAATGTAATGAAGGATCAGCCATCATGTTTTATACTGTTCTTGGCTTCTTGGGATTTTTAACTGCTATCAGTTTCACGGTAGCCTTCCTAGCTAGGAAGTTACCTGACAGCTTCAATGAAGCCAAATTCATTACCTTCAGCATGCTGGTGTTTTGCAGCGTTTGGGTAACATTTGTTCCTACCTATCTGAGCACCAAGGGAAAGTACATGGTGGTGGTGGAGATCTTCTCTATTCTGGCTTCAGCAATGGGGTTGCTTGGCTGTATTTTTTCCCCAAAATGCTATATTCTTCTTCTGAGACCTGATTTAAACAGAAAGGACAAACTTATTAAAAAAACCTGAATTATGTTTCTGAACCTTATACTGTAAACTCTCCTCACTGTTGTGTTTCCTTTTTCTGCTAGTTTTTGCAGTTTGGGA
This sequence comes from Azemiops feae, assembly GCA_023970755.1. Lineage (NCBI taxonomy): Eukaryota > Metazoa > Chordata > Lepidosauria > Squamata > Viperidae > Azemiops > Azemiops feae. The sequence continues at coordinate 89,208 of JALGBA010001153.1, forward strand.
AAATTGAGACAGATGCACAAATGCACAAAATAAATATTTGTCTAATGTTGGAATGTGCCTAGGTTTATAACCATGTCAACAAATAAAGTACAATTTCTTCCCATAGCAATCTTGCCCAGCATTTTGCTTGCCATTTGCTCAGATTTCTTGTAGTCTTGGGTCTTCATGGTAATGCTTTGAAGGAGACTTAAGTATAAGATGATAGTTACCAAAATCCAATTCAGAGCTCTTAAGAAGCTAAGTCCTTATTGGACAATAAGGACAATAAGTCCTTATTGGATTTTGATAGTAGTTTCCAACTTTCTTTTGGAGGGTAGGTTATTGAGCAAATAGTGTAGATTCATTGTCAGAGCAGTCTAGGTGCATGGATGAATGGATGGTAAAGGCCAAGTTCATCCATTGGACATGTTAACAGATGAACTTTGGTTTTATGGAAGTAATCCTCTCCACCTAGTCTTTCTGGACCCTCAGTAATACTTAATATAACTAATAGAATAGATATTTCAGAGACATTAAGGATAAGGCAATGATGTTGCATTTATCTTCCTATTACCATCCTTTGATTTTTGATTTTTTTTTTTTTTTACTTTCTTTTCTGGACCTAAAAATTGGAATCCAGATGAAGGATAAGCTATTGCGTTCTCCAATATTCAGAACCAATCAGACTTAACAAAAATTAGTTCATTTTCACTATAACACTTCCTGAATCAAGAGTTTATAATTAATATTTTGTATACTGCCTCTATGCTCGTGTAATGATCTCCATTTTTAGATGTTGGTTGAAAATCTGTTGTCTCCAGATGACTGCCTGGACATGTCTTCCTGTTTTCTTGGCAAGATTTTAATTTTAATTTTGTGATCATGGAACTGCAATGAGCACAACTATGAGGATCTCTAAGAAGTACTGCTCCTTCAATAACATCATAACTTCAATTGGTCTTTTAAAGAGTGGATATTAAATGAGACAATCCATAAACAATTAAATATGTATTGATATTGCAAAATATTTAAATATCAAGATATAAATGGAGAGAATTGTAGCTGAGAGTTGTCACTTGTTGAGTTGCTGCATGCATCTCTTGATTATATTAGCATCTATCAGACAAAGTTGCTGTAAGTTGCTGTACCAAAGAAATGGTCCAATGAAAAAATGTACAAAAGAGATGGTTTGCATCCATCAAAGAAAGGAACTGAGTTACTCGGCTATAAAGTCACAGATTATCTGGAGGAATGTTTAAACTAAACAGCGGGGACAGTGAGTTAATTGATACAGAACACCCCTGTCCCCGGCAATCTAAAAACTATAGGGCTATTAGTGCATGTAACATAGATGTGTGTGTGTACAAGAATATCGACCTTGCTTTCAAGCAAAATCAAGCTTTCAATAGCGAGTGCCAAACAAAGTACACTAACCAAATAGGAGGTAGGACAATAGGGGAACTCAGGCACCACACAGGTTATGTAGAAAGTAAACACAGGGTCAGTCATAAAGGACTCAAATGTCTTTACACCAATGCACAGAGTATGAACAGCAAACAGGGTGAACTAGAAATTCAGGTTAATGAGGGCAGATATGATATTGTTGCCATTACGGAAACATGGTGGGATGAAACCCACAAATGGAACACACAGCTAGAGGGATTTAAATTATTTAAAAGAAACAGACCAAATAAAAGAGGAGGTGGAGTTGCTCTCTATATAAGAAATAACTACATCTCTACAGAAATAGAGCACAACAATGATGAAAACTGTCTTGAATGCATTTGGGTCAATATAAAAGGGGGAAAAAATGACATTGCCATAGGTGTATACTATAGGCCACCCAACCAAACAGAGGAAATAGACGAACTTTTTGCTAGTCAGCTAACTAAGGTATGTAGGAAGCACATCACAATACTAATGGGGGACTTTAACTACCCTGACATCAACTGGGAGACAAACTCTGCACCAAGTGGAAGATCAAACAGTTTCCTGACAAACCTAGCAGACAACTTTGTCTCCCAAAAAGTAGAGAAGGGAACTAGGGGATTAGCCATTCTGGATCTAATTCTCACTAACAGAGATGAAATGATAGAAGGTGTTGAAGCCACAGGAACCTTGGGAGGTAGTGATCATGTAATATTGGAATTCAGCATTATGGAAGCACAAGCAGTCAAACTAGAGTCTTGGACTTCAAGAGAGCTAATTTCAATAAACTTAGAGAGGGCTTGGGAAGGATTCCATGGATGAGGATCCTCAAGGGGAAAACAACTCAAGAAGCTTGGAAATTTTGAAAAGCGAGATAATAAAAGCCCAGTCTAGCACAATACCAACAAAGAGGAAAAATAACAGCTCTCAAAAGAGACCAGCATGGCTGCATAAAGAACTCTCTGATAAATTGAAAGATAAAAGGACAAGTATAGAAAGTGGAAAGAGGGGCACATAACAAAGTCAGAATATCAGCAAATAGCCCGAGCCTGCAAAGATGAAGTGAGGAAAGCTAAGGCTCATAATGAACTAAGGCTTGCGACCAAAGTCAAAAATAACAAAAAAAAGCTTCTTTCAACATGTAAAAAATAAGAAAAAAGTGAAGGAAATGATTGGTCCATTAGTGGGTGAAAGTGGCAAGAAGGTGACAAGCAATAGTGAGAAAGCAGAACTATTTAACTCGTTTTTTGCATCTGTCTTTACACAAAGGGAAAAAACAGACCAACCTATCAAAAATAGTGCCATAAAAAACAGAATAGAAACACAAGTTAAGATAGGCAAGAAAATGGTAAGTGAGCATCTGTCCAGCCTAGACGAGTTCAAATCACCAGGACCAGATGGATTACACCCCAAGGTTCTCAAGGAACTGGCAGATGTGATCTCAGAACCACTGAACTATATTTTTCAAAGATCCTGGAGCACTGGGGAACTACCAGAGGACTGGAAAAGAGCTGATGTAGTTCCCATCTTCAAAAAAGGAAAAAAAAATGGATCCAGGAAATTACAGACCTATCAGCCTGCCTCAATACCTGGAAGATTCTGGAAAGATAATCAAACACTAATCAGCGAACCCTAGATGCAACCAAAATCCTACTACAACCCAATGGGTTTGTCAAAAAACAGATCATGCAGACAAACCTTATTGCATTCTTTGACGCAGTGACACAATTAGTGGTCAGAGGAATGCTGTGGTATAATTTTACTTGGACTATCAGTAAGGCATTTGAAAAAGTAATCACAACCTCCTACTTGATAAGTAGAAAAATGTGGTAGACCGCATCACCACCAGATGGATTCGTAGACTGGCTGACCGGCCGGTACTCAGCGTGTGGTCCCTCATTGACACCGCAATCTACATGGAGGGAAGTGTTCAGTGGGTTGCCCCAGGGCTCAGTGCTGGGGCCAGTGCTCTTCTAACATCTCATCAATGATTTGGGACAGGTGAATGATGGGGGAACTCATCAAATTTGGCGGATGACACCAAGCTGGCAGGAATAGCCAACACTCCAGAAGACAGGCTTAAGATACAGGAGGACCTGGACAGACTTGAACACTGGGCGCTATCTAACAAAATGAAATTCAATGGTGAAAAAAGTAAGGTTCTACCTTTAGGCAAGAAAAACCAAATGTACAGGTATAGTATAGGGGGTACCTTGCTCAATAGTAGTAACTGTGAGAGGGATCTCGGAGTCCTAGTGGACAATCACTTAAATATGGGCCAGCAGTGTGCTGCAGCTGCCAAAAAAAGCCAACACAGTGCTGGGCTGCATTAGCAGAGGGGATAGAATCCGATCACGTGAAGTATTAATACCACTTTACAATGCCTTGGTAAGGCCACACTTGGAATACTGCAATCCTTTTTTGGTCACCAAGATGTAACAAGATGTTGAGACTCTAAAAGAGTTGCAGAGAATGGCTAACAAAGATGATTATGGGACTGGAGCTAAGACATATCAGGAACGTTGCTGGAATTGGGTATGTCCTAGTTTTAATGAAAAGAAGGTACTAGGGTGACATTATAGCGTAATTCCAATATCTCGGGTTTGCCACAAAGTAGAGGAAGTCAAGCTATTCTCCAAGTCGCCTGAGGGCAAGGACAAGAAAGTAATGGAGTGGAAAACTAGTCAAGGAGAGAAGCAACCTGGAACGGGAGAAACTTCCGGACAGTTAGAACAATTAACCAGTGGAACAACCTGCCTCCAGAAAAAGCCCCGGTGAAATGCTCCAACACTGGAAGTTTTTAAGAAGAGAACTGGACAGCCCATTTGTCCGATGGTTTAGGTTTTCCCTCCTGAGCAGTTGGTTGGACCTCGATGGACTCCCAAGGTCCCTATTATTATTATTATTATTATTATTATTATTATTATTATTATTATTATTATTATTATTATTATTATTATTATTATTATTATTATTATTATTATTATTATTATTATTATTATTATTATTATTATTATTATTATTATTATTATTATTATTATTATTATTATTATTTGTTCACAGATCCAGGGGGCCAATGCCTGTGGAGCAGTCTGGCTTCAATATCTGGGAATAGTTTGAATCTATTGAGCCTGAGAAAATGGAGCGGTCCTTAGCCACCTCCTCTTTAGATCCAAGTGGCTTTCAGAACCAACAAACATTCTACCCTTCTATATAAACTCAGAGGTTCAGTGTGGGTAGCACTGTATATTGCTGGTTTGCCTTCTTTCTCTGATTTCCATTCCAGACAGTGGTGATTGGCAAAGAGATGCTGCCTTTGGCCCTCACTGTGTGATGTTCTCAGTACGAGGTATCATCAGTTCAAAAAAGTGGCATACTATGGGTCTTGTTTGCTAGAAAGATGTATTTGATGGGTCCTAGAAGAAGGAAGGAAGGAAGGAAGGAAGGAAGGGAGGAAGGGAGGAAGGAAGGAAGGAAGGAAGGAAGGAAGGAAGGAAGGAAGGAAGGAAGGAAGGAAGGAAGGAAGGAAGGAAGGAAGGAAGGAAGGAAGGATGGATGGATTTAAATTTTAAAAGTAAGTGAATTTCGTATTTTAGTATTTGTATATTATCATATTCTTCAATTTATTTGTCCATATGGTCAAAGAAATACTGGTAAAGGACAAGGTAAAAATAAATAATTTCAAGTGACCATTATTTCTTTACTACAAAGAAACTGATTCAGATCATGTTTTTGTATATGATAAAAGGAGCAACATTTGTAGCAGCAATCAAATTTCACAATTAATGAGGAAGGAGTCCTGTGACTGGTAGATTATTATATTTTTCATTTCCCATATATGATTGATAAAGAGATTTGTTGCAGGACTATAAAATATCAATGGTGGATAAATTGATTGGTGGGAGGCTCATGTCACTCATCAAGCCAGAAAAAAAAAATATGGTTCACACCATGTGACTTTGAGGATATGGATACTTTACAAATACAATAATCAAAGTGCTTAAAGACCTATCAAAAAGATAAATAAAGGTGGGCGGGATCCTATAACATTATGGGTCAATTTCATTTTAGCTCTTTGGGGAAAAAAATCATGCCCTAACAAGTCAAAGTCAGATAGATGTATTGTTCCAGAGAATTTAAAGTTTACAGCTACAGAACTAGCATTTGTTCATTTGAATTTTCATTATATTTCTCTATCTCTTTTACAGTTTTCAGTTATGAGCTCTTTTTTTTCCGTAGCCCATACATATCATCATTCTACTTTCTCCACAATCTCCAAGGAGCTTCACCAAACATTCACCAACATTTCCCCTATAATTACCCAAAGAATCTTACTAATGTGGTTTTTTTCTCAACTCTCTCAGGAATTCTCAGGCACAGCACCAAAGAATAGCTCAAGATTGAAAGGGTCTGTTAATTGTGGGATCAGAACGTTAGAGATGTAACAACCTTTTTTCTTAGAAAGAATATTTATTCTAATAAGTGAGAGTTTTTTTCCCCTTATGTTTCATTCTTACAGATAGAACTGGTTCATATGTAGTGAAAAGTGTTTTCTTGAAGAAGATGGAATTTTCCATGGTAGTGATGGCAATGTTGTCAATGTTACTGTCAGGAGCTACATGCCTTATTCTGCGTACTAAAGCATGTTCTGTGGGGAAACTTCCCCTTATTAAGCACAAGTATTTTCTGCCAGGAGATTTCATAATGGCTGGGATACTATCTCAGTTCTACATGATATTGAATCCAGTTGGTTTCATAAGGCATCCATCTGAAGAACTGGTTGATGAGCTCATGTAAAGACTTTCTCTTCTTAACTATAGCTTATCTTAAAACATATATCTTTCTCTAATATATTTTTATTTTTTTAAAACAACAAAACATAACACACATAAACATAGAATGTATACTCCTTTTTTTTTTTTAAACAGCAATTTCGTAACTGTGATCTTCTATTATTTACATTTTCCCCCTTTATTCTTCTTTTTTTTAAAAAAAAAATATTTGTCCTTGTTGTCCCACTGTTTCTTATTTCCATTTTCTTCATTCATACTATATTTCATATTAAGAATAATACATATTATTACTATACATTATTATACATTATTATATACACATTTTCCCTTTCTTGACCTTTCTGCATTTATTTTCATTTGTTATTTCTAGTCTCCAACCAATCATACCACTTATTCCATATTACATAGTACTCTGTGTCTTCCCTTTCTTTTATCTCTTTTGTTAATTTGTCCATCTCCGCACAGTCTAAGATTTTCCTTATCACTTCTTCCTCTGGTGGTGTATTCTCATTTTTCCAGAGCTGTGCGTAGATTATTCTTGCTGCCGTTGTTATATGTAAGATTAAGTACCGTATTTCTTTACTGTATTTTCTATTTAAGATACCCAGCAGGAAGATCTCTGGTTTCCAATCTATAGGTTGATCTATTATTTCTACCATCCATCTTCTTATTTTAGTCCAGTATTTTTTTGCAACGGGGCATGTCCACCATAGATGGTAATATGTTCCATGTACCTTTTTACATTTCCAGCATGTCGGTGAGTTGTTCTGGAACATCTTAGCAAGCTTTGCTGGTGGAAGATGCCATCTGTAAAACATCTTCAACTGATTTTCCTTGAATGCCGCAGACATAGTCAATTTTATGTTTGTTTCCCATATTTTTTCCCATTTCGCCAATTCTATGTTGTATCCGAAATTTTTTGCCCATCTAATCATTGTGTCTTTGACAACCTCATCTTCCATTTTATATCTCAATAGATATTTATATATATTACTAATTAATTTTATTTCTGTTCCATGTATAATTTTATCCAATTCTTGCGATTCTTTTTGTATTTCGTATAATTTTTTGTCCTCTGTATATTTAGATTGGATTTGTGTGTATGTCCACCAATCAATCTCTCTGCCTACATCATGTTCCAATTCTTGTTTTGTTTTCAGATTTCCCTGTTCATTTACCAATTCCTTGTATCTAATTATCTTATTTATGTCTAGTAGGTTTGGGTGTTTCAGAGCTTCTGTTGGGGATAACCACATTGGAATTCTTATGTAATGTTTTTGTTTTATCTTTTCCCAAGTCTGTAGCAATGCATCCCTAAGTATATGTCTTCGAAAGTATCTATGTACTTTATATTTTTCGTCCCATAGAAATGCATGCCACCCCGCTTGCAAGTCGTGTCCTTCAAGTGTTAAAATTCTGGTATTTTCCAATTTCATCCATTCTTTTAGCCAAGTTAGGCTTGATGCTTGGTAATATATTTCCCACTCTGGTAGTGCCAACCCCCCTTTATCTTTCGTATCTTGCAAGAGTTTTAATTTAATCCTAGGTTTTTTCCTTTGCCATATAAATTTAGTAACCAATTTATTTAATTCTTGAAAGAATGTTTTCCCTAGTTTTATTGGAATGACTTGGAACAGGAATAATATTTTTGGCAATATATTCATTTTGATCGTTGCAATCCTCCCTAAAAATGAAATTTGTAGGTTTTCCCAATTTTCTAAATCTTTTTTTATCTGGTGTAGTATTTTATCATAATTATCCTCCTTAATTGAGGAGCACTTCGCTGTAAGCCAAATCCCTAAATATTTTATTTTTTTTGTTACACTTATTTTTGTTTTATCTTCCAATTCGCTTTCCTGTGTCTTTGTAAGATTTTTGGTTATTAATTTGGATTTATTCTTATTAATCTTAAGTCCGGCTACCTCACCAAATTCTTCTATTTTTTGAATTAATTTAGGGCCGGTTTCTAATGGGTCTTCCAAAATAAATACCAAATCATCAGCGAAGGCTTGGACCTTATATTCTTCCTTCTTAATTTTTAAACCCTTTATTTCTTGGTCCTCTCTGATTTTTGTCAGAAGTATTTCTAATGATAAAATAAATAGAAGAGGAGAGAGTGGGCACCCTTGTCTTACTCCTTTAGTTATCTCAATTTTTTCTGTCATTTCGTCATTCATAATTACCCTAGCTGTTTGTTTAGTATATATTTTCTCAACCATCTTTCCAAATTTTGTCCCAAATTCCATGTAGTTCAGTTGTGTTATAATAAATTTCCAGTTCAAATTATCAAATGCCTTCTGGGCATCAAGGAAAACCAGTGTAGCTTGTCTTTCAGAGTGGACTTCATAAAATTCTAAGGTGTTCATTATTATCCTCATATTGTTTTTTATCTGTCGTCCTGGTAGAAATCCATTTTGGTCTGGGTGGATGTAGTTATTCAAGATTTTTTTAATCCTTTCTGCTATTATTGTTGCAAATGTCTTATAATCTGTATTCAGTAAAGAAATCGGCCTATAGTTTTGAATTTGTTGCAGGTCTGAATCTTCCTTAGGGATGAGAGTAATAATTGCTTCAGTCCAAGATGGCGGTATCTTCGCCTCCTCCAGCACCTCATTACAAATCTCCAACATTATCCATTGTAGTGACTCTTGTATATTTTTATAGAACTCAACCGGAATTCCATCTGGTCCTGGTGATTTATTATTTTTTTGTTTTTTCAATGCTGTTTCTAGTTCTATTGCGGTTATTGGTCTATTCAACATTTCCTTTTGTTCTTCTGTGATTTTGCTCATTTTTGCTGCCTCTATATATTGTTTAACTTTATCATCTGCTATATCTTCCTGATAGTATAGCTTTGAGAAGAAATTTTGTATTATGTTCTTTTTCTCTTCCCGTCTATATTGTACTGTTCCACTTTCATCTTGTAGTTGATGTATTGCTCTTTTACCTTTTTCTTTTTTTAATTTATAGGCCAACCATCGACCGGTTTTATTCGCGTTTTCAAAGTAATTTTGTTTCGCCATCCTAATTTTCTGTGCCATTTCTTTTTGTGTTGTCAGATTAATCTTATGTTTTATAATATTCCATTTTTCCTTTATCTTTTTGTTTTGTGGATCCTTCTGTAGGTCACTTTCTGTTTCTTTAAGTTCTTCTTGCAGTTTTTCTTGTTGAAGTCTCCTATCTTTATTTTTCTTAGAGTTGTATGCAATTGTCAATCCCCGAATGTAGGCTTTTGTGGTATCCCACAAATTTTGTGTTGATGTCTCTTCCTTTTTATTTACCTGAAAAAATAATGTCAGTTCCTTTTCTAGCATCTGTATATATTGTTTGTCTTTACATAGTCTTTGATTCATTGACCATCTTTTTCTCTGTTTCTGGCCTTTCCATTTTATTGTTATTGGGTTGTGATCTGCCCAGTCATTAAGTCCTATTTCAATTTCCTCTATCCCGTTCTGTATTTCTGTTGTTACCCAGGCCATATCGATCCTGGACCAGGATTGATGCGGATACGAATAAAATGTGTATTGTTTGTCTGATCTGTGTGTCTCTCTCCATATATCCCGAAGGTTGAGTTCTGTTACCATGTTAAAGAATGATTTTGGTAATATATTTTTCTTCTTTTTGCTCTTTTTACTACTTTTATAGTCTTTCTTAACATCGACTATTGCATTTAGATCCCCAATCATACAAATATTTTCATAGTCCAGATCCACTAGTTTCTTATGTACCTTTTTAAAAAATTCATGTTGGTTATTATTTGGTGCATATACTGCCGTTAATAAAGTTTGTTTTTGCCCTAATTCTATTTCCAACATTAAAATTCTCCCCTCTTCATCCGAATATATTAATTTTGATTTTATTTTTTCTTTAACATATATAGCAATTCCTCCTTTCTTGTTTTGTGCTAGTGTTGTGTATAGTGTTCCTAATTTTACATTCTCTAGTAGTTTTCTATAATCCTTTTTTATATGAACTTCCTGTAGACATATCACGTCTGCATCCAATTTCCTTAATTTATTAAACGTTTGTACTCTTTTTCTTGGTATGTTTAAACCATTAATGTTTACAGAAAAGAGCTTAATTGCCTCTCCCGTTTTTTACTTGATCTGGTTTTTTTGTGCTTCTTGTCTCTATTACCCTTCCTTTTGCTCCTTCTCTTTCTAACCTTTCTCTTTCTTGTTTCTTTTGCTTTTCTCTTTCTCGTTCAAATTCTTCTATTAGGTCTTCCTCCTGACTTTTACTCTCTGGCTCTTCCCTACTTTCTTGTTCTTCTCCCTGCGCAAAGTGACATTCATAAAAATCCTGCGCTTTCTCGAGTGTGTCTATCTTATATTTTTTTTCTTGCCATGTTACAAATATGCCTTCAGGTACTAACCATCGAAACATAACTTTATATTTAGTTAATTGGGTTGTTAGAAATTGGTATTCTCGTCTCTGATTTCGTATTCTACGTGGTATTTGCTTTAATACAATTATTTCTTTACCCTTATATACTATCTGTTTGTCTCTTGTTTTTTTATATATTTCATCCCTTATTGATCTTCTAGTCAACCTTATATGTACCTCTCTCGCCAGTCTGTGCCTACGTGCATAATTTGTATGTACTCGATAAATTTCATCTATGTCTCTTCTTACGTCCTGTTTGTCCTTTCCTAATATCTCGGCCAATATCTCCGCCATCTTCTCTCCCAAATCTTCTTCTTTTTCCTCTACGATATTTTGAAATCTTAGGAAGAACGCAGCTTTTTCCATTTCCAAGAAGGTAATAGATTGGGTCAGCTCTCTGTTTGCTTGTTTGGATATCTGATCCATCTTTTCTATTTTGCCATCAACTTGATCTATTTTTGTTTCAACTTTTTGAATTCTTTGTTCGTTCTTCATCATTGTTTGTTGTATACTCTCTATCTTGTCATTCATGTTTTTAATTTCATTTTTGATTTCTTTGTGGTGAGTTTTTGTTTCTTCATGATTATTTGCTATTGCTTCTTGGGTTTTCGTCATTGTTTCCTGCATCATTTGTAACATTGTCTGTATACTCTGTGGGTTCATCGCCAATTCTACTTTTTCTTTTTCTTTCCCCAACATGGTTCCTATGGTTCTTTGACCTATAGGAGAGGCCATTATAGGTGTGGGATTTATAGCTGTTTTTTTACTTATTTTAGTTGTTGCTGTGGTACTTGTCATTTTTATTACTTGGATAATATTTTCCCACACTTGCATATATCAATTTTATATAACGTTAAGGGTTCACCTTAAAAATAAGATTACAAATAGAGTTATACCTTTTCTTATCCCACTATTATATAATATAATTTATAATACTCTTAACACCTCTTTTGTATATTTCTGTAATACTACACACAATGCATATACATATACTATTCTCAAAATATTATCACCACTCTTAATTTCATTCACTATCACTCTTGTTTAAATAATCACCTCTCTATGATCCCTGTTTGTTAACAGGTGCTGCAATATTGCATCAGCCTTTTTTCTCTCTGTCTCAGTTTAATGTGTCTACAGATCCACCAAATGTCACCTTATTTCCTCTTCTGTATATCCAATAAATCCAAAACGACCACTAGTCACTTTGTCCAGATAAATGTCAGTTAAGATTCAAATTTCAATGGTATTTGTTCTTCAAAAATAAGATCCAGTAATTGGTATTAAGTTTCTCCGTTGTCTCACTTCAACTTTTAATCCTTATGTTGATTTTTTCAAAGTCTCTTAATCACCCTTTGTTGCCTCTGGCCGTCTCCAGTCCTTTCTCTAGTTTCAATCTCTGCTTCTTACAGCTTTTAAATTCCAGCCTTTCACGTTTTATAAGCTTTACTGTGGGCTCTCTGCTTCTTCTCGCTGCTCTCGTTCTGCTCTAAGGCTCCCTTCTCCGCTCTATTCAATTTCAGTTGCCGCTATATCTCTCTCCTTATCGCTTTGCTTTTTCCGCGCCTTCTATCAAGTATTCCTCACCTCCTTCAGGGGTTTCCTTCGTCTCCCGTCAGTTCTACTTTTCACTTCCCTCTCAGGCTGTCGCCATCGCTCCCGGCCAGCCTTAAAGACCGGCTTCTTCTCCGCCAATTTTAAGAGTGCTGCTCCTGTCTGCTCCGGTGTTTGCTTTCCACCCGGCTTCTCTGAAGCTTCCTCTTTAATTTACCGGTCTCTCCGGGATCGGTAAAGCCCTTACCGGGCTCTTAGCGAAGAAATTTCCGGGATTTAGGAACAGAGATCTGTTCCTTCACCCGCTCCACGATGACGTCACAACCGGAAGTCCTATATATCTTTCTCTAATAGGTTGCCCTGGCAAATAAATACACAAACACACTTATGACAACTCTCCCACTGGTGTTTTTATTCAAATTCCATATTGAGATTTTCTTGTTTCCTTACTGTTAAATGAATCATTAGTGATGTACTATCAAGGTGCTGTACTATTTGTAGCAAAATCTATGTTAATCATTTAATTCTTTCACTTAATATTAGGGAACAGTTGCATGCTTTGAATTATTTTCCAAACAGCTGTTGAGCATGCATGGAACACAGACTTAGAGACTCTCTGCCCTAATGAAACATCAGTGACTTTTATTGGGATAAGGTCTATCATTATCCCAGAAAAAAACATAATATATAACATTTGTCCTCAGGTTTACTCCAAAAACACTTCTCATGCCTATATCCACCATAAAACATACCCAAAAAGAAGATAAAAATATAAGGCTAAATATATATATATAAGAATTACATATGGGTTTTAATATGATTATTTTTTTTCAAGCAATTTATCTGTTTCTAGTAAAAATTGTTTATGACGAATGAAAAGAATCATAACTTCCTGCCTAGATCCACACAATATAACTTTCATTGCAGATTTTTCCTGCAGAACTACCAACATATCCTGGCCTTGGTTTTTGCTGTAAAGGAGATAAATGAAAATAAACATATATTATCCAACATGAGCTTGGGTACTGACATCTTTAATAGTTATTACATGGCGGGATTGACTTACTTGGCTTCAATGGAGCTTGTCTCAACACGTGGCAGATTCATCCCCAACTATAAGTGTGATGCCAAGGACTGGACAGTATCTGCTATTGCAGGACCTAACTCTTACATCTGTCCCTTCATGGCAAACATCTTGAACGTCTACAAGATGCCCCAGGTGAGATTTTTTTTCTTGGACTAAGTATACATGTAAGAATAACCTTGAAAGGCAGGAGGAAGAATTGCAGTCCTATTAAAAAAAAAAAGTCTGATAAAAGAAATTTGAGACTAAACCAGAAGTGTTCTTTGAGAAAGCATCTCAGGATTGACACCCACTCCTCCCCAGTTCTCTTGAAAGTTAAGGCACGGGAAGGGAAACTGTTTTCCTACTTGCAAGGTTAATGTCATCCCTTTCAGATTGTCCAGGGTAGGAAACCAAAATCACACATACTAATAATTCTTTTATTGTAAGGTTACAATAACAGAGTGTTGCAAGTCTTAAATTACCTCCCATTTTTTTCTTTTACAAAGTAATGTTTACAAAAATACCACAAATAAACCAACTTTTCTTTTTATTACTTTTTTGTGGTTTGGAAATAAAGTGGCAATCCAAACAATGATAAACAACATACCATGTGTTTGCAGAAGAGATAGATAATTTTAGGTACTTTACTTGATTTATTCTTCAATCTGAATCTATGATGAATGGCAGCTCTGGTACATTGTCTAGACTAGAAAACAAAATCATGAATAGAAAATCATAGATATGATATTGTAAGTAACAATAATCTTGCAACCCTGAATGAACTCACCTTTTTTTTACTTTTATAAAGCCATGTTTACAAAACAACAAATAATAATTTCTTTCCTTGGGTATTATATTTTGTGATGTGGAATTAAAATGGCAGTCCAAACTATGTGTTTGCAGACAAGATGGATATTTTTTCATACTTTACTTGCTTTATTCCTCAATCTGAATCATCTGAACAATTAATATACAACGATTCTTTGACATATTTACAAATACACTGAAGAGAAATGTCAATATATTGTCATGCATCCATTTTCCTACCATGCTTTAGTAAAAATATTAAGAATTCATGGACCTGATTGAGTAGTAGTTATCTTGATCTTTGTACTGCACACTGGTCTTCCTTCCTTCTTTCTTTCCTTCCTTCCTTCCTTCCTTCCTTCCCTCCTTCCCTCCTCACAACCTCCCTCCTTCCTGTCTATAAATGTTATTCATGGTAATTCAAATAATTTAAAAAATGAAGTTATGCAATACAAATGAATGAATGTGCGCTATATCTATACTGATATTCAATTTAACCTATACAAGATCTCTTTGTTGGACTTTATACTTAGAAAACTTTTCTTTCCATTATATAAAAGAGATTTTGTCTTTGCCATCAAGAATATTTTTGTCTTTAAGAAAAAAAGATAAAAATGATGGTACATTGGGTATGACAAGCTATGGATTTGGTTGATTTGATTATTATTGCATAGTCACATGGAGGTGTTAAGAGGGTGAAAGAAGAAAGCCAGCGGAGTTTTAGAGAGATAGGATGTTGGTTCTATTGTAGTGTTTTGTACAGAGGTGACCATCTATAGAACAATGGGATCGGAGTTGTTGATTAATATAGAAAGAAGCAAATTGTAACCTTTGTGAACATATACAGTTTTTAGAGGGTTTTTTTTAAATGTACACTTTCCAGAGTCACTCTATCAGTGAGGTAGGTGGGCAGCGGTTTGCTCCGAGCTTGTTTCAATTTAGTTTCTGAACGTAACATCATCAGCAGAATTTTCTTATCCTGTTTTCCTTATCTTATAAATGTCTTATGTGCCAGTGTGGTCAGTTGGTTGTGTGATTGCCAAAATCTAAAACTAACTTGCCTAGTAACCTAGCAGCCATATTCATAGCACCTCTACTCTCCAAGCTTTCTTCCAAGACAGCTCTATATACAGTATGTTGCAGTAATCTGATTGCAACTGAGTCGATGTCATCAGATTATCATAGGGAGCTTTCTATTCTTTATTTCTGTTCTAAAGGATGGGGCAAGGAGTAATAGTTATCTTGATCTTTGTACTACACACTGGTCTTCCTTCCTTCCTTCCTTCCTTCCTTCCTTCCTTCCTTCCCTCTCCCTCACAACCTCCCTCCTTCCCTCCTTCCTGTCTATAAATGTTATTCATGGTAATTCAAATAATTTTTAAAATGAAGTTATGTAATACAAATGAATGAATGTGCGCTATATCTATAGTGATATTCAATTTAACCTATACAAGATCTCTTTGTTGGACTTTATACTTAGAAAACTTTTCTTTCCATTATATAAAGGAGATTTTGTCTTTGCCATCAAGAATATTTTTGTCTTTAAGAAAAAAAGATAAGAATGATGGTACATTGGGTATGACAAGCTATGGATTTGGTTGATTTGATTATTATTGCATAGTCACATGGAGGTGTTAAGAGGGTGAAAGAAGAAAGCCAGAGGAGTTTTAGAGAGATAGGATGTTGGTTCCATTGTAGTGTTTTGTACAGATGTGACCATCTATAGAACAATGGGATCGGAGTTGTTGATTAATATAGAAAGAAGCAGATTGCAACCTTTGTGAACATATAGTTTTTAGAGGTTTTTTTTAAAATGTACACTTTCCAGAGTCACTCCATCAGTGAGGTAGGTGGGCAGTGGTTTGCTCCTCCAGCTTGTTTCAATTTAGTTTCTGAACGTAACATCATCAGCAGACTAGGTAACATCATCAGCAGAATTTTCTTATCCTGTTTTCCTTAGCTTACAAATGTCTTATGTGCCAGTGAGGTCAGTTGGTTGTGTGATTGCCAAAATCTAAAACTGACTTGCCTAGTAACCTAGCAGCCATATTCATAGCACCTCTACTCTCCAAGCTTTCTTCCAAGACAGCTCTATATACAGCATGTTGCAGTAATCTGATTGCAACTGAGTCGATGTCATCAGATTATCATAGGGAGCTTTGTGTTTTCCATTTCTGTTCTAAAGGGTGGGGCAAGGAGACTCTACTTCCAAGTAATCTTGCCACTGTCTCTCATACCAAATCACATAATGTCATATCATATAATATCATCATATCTTGGAGAGTAAGAAGAAGATATATTAGCAAAATGTGTATTAAAATAAATCAAGAAAGAGTGCAGAGAATGATTAGGGAACTGGAGGTTAAAACATACAAAGAACGAATTGGGTATGTCTAGATTAATGAAAAGGACTAAGGGTAACTTGATAGCAGTTTTCCAATATCTAAGGGGCTGCCACAATGGAGAAGGGGTCAACCTATTCTCCATAGCATATGAAGGCAGGACGAGAAGCAATGGATGGAAAGTAATCAAGGAGAGAACCAACCTAGAATGAAGGAGAAAATTCCTGACAAAACAATTAACCAGTGGAACGATTTGCTTCTAGAATTTGTGGGTGCTCCGTTCCTAGAACATTTTAAGAAGAGACTGGATAGTCACTTGTCTAGAATGGATGGGCTTCCTGCCCAAGCAGGGGATGGACTAGAAAACCTCCAAGCGACCTTCCACCTGTGTTATTCT